>CALYLW010000352.1:29262-297492 GCA_944989445.1 Ampullaceana balthica
TAAAAGCTTTAATATTTCATAAATCCTTTTTAAACTGTATCTATACCAGCTCAAACTGTCACAGGATTGTAAACTAGCAAACAATCTTTTTAAAATGGAAATACAGACCCTGGTAATTGTAGACCCGTTTTCATTATTAGCATAACTTTTGAATCACTAGAATACACAATATACGGCAGCATAGTTAATCACCTACTCTCTAAACAAACATAATGTCCAGGAAAATAAACCAAACCTGTGAAACGCAATTAGTTGTTCCAAAAACCACCTGTCAAAAGGCTGAGATAATATTAATGAAATAGGTACCACATGAATAGACTTCTCGCCTTGTCTTATACATACAGACGCTAATTCTATGCAGAAGATTATTGCGTCCACAGCCCATGCTGGTTTGTTGGCAAGTGACGCAGCGTTCACATGCATGCCACGGCTATGAAGGTTCCAAGCATTTTCCAGCCGCCTTTGTTTTCCTAACTAGTGTTTAGTACACGGTACCCATTCGGAGCTGGGTGGACTCAGGGACAATCTTTGCCTCGGGAACAAATCACTGCCTTCCCGGGGATTCAAACCCTTGACCATCGGTACGCCAGCCACTTCAGTTTACTATAAAAATTTTTTTAAAAATTCATTGTAATCTCGGATGCAATACATCACTGGATCCAAGTCCAAGATTTTATTTTAGGTAGATAAAAAAAACTGTAATAATTATTGGATCTAAATCAGCAAAATGCAGTAACGGAATCTTAGGAGTTCAACAAAAAACTGTCCTAGGCCCCCAACTCTTTATAATTTACATAAATGATTTACACAGCAGAATCTCATCATGAACAAAAAGTTAGGTCATTTGCTGATGATTGTATAATCACAAGAGGATAGAAGAGCAAAGTGGTAATAATAAATTAGATATTTAATTATAACTTGGAAATACAACACTGTAACAACAAAACTACATATTAATACAACAATCAGACACAGTGATTAAAAAATAGTTTTTTTTCCATTCCCAAGAAGGAACACTTACAAAATCTCCTTCATGCCAGGAATCCGGTAAAACCAGGAAAATCAACACTTTATCAACAGTCAAATCTTTATTAAAATTGCAAGACCAGACATTGCATATGCGTAGGGCGAAGTACTTTTCTGTAAAAAGGAGCGTCTGTAGTATAAAAAAAATTATGATTTAATAGTGCTACGATAATTATTTGCACACATATTAAACAGCACACAACATTCATACATAGACACCATTAGACATATAATGTGTGTGCTTCCTTTTTGCATGAATTTAAAAAAAAGAAATATATATTGAAGAATACACACGTTTAATTATATTAAAATACTAGTATAACTAGTGTATCACGCGTCAAAAATGACGGAAGTATCCAAAATAAATACACAACAGATTACAAAATAACGTAATACAAAACTTTCATTAATTTTATTTATTTTTATTTTTTTTATTTATTTCCGCATTGAACAATTTTATGCGGCCGTTCTAAAAGAGTTCTTTTTTGGTGCAGTAATTTGGTGCGCTGCTTTCTAAAATTAGTAGCGTCACAGTCACAGACAGACATGACAGACAGACGTGACAGAGTTTGCAAATTATGTAAATTGATTTTATCATTTGTGGGTGGAATTTATTCCTTAAATTTAGTATTTGGTTAAAACATCAAACTATGTGGATTTTTATTAATTATTAATCTTGAACGGATTTCTTTCAAATATGGCAGGTCGTTACTGTGTGAAAATTTTGAATATACTTAAGGAAAATGATCACAGGAACCAGCAAATCTATTAATTTTAAAATTATTTTTTATAAGAAAAAATTAGCCTAGGCGTAGGGAGGAGGGCGTGAAAAGGGCAGCCACTCTAATAAGTCGGCTACCAAATAAGTTACATCTGCGGCGGTGCAAAGACTGAATTTGGGTGACTTCTCCCCACATACGTAATTATAAACAAAGTAGATCATGAAAACAGCACGGACCTGTTTCAACACATTAATTGACTTCTATGTAAAACCTTGGACCCCGTATTAGAATGCATACAGAAATATTCTTTGCTGTTATACATAAAATAAAATACGGCCAAAAACGTAGTCTTGTCATGTTATTTAGGCTACTAATGTCACGCTAGAAAGTAAAAAGTTACGGATCTGACAGGTCATATCTACAGCGTTACATTGGCTCAACATTTGATGATGATGATGTTGGCTTTCTTCTATAGCGCCAACACTAGACATGCTAGCCCAACATGCTCGTTGCGCTCTGATGTTCAAAAACTATAACCAATAAAACAGTCTTCAAATTGTTCTTAAATTTGTCACGGACGTCACATTCTTTCAAAAACTTCGAGTGACTGTTCCACAATTTCGATGCCGCCAATTCAAAGGAGCGCTTTCCCGAGGGACAACCGCCTGTGGCCATCCACCCGTGGAACGTTAAGAAAATGCCGCGTTAAGGCAGCCCCATACAGGCCGCATACAGGCCCCATACAGCCATACGTTAGTGACAGAATCTCGTGGTCTCTTCGCTCAGCCACAGGCAGCAAGTGTAGATTTAAAAAAAACAAAAAACACCCACCGCCATTTAAAGCTGTGCGAAAATACTGGCGGGAAGAAATATTAGGATACGAGTGGGCCCCAGACAACCGAGTACGTATGAGTCTAACTGAGTTCCACTTGAAAAATTCAGCTTTAAACAAAGCAAGCGTGAAAGTGTTCACTAAAGTTCACTTTCGTTAGGACTTTGGACAACTTTTTCCCTTCCCTTCAATTGACTAGGAAACTGAAACTGGGGGAAACTGCTACTAATAAAATCCCCCCCCCCACTTTCAGTTTCCTCTATGACGATTTCTTTACTCACTTTGGGAAATTCCTTTATGATTTAATTGGTTCAGTCATTTTAAACAAGGTTTTTTTAAATTTCACAAACGCGTATTTCAAACAGGTTGACTATTTAAATTATTTATTAGTAAAATAGAAAGTCTATAATAATGATAGATTAAAAAGGATTTCACATTCATACTGGCTCATCTGGTAAACGTGTAATTAATTGAATTGAAATCGAATAGCGAGCTTTTTTGTAGTCATTATTTAATTACATATTAATATAAGCATTCAATTTCAATCATCTTAATCTTATCTCAGTGGTTCTCAACCTTGTGAAATTCAGGGACCACTTGAAAAAAATGTGTCTTAGCCGCGGACCACTACTGAAAATTGTGCTATATATGTAAATGTATATATAGTTACACTTTGTATTCAACTAGTTACTACTACATATGTTAGTTAGTAAAACTTTATACTAGAATGCTACGATTTGCATGCTAAAAAAATTGGTTAGTAAAACTTTATACTAGAATGCTACGATTTGCATGCTAAAAAAATTGAATGGAATCAGATTGTAATGTTTTTCTTTTGTAACGAACAAAAGTCACTTATACTATTTTATACTTAAAGTATTATTCAATTCGTATGGCTTACTAAAAAAATCTTGAAGTCATAAACATTAGTTAGTGTTTGTAAAATTATATTGCTGCTATATTTTAGTTTATTTAGTGCGAGCCTTGAGTTTACACATCTGAGCACAACACATCCAAACCAAGTGTAATACTTGAAATTGAAAGACTCCATCGTAGTTCATCTTCAACTTCAATTCGGGAACGATGTTTTGTTTTGATTGTAACCAATGCAGAAAATCCACATTCACAAAAATATGATTTTGCAAAGGGTAAAAGTAATATAAAAGCTTTCTGAGATAGTTCTGAGTACTCCAAAATTTCATCAAGCACACTTTAGAATGCAACATATTCAAAGTAGTATCGCTGGTCAGTTCAATGAATTGGTTTAAATTCGATGTAGGTAAATTTAATGAGTCAATGTGTGCAAGAAACGTACTGGAGCAAACCAACGGAAAAGTCTTAACAGCTATCTTTCAAATGATTAATACGCTCGTAAGCTTTGATTTTTTTCTTCTCCAAGAAATTCTCTCACAGCATCACGTAATTCAAATAGTCTGTTAAACAATTTCCGCCTAGATAACCAGGCTTTTTGGCTGTGCAACTCGTATAGTCACCAAAAATGATGCCCTTAAAGCTTTATCATTGACTTTGGTTCCTTGTCGTATGCAGGACTTCTGACCATCAAGGGAATATTTTTTGCGCAGAAAGTTTTCTGAAGGTTTCTCCAAGCAGACATTAAGATTAGTTTTAAAGTGTCTTCGGACTTTTGCAGGTTTCATCGCTTCATTTCCAAGAATTTGCGAGCAAATTACACAGTCTGATCTGGGTTGATCATTTACAGTGATGCATATAAACCCAAAGCGCAAATATTCTTCATCATACCTTCGTATTGCAAATCGTCTCTTTTTCTCAGGAAATGCATTTGATTCACACATAGATTGTGAGGATGAGTCGGAGGAATCATTGTTCTTCTTATGCTTGGTTGATTTCTATAATACAAATTTATCAATTTGTTCAACCAATTAAATTAATTTATTACTTTAATAATTGTAATGGTTTCAAAAAACTATTTCTGAATGTCAATAAAGCAACCATAGTCTTCTAGAATCTAGTGTGACATCATGTGATTTCCGATTTAGCTAAAATTAACACAGAATCAAACAATTATATTTTCGGCGCTATGCTATCGCCATCGAGTGATTAAAATGAACCAATATATTCAGGAAGTGACAACATTTATAACTTTTCGTGTTTTTAATTAAAAAAATTAAAATTTTGCCCTTTGTTCGCGGACCACCAAGGACATCTCCGCGGACCACAGGTTTCTACCACTGTCTTATTTTATCTTATCGGTTACAGACGCTCCTTCTATAAAGTGTTGGCTTTCCTGGTTTCTTCACACTTCAGGCAAATTCCAGACGGAAGAAAGCGAATTTGTATGTGTTTGTTCTTACATACGGAATAAGAAAGGTGTTTTTACCCTTATGCCTATCTGAGGGTTGTATTAAGTTATCTTTGTGTTGTATTTCTCAATTAGAATTAATTGCTTTATGTATTATTACTACTTTACTCTTGGTTCTTCTATGCTCTATACTCTAGTGTTTCAAGGTTTAATGATTTAACTAATGGTGTTATTCTTGTCAGTTTTGAATATTCTCCAGTAATTAACCTGAAAGTTCTTTTTTGAATTTGTTCTAGTTTATTAATGTTTTCTTTGGTGGTTGGGTCCCATACAGAAGATACATATTCTAGTACAGGTCTCACCACAGTGAGGTAGCATTTAGTTGTATGTTCTTATTACATCTGTAAAAGTTTCTTTTTATAAAGCCTAAGTTTTGTTGGATTTTTTAATAACTTCATTGACATGGGGATTCCA
This sequence comes from Ampullaceana balthica, assembly GCA_944989445.1. Lineage (NCBI taxonomy): Eukaryota > Metazoa > Mollusca > Gastropoda > Lymnaeidae > Ampullaceana > Ampullaceana balthica. The sequence goes on from CALYLW010000352.1 coordinate 34,598, forward strand.
TGATAGTTTCTCATTTATTATGAATGCTAAGTATTTTGCATCTTTAGTTTGGATTACCGGTAGTTGTTTTCCATGAATGAAATATTTTGAATTTATTTGTTTATTTTTCTTTGTTACTTTAACAGTTGACACTTTTCTGGGTGGAAATACAAACTCCAGTTAGTTTCCCAATTATTAAACATTTCTCTCTCCCTACTCTTTGTACTCTCCTCTCTATCTCTCTCCTCTCTATCTCTCTCCTCTCTAACTCTCTCCTCTCTATCTCTCTCCTCTCTATCTCTTTCCTGGCTATCTTTCTATCTCTCTCTTCTCTATCTCTCTTCTATATCTTTCTACCCTCTATCTCTCTCCTTTCTTTCTGTTTCTGTCTGTCTCTCTCTCTCTAGCTCAGTCTCTCTTTTGCCTTAGTTTGTAAGCCTTGACACCTTTGGTTATCCGAGACAAAAAAATTAAATAAAATCAATGTTGTTAGTAACCTGAGGCGTTCGCAACCCGAGGTATCACTGTACTTAGACATTATATATAGTTTGACTTAGAGCAAGGGTAATCAATCAATAGTTAGTATTTATTTAACATTTTAAATTGCGTCACTCAACGCAGTTAAGCAGAGAGCCTATGTAATGTAAGACATGAATTATTAGTAAATGTATAACATATAAACAGGGTATGAGTTAGCCTGACAGGACGTAACAAAACAGCGAACATTTTCTCTACTGGACTAAGTGGATTTCACCGATCTAAATTTTTTAAATTCTTTCGTTATATTCGTTTTATTTGTGTACTATTTGTTCGTTGAGGAAGGCGCTTTGCCGAAACGTTCGCTGTTTTGGTACATTCTGTCAGGCTCACTCATACCCTGTTTATATATTAAACATCTAATAATTTAAAAGCATGGTTGCAGTCTCACCCCTATTATTTTCTTTACATGTAATTATTAACTTACACTTACACAGTGTTAAGAAGTTTAACTGGCTTCTGCGTCTTTGGATAATAACAAACTTTTCAACTAGTTTAAAAAAATAATATATTTATTTATATTTTTTTAGATAATTGTTTCCATTCTTTAAAACTTAGAAATGTGGTTCTAGTTTTAGACAAGAAATTGAAAGAAAGAAATAGTTTTAGGTAAGTGGGTACCAGAGGCGTCACTAGGGTTGGTGTCACCCAGTGCGGTAGCTCATGTTGTCACCGCCTCACGACCTACCCCCATTGACCTCCTCAGAGCATCTCAGTATCGACAATTCATTTAAAAACAACAACACCAAGTTAAATAAAATAAGCAATACAATTTTTAGAAATACCAAAGAAAGGATTTAAAAAAAAATACAAATCCTCTCTTTCTTGTACATGTTTGTCTCTCACTCATTCATTATATATTTTAAAATCTCGAACTTTTTGAAATAGCAATATTAGCCTACGTTTAAAAATTTAAAACTATCAGATGATTCTGTTGTGAAATATTTTAAATTATTATTTTATTACAATTTATATGTGAAACCCGTGAAACAAATAAAATTATTACTCAATTATAACAAAGGTTTATTTCCAGTTTGAGAATTACTCCATCCAATTCCCTTTTCTGATTCCTGATTTAGTTTAAAGTGAAGCAAAATATGAATTAAAGTAAAATCTGAACTGTATCACACCATCAATTTATTAAAGATTTTCTGATTTTCAGCAAGACGTCACTTCCTTTAATATTATAATGAAAATAAGGCGATCGCAGTGCTTTAAATTCCAGTTCTTTGATTTTTCTTTTATTTACTTTCCAGATAACACACACCTTGGAAGGCTATAGTTAAGTATAACATCGACATCAACACAGTTGAATAGCCAACAATGGCCATAGATACAAAACTCGCCATTGGAATAGTCGGCTGTCTTGGGCACTCTTGGACACAGGTCGTCCTCAGTGACATCACAGTGATCATCGATGATCAGAAATTCCATTGCCACAGATCGCACCTCAGTGCATGTTCAGAATTGTTTAGAGTTCTCCTTGAATCTAATGACGCCTTGAATTATTTGATTATGAAAGGAATTAAGCCAGACATTTTTGACATTATTCTGAACTCAATTTACAAAGGAGAGAACAGAATAACAACAGACAACATGATTGAACTTTGGTACGCGGTCAGTCAACTTGAAATTAGATTTTTACTTGACGAAATTGAAAACTTTATCATGTTGAACATTTCAAAAGATAATAACTTTCAAATATTTGATGTCGCTCGTGATTTAAAATCAAATCAAGTTTTGACAGCTGTATGTCAGACAATGATAGAAAACTGGGAGGAGTTCAGACAAGATCAATGGTTCCTAACTTTATCTTTTGAAGAGCTTCAAAACATTATTAAAAATTTAAATGCACTCTCACCTGATGACTTGGTCGAATCTATTTTAATCTGGACAAACTATGAACCAAGCTCTTCTATAACAACCAGGACTCACAGCTTCCCATTCCCTACTCAAATTGAAGATGAAAAGAAGTGTGTAGTGGTAACCTTAAAGAATTTAGCTGACCTGCACATTAGTGATGAAATAACACACAATGAACAAACAACAAGAAGTAATAGAAAAGAACTATGTGGCAAACTTCTAAAAAATGTCAAGTTAGAACTCATAAGCCAAAATGGTCTTAAAAAACTTTTGTGTGATGACGTAGTGATGGACTGCAAGGAAGCACGTGACCAAGTCCGTCAAGCTTTAGCAACTAGTCTAGACAGTTTGGACGCTGCAACCTCGGGTACAGCAACAGAGAGCACGCAATCAAAAGAGCACAGAGCACCAGAAGTGGCTGCCTGCATTCCTGAAGTGGATAAAATTAATCCAGCTGCTTTATTTTTTGACGGCAGTCCAAAATTAATTGCCTACAGTTTCAATTCCAGCAAGTTTTACTCTGTGGATGTAGCAGGAAACACTCTTTATTTTAAGGAAGTAACTTATTTCTTTTTATTTGAAAAAATACTTTATGTTAATTTTGCCACTGTTAGCAATTCTGTGACCTCCAATCATATTGTCCGCACTAACGACAACAGATTCAGTGAATGTATTTTAAATTACATACCAGAACACAACGAATACACTACAGCTTGTGGAGATTTCTTTTACAGATTTATTAATAATCAGAGCATTGTAAAAATTTTCAGGCGTAAAATAAAAATTGAAGCGTGGCATGAGGTGGGAAGCTTTGGCACGAAAGGAAAGATTTCAAATGTATTTTGTTTCCAAGAAATAATATTGGTGGTTGTATCTGTTGAGGAGGACACGCAGACCCAGTTCTTCTACTTTGACACGACATTGAGAATAGCAAGACTTCTCAGAGAAGAAGATGTTATGGCTGATGCATTATCAGCGTTTTATGTAGATGACAAAATGTATTTTTTACATGGAAATGGTGAGCTATTTGAAGTTGTCAGAGAGGACTCAGTGACACTTGTGTTACGGGAACAATTGAAATTGAAGGATTTTCAACTTAAAATTTTTGGAGTTGTTGCACACAACGGCTCTATTTTTATATTTTGTGATTTACAAAATCTTCCACCTTTGCAGCACTTACCAGAAGTTTGTTCCCTTGGGGATATGAAATATATTCATGTATACAATGTCAAAAAGAAATGCCTGTACATGGATGTGCCGAAATCCTGGCTAACTGTTGAAATCTAAATAACTCAGTTTTATGATACAACAATAAATAACTGATGAAATTTCTCAATCGCACAGCAACAAGTTTTTATTTAAATTCAACACATAGGCAATTTAGTATTGTAGACACGTGATTAACAAAACAAAAAAGATTTTTTGAGAAACAATTTACTGAAAATAAAAAGAAATCAAACGATACCAAAGTTGTCTGAAGGTATTTTGATGTGGAATGGAAATTCTTGAAAATCGGTATCGTAATTGCATTGACAGTAGCCTTGAGGAGGCGGCACCAACTTTTTAATTTTACGAGTGCCTTGTTTTAATTATTATATTTTCCGATTATTGGTGCCATAATAAAGTCAACATCCACACATTTATAACTAGAACAGTGGTTCTCAACCTTTTGAAACTCATGGACCACTTGGAAAAATTGTGCCTTATTCGAGGACCACTGCTGAAAATTGTGCTACTGTCTTGATTGAAATGCATATATAATTATACTTTGTATATAACTAGTTACTAGTATACATGTTAGTAAAGCTATGCTACCATTTGCGAGCTCCAAAAACAATATTGAATGGAAACAGATTGTAATGGCTTTCTTTTGTAAACGAACAAATGTCACTTATACTAGTCTTATACTTAGAGTAATATTCAAATCTTTTTACTTACAATAAAATACTTAAGTCATTAACAGTATAGATAGTATTAGTAAGAAGGCTATATTAGTTTATTTAGTGCGAGCCTTGAGCTTGCACATTTGAGCACAGCACGTCCAAACGAGATGTTCAACCCCAAGACGGGAACAATGTTTGGTTTTGATTGTAACCAATCCAGAAAATCCACAATCACAAAGATATAATGTTGCAAAGGGTAAAAGTATTTTAAAAGCTTTCTGAGACATTTCTGAGTACTCATGTGAAGCTTCTATCCAAAATTCCATCAAGCTTACTTTCTGATACAACATTTTCAAAGTAACTAGTATCGCTGGTTTAGTTCAATGAATTGGTTTAAATTTGATGTTGGTTGGTTTAATGAGTCATTATGTGCAAACAATGGACTGGAAACACACGAATAATTCTGAATGGTCAAATCACCAAAGCAGAAGTTGTATTTTTCCTGCAGTGATAGAATATGGCCAGAAATCAAATTTATCAACAGTTGTTTTCTTCGGCATTTTCTGGTTTATCGGTACATTTGTACAATTAATAATATTTGTCAAAGTTATCCTGAAATACTCTTGTTTCCAAAGATCAAGCTTTTACGTAAAAGCAGATTCTTTTTCACTGAGAGTAATTTATACCAATTATATGTGTCTGCTTTCCTTGACGAGATGAATTAGGTTTATTCAGTTCTTCAAAAATGTCAGCCAGGTAAGCCAGAACAGCGACCCATAAGCTATCGCTCAATGATCAAAAAGATTTGATTTTTTGAAGATTCAATAACTCTCTCACAGCATCGCGTAATTCAAAAAGTCTTTTAAACACTCCCCCACCCCTTTACATAACCTGACTTTTAGGCCCGTGCAACTCGTATGTTCACCAAAAAATGATGCTCTTAAGTCGCCTGCAGGACTTCTGACTAAAAGAAGAAAGTATTCCTATGGTGTCTCCGAGCAGAAATTTTGATTAGTTTCAAGATGTCTTCGAAGTTTTGCAGGCATCATCGCTTCATTTGCAAGAATTTGCGGGCATATTACACACTCTGATCTGGGTTGATTATTTGCTATGAAGCATATAAACCCAAAGCGAGAATATTCTTCATCATACCAGCGTATGGCAATTCGTCTTTTTTATCCGGAACTGCATTTAATTCACACACAGATTGTGAGGATGAATATGTGGCATGACGGCATGGGGAATCATAATTGTTGTCCTTATGTTCGGTTGTTGTTTTGTTTTTAAATTAGAATTTTATCCATGTGTTTAGTTTAATCAATTTAATCATTTATTACTTTAATAATTGTAATATTAATTTAAGGCTAATTATATTTTACTCAACGTTTTCACAAAATTATTTCTGAATGTCAATACAACAACTACTAGGGGTTTTCTAGCGCCTACGGCGGCCACTTGGGCTGTAGGGCGCCTACGGCGCCCACTTTTTTGGGGGATAAAAAGACCAAGTAACTTATCCTTGTTTGATAAATACGAAGTATTAAACTTCTTGAAATGTACACAAAGTATTTTATCCTCAAATCATCTTTTTACATCGCTCTCTTTTCCAAAATTAAAATATAAGCTAAAGCTATGACGTCATATAATAATTTTTTAAGAATCTTTTAGAATTTTGCACACCTCCTAATGCGCGCCTTGTATATAGACTTAAATATAAGCTCAAAAATGACGTCATAATGCTACGGATCCAACCTGTGACTTGGGCTATTAATTACTATTATATTGTTTATAGTCTTCTAGAATCTAGTGTGACATCACGTAATTTCCGGTATGGCTAAAAGCAAACTCAGGACGAAAACATATTATTTTCGGTTCTATGCTATCGCCATAGAGTGATTAAAATCAAGCAATATACAAAAAGGCGACAACATTTATACATTTTCATGTTTTTAATTAAAAAAATTAAAATTTAATCCTTTTCTCCCGAACCACCTGTGAATCACAGATTGAGAACCACTAAACTAGAAGACTCGTTCCAATTTTTGAAAAAAGTTTTAAATTTGAACATTATATATAATGTTAACTATAGCACAGGGGTCGGGAAACTTCTCTGAGAGAGCCATAAGCACCACATATTTTGAAAAGTAATTCTGTGAAAGCCATACATTATGTTTAATACTAAAAGTTCTAGTAAATGTGTGCATTTAGTGTAATTTTAACACTAAAAGTACAATATTTATATCTCTGAATTCTTTTTTTGCTGATGGCTTTGTAGTCTGTTTGACAAGTGATGAGGTTAAGCTTCGTGCAGGCGTGGATACCTTTTTTGTTGTTTTTGTTTGTTTGTTTTGTGTGTTTTGCATATGCAATTAATACATAGATCAAAGGGGTCTGATGAAACAATTTATAATAATCGAACATTTGTCTGCGAGCCATCTGCAGCCATCAAAAGAGCCACTTCTGGCTCGCGAGCCATTGTTTCCCGACCCCTGCTATAGCATATCAAAATTTCATGAGTTTAGACCTTTGTATTATTGTGTTACACTGAAATCAAAATGGTCACACTTTGATTTTTTATTTAACTAAGTTTAAGTCAAACATTGACACCTGTTGATAAATTACCCATTACCAATCGGCTGCTATGTTTTGAAGTTTATAATCAGCCACTTTGATGGTATAGTTTACTGTTTCCATCCTGTACAGTCAAACCTCTCATAATGAGCACCTCTAATAGCGAAAAATTAGCATAATGAGAATATTTTTGGTTGAAAAGTTGCTCCCTTAACGAGCAAAGATTCGCATAACGAGTGACGCAGAAAGGGAAAGTCCATTTTTTCTGGAAAAGCATTTGAGAGCCGCCACTTCCGCCCTGATGTATTATTCTGTGTTAAGCACTCAGTCTGTTAGGGTATTGTTTTCATGTGTGATCCAGTGGCGTCACTAGGGGGGGCGGGGGGGGGGCGGGCCGCCCCGGGTGACACCCATCAGGGGGTGACACCCAAACCTAACAATTTACTGTGTATGATTTTATGTAAAAAAAAAGAAGAAGAAGAAAAAAAGACACGTTTTTCCCCTATAAAGATACTACGAAATACAATGAAAAAAGCTAAACGCATAAACTTGTTAATAAATAAATATCAGTTAAAAAGCAATGATGAAAGAGTCGCTACAAAATACAATAAAACAAATTAGGAAAAATATAAAAGAAACAGCCGGGCCATAAGGAGCTGTACTAGGGTTGGAAATATGAGAGGCGGTGTCTTTTATTTTAAATGATATAAGCCAGGGGTGTCCAAAGTCCGGCCTGCGAAGCAATTTCAACTGGCCCGCGACATTATCTGAAGTAATTAATCGACTGACGCATTGTTTCTTTAAAAACATCTTAATTACAAGAATAGTCGAAATTTTGTACTATTTTGAGTACGTCAAATGATGGCGAAAATCGATTACATTTTGTTGATTACCAATTACTAGACTTTCAGCCTTAAAAACCAAACAATGGGAACAAATTTAGTTGCTTCTGTTTGTTCTGCTGTCAATGACGTTAAATTACCAAGTAAACAATCTCTGTTTTTATTACTGATGGTCCCCCTGCCAGGACTGATGAACACAGTTGACTAGCAAAACGTGTGTATATCAAAGTCAATTAGCAAATGCAGAAGTATGTTGCAGATATTACATCCATGGCTGACGAATTTCAAAGACGCTTTCAGGACTTTGAAACTATTGAAAAGGAAACCATGTTTTTTTGTTAATCTTCATCTTTCTCTGTTGACCCTGATAATGCTCCAGGTAATCTGCAGATGGAACTCACTGAGCTGCAAACTGATGCTAAATGTTGTTGCAGACCACAGCCTTCTCCCATTGATTTTACAGTCAGCTGGATAAAGAGAGATGCAAAGAGATTTGAACATTTACTAAAAAATTGATCAGCTTGTTTAGCTCGACATACTTGTGTGAGCAGACATTTTCAGTTATGAATTTTAACAAGAACTGTCTGATGACGAGAATAAGTAACTCTCCATACGTAATAGTATACGTATCCAAGCAAGTGGCATTGAGCCTGAACTCACCTAATTACTGCATTCAAGATCTCAGTTTCCCCCTTCACATTAAAATTTGGCAATACAAACTTATCAACCTGTCATTTTTATAAAATTATTTTAATCCGGCCCGCGAATATCTTTACGTCAAGGAATATGTCCCGACATGCATAAAGTTTAGACGCCCCTGATATAAGCTAACTGGGCTTAGACATACCGACACCCCACCTCACTAGTCCGTCCACCACAGTTAGGATTGGGGAAAGAAGATTTTTCTCAGAAAAAAAATCAAATCAAAATATGGGTTTTCTTTGTTGTTGTTTTTTTAGAGGAAAATTATGAATTAAATATCTATGAATTAATAAATTTGTTTTATTTATATCATTTATTAAAGTCATTTATATACAGGTATTCTCAGGTTACGATGGTCCCGTCCCGACTTACGATGCATTCCAAGAAACTTAATTTATCAGAAGTCAGAACCGCATCTAGGCAATGGCAGCGACGAATTTGTTGAAGTTGAAAAACGTCTGGTCTGACCATAATATACAATATTATTGAAGATATAATCTGTTATATTCAAGTATTTTGTCTACAATTCATAATTCCACATTCTTGCAGCATTAAAGATAAGCAAGTGAATCCTTTATTTAATTTTGTTAAAAGAGGGAAAGATAGTGAGAATTTATTCGAATTATTTTTGAGTCTAAATACCACCTTATACCTTTTCCGGCTTAAATAATTCTTTAATAATGATTGACTTTAATTTTGAAAGTTACAAAAGTAAGCCAAATTACACTTAAATTTTGGGCGCGTTCAAAAGTTAGATGATTTTAAAAAAAAATTAATAAATGTTCTTAAAGTATGACAGACAAGACTTAAACTTTATAAAAAAAAAGTCATTCAATTTATTGATAAACAATTTTTTTTTAATTTGAAGGCTTATTTGAAATATGTTGGGAACATTTTACCCCTACAATTGTTTTCACGTGTCAATTAAACGATTAAGGAGCGAAGAATGGGCGCAAACATATGAGCGCCTACCTCGTTGGTAGTCCATCTATTAAAAAATTGCCTCCAATCTTCATCTGCGCTCTTTTGTTGTGTGCTATTTTACGGGTCACCGTCACGAAATTATTTAGTAAGTTACACTAAGCAGTGGCGTCCCTAAAGGGGTGCTGAAAGCACGGGTGACACCATCACAAGGAGTGACACAAAAATGCAAAATTCTGTATGTTCCCTCGTAGGAGCTCTATGGGTTAGGGGCCGTCCAATAATGACGTCGCGTGCCTAGGGGGAGGGGGGTCACGCATTTGTGACGAGGTGGAGGGGATGTTAAGAACTGTGACGGCACATAAAAAAACGCGCAACTTTAAATAAAATTTCCACTTAAATATATGATTGTTTACAATTTATTTAATTACGTGTTCATGGCTTCACATGTGTTACGATATTAGAGTGCAGACTTACACTACATACATATTAAATGTCAAAAAATAATTTGCAACAAGCTAATTTGCAAATAGAAAATACGCCTTTTTTGTGACGTCATATTGGAGGGAGGTCTACGCTTTTGTGACGAAGTGATGACGGAAGGGGGGGGGGTAAAAAAATCAACTAAAATCACGTGACGTCATTTAAGGACGTCCCCTTAAGTCGTGAGGGGGTGACACCATGAGCTACCGCCCCGGGTGACACCAACCCTAGTGACGCCTCTGGTGTGATCAACTGTTTTTAAAAATTTTGTATTCAGAAATTATTCGTAATTTTTGTATGTGCAAAGTGTAATAATCTGTACTAAAATGTCTTCGAAAAAAAAACAAACACAAGAAGACAATCATACGAGAGGAAAAAAACCTGTGGAAATGAATTGTAAAACAATTGAAAAGCGAGAACAAGGTGGCTAATCTAGCGTGCAACTACAATCGGCTAACATTAATGACCTGCATTATTCTCAAGAACAATTAAGGAGATGGATGATTCAAAGGGAGCGTCAAGAATGGTTATGAATTATTTTCGTCAAATTTTGAAGCGTCGGCAAAAGCAAATGTCTTTGGACAGTTTTCTAGTTAAAAGGGAATAATTATTTTTTCATAAATTCATATTTTTAAAAAAAGTTTTTTTTGTTTCTATTCTAAATTGTATTCTAGTTGTTTCACTCTTTAAAACTTCATAAGTAATTTTATTTGAATAAATGTTAAATTTTTTTTTGAAAAATGAGTATTTTTTTCAGTATGAAACGGATATAACAAGTGTTTCACTTAACGAGTAAGACTCTGGAACGAATTAAACTCGTTATGAGAGGTTTGACTGTATTTATAGTCGTTAGTGTAAAACTTTATTTACTTATTATTATAAAATTGTTATTGTTCTTTTTGAAGTAAGTTACTTTTTGCTTAATTATAGCTGCATGCATTTATTTAATTAATTCTACTTTTTAAGTTCTACTTACCTGCCATGCATATAAATATAAGTATTTATTTATCATTTCAATATATGTACTAAAACATTATATTTTATTTTATTAAATTCAATAATCATGTTTTTTAAATTTTAATTTGACTATAGACAAATTAATATTTCAACTTATTGAATGATTTTTTTACAACTTAACCTTAAAAAATATTTTTTTAAAATAATCATTTTTGTAAAGTGAAAAGTTAGTTGTTCATAACGCTGTAGTCTATATAAGAATGTGATTGTCTCCTAAAAATTTGGTTCAATTATCTTTAAAAATAAAAAAAGTTATGGGCAAAATGGTTGAGAAGTTTTAAAAATGGGTCACAAGTTTGAAAATTGTAAGTAAAATATATATTTTATATAAGGGGCTTTAAAAAATTCGACCAAAAAATAACTTTACTTCAGTTCTACATAGAAAGATGAAATTGGTGTTTTTAGAAAGCTTAGAGCTAGACTTTTAAAATGATATATGTTTTAGAGTGATATGACAGTACATGTATTTAAATTTCTTGTCAAAGTACCTAGCTTAATTATTTATAACTTATAAGTATTAATTAGTAATCATTATTATTATTAGTTTATCACATTAATCTTACTCTGCTACTTTACTCACTTCATTGGCTACCTATACAAGCTCGGATTGATTACAAACTGGCTGTTCTCTGTCACAACTTCTTTTCTGACTCATCTACTTCCTATCTTACTGAACTTCTGTCGGTCTACTCACCCAGTCGTCAGCTACGCTCTTCTGCAGACACACGTATTCTCTGTGTTCCTAAGACACGAACTAAAACTTTTGGCGAAAGGTCATTCTCTTTTTGTGCAGCCGAACAATGGAGTTCTCTACCATTACACATCCGTAGTATTCCAACTACCAATTCATTCAAGACTGCACTTGAGACGCATCTTTTCAAAATGTATTTACAAAATTAATGAAACAACATTTGTTTTAATGATTAGCGTAGCTTATGTGTAATGTACTGTCCTTTATGTTGTTATTATGGTATGAATAGTTATTTAATTATTATATGTATGTTATGATCTCCATGTAAAGCGCTGTGAGCCCGGTTCCTTACTGGGATACAGCGCTATATAAATTATCCATTATTATTATTATTATTATTATTTACTAAGATGTTTTAATTTTGAAAATAGGCTTACTGCTTAATGCTATGAATATTTCATAATTTATGCATATATTTTTTAATGAATTTAACAAATATTAACTAGTACATTTTTATTTTTTCATTTTGAGTTTGATAGAATGATAACAAGTATAATTTATAATGTCTATTAAAGGATGATACCAACTGTAATAGGTTGATGTAAGATTTAAATTGATTTAGAATTTTAATGTTTATGAGAGATTCTACTAAAGAGCGAAACCTTTACGCCCTTGAAGTCTGTTAATATTTTAATTTTGACACATTTTATACCACGTACTTTGATCAATAAGTTACAGTTCTGTTTAACTAAATAATACTCAATCATAAATATTATTGACTCAAGTAAGCATATATCCTTTTGTAAAAATCCCACAAGCTCAAAAAGTGGCTTTTATTTTGAGAATGTGTTTTTCTTTAGAATTTTTGTACTAAATATTATATTATTAATTATTATTATCACACACTAAACCCGATTGGGTCATGTTTAGAGAGATCCACAGAATGGATGTTCAAATTGAAAGACTGACTGAGTCTGTGTGAATCTGAGGTTATACTTTTTTATTTAAATAATTTACCTTTCATAATCAAATTCCTTTTAATAAAGAAATAAAAGAAATAATGTTTATGTCTCAATAATTTGAAGTTGAAGAGTGTGAAGCTGATGAATATGAACTTTCCATGGCAACGGTCAATTGAGGATGTGAGTGTGAGTTCTCTAATAGCAGAGGCAGAGGTGTTTATTCATTAAGTATGTCACTCTTAAGTAAGGGAGATGACTGTTGGACTTGCTGCTGTTGGATGTCACAGTGAAAATTGTCATGATTTTTTAGACGTTTGCGCACTTATCTGATGACTGATCACAAAGAAAACGGATGCAATTATCATCTGATAAGACAAAAAAAGCGTGTGTTACGATATTAGAGTGCAATATTACACTAAATACATACTTAAATTAAATAAAAGTGATTTGAAACACGCTCTTTTTCAAATAGAAAATACAGCTTTTAGGGGGGGGGGCAAAGCTTTGTGACATCATCTTGGAGGGGGGGGGTCTTAGTTTTTGTGACGAAGCGTGACGAGTCACGGGGGAGGGGGTGAAAAATTGGCAAAAAATCGTGTGACGTCATTTATGGACTGCCCCTTATGTGAAATGTATGAAAAGCTATCGAAACCAAGGGGAACATATTTGGTATCTTGTTCCTGAAGAAACATTATTTTTCGCGAAACGTATCTCATAAAATTGCTATGAAATCAGTTTGAATTTGAGATGGCACGTTTTTACCCGTTTAAATCCTTTATATTAACTCGTGGTGTCTGCTTGATTTTATGTCGCAAAAACTTTGGATCGATTTTTTAAACCCACTTCCCCGTATGCTAGCGAGCTGAAATTGTGCAGGCAGACTCGTGCCGACTATAAAAATGATCGATCAAAATTTCAGATCGATCGAATGTACTATAATTAAATTAATGAATTTGTAGATTATTTCTATGTATCTCCATGTAGGATGTACATTTTTGTGCTAGACTGTCGCGGTGCGTATTATATTGAACAGACTTTTAAATATTTTCCTGTCACGCGGTGCGCTGCGTATTATATTGACAATACTTTTAAAAAATTATATTCCCGGTCTGTAAATGATTATGCTAGTCTGTCACGCTGTGGGCATTATATTAAACATCTTTTAATAACCTTTTCCCCGTGATCAAATCGAGCTGAAATTTAGCAGGCAGACTGTAGTAGTTTTTTTTACTATAAATCCTTTATACATGAGACAACTAAAATTTTGGATTTTTGGATTGTCGTGCGATGCGTATTATAATAAACATAGTTTTAAATATGTCTCGTATATAAAGGATTTAAAGTAAAAAACCTCGTTTTTTACAGTTTAAAAAAAAATTAATTCTCTTTAAGTCTTAAGTGTGCGTTGTTTTGTAAAGCCCAACCCCCATTTTAGGGTTTAATTGAAATTTTGGCATTTTCTATAAATAAGTGGATTTTGGTTGAGTTTTGGGAACGCGGCCCCAAAAAGGTTCGCCATCACTAATATAGTACATAGGTGGAATCGTGACCACCAAACATTCGTTTCATAAAATTGATACTAAAACTAACAGAAATAGAAATACCATGACCCATAGTTTTTGTTATAGACATGATTCATGTCATAGGCCTATTTTATAGACTAGATAATTTCTATAAGGCTGTTGGCTTTGATTTCACATTTTTAGTGGTAACTCGAGTTACTAACTTATTTCGTTCCAGAACTCGGTTCGTAACCCGAAACATTGAAATAAATGAAGTAATGACAATTTGTTCCAACACATAAGAATCGTTATTTCTTACTATTATTGTTTAAAAAAAATATCCTATCATTCACCTCACAAATCCACCACAACGTGTACTTTGCGGATTTAATAGGGCTGGTACTGATTAATTTTTTGTTCGATTAATCTATTAATTTCTATTCATTATATTGTTATAACGCTTATATAGATCCCGATAAGTTGCGATTCATTATTTCACGAAATCGGTTAAGTCGCGGTAATTACATGGCTCCCAAATTTTGTGACGTAACAGCGTGTTATGCTTTGCAAGAAATGAGGTAGTAAAACCTTTTTTGTTTAAGTTTGCACGTCTAAATAAATAATAACAATACGAGGGGAAAGTATGTAAGGAACAAAAAAAATTATGTTTAAATTGGAGGAAAACAAAATTAGAAATATTTTCTTAAATTTTAATCAAATTTTAATATGAATGGTATTTGCGTAAGTAGTCCAGATTCTTCATCTCATTGAAATGTCTATTTTTTGGTTCTTGTAAATACGGAACAATGCATCATATATTTGACTGATTTGATATCAGCCACTGAAGAAGAGTTGTCCACTATCTATGATGAGGTATCAGGGCAAGAGCTTTTATATTAGAAATACCGAAGGTGAAAAGGCACCTGGAGGTACCAGGGAGGAAACCAAAGAAAGGTTCGTAATTGACGGTTTTGAAAATGATAGCTGAATGGGACTTCCTAGAACATCTCCAATAGGCTTGGTCATTATTTACCGGAAGTCTAATAATAGACTCGACTTATAACTAGGTCACCGCCTGACGTGCCGTAAGGTCAAGTAGTGAATATTTATTCATAACTATTAGATTAGAGGAATGCGCTCATTGAAATTATCTAAAACTTGTTCAAAAGCTTGATTTTATAGAATTTTAAAGAAAAATATAAGGTCATATTATTTGATATATTATAATAATGCGAAATAGAGCTTCCTTGCGAGAGTGAATTTAATATTAATATGTAAATATACAGACTATACTTTTTTATTTTTAGTTCATTCGCTCATTCGTCCGAGAATTTTATACATTCAAATACTATTTACTTCTAAAACGTATGATGTAATTATAATTAAAATCATAATCTTAGTGTAAGTTTATTACTAATAAATACTAAGGCATATATAATTTATATGAACCAACGAAAACAATTTATATTATAATTGTTAGCACTAGTGACTAGTACTAGTGGCGACGGCCGGAACGACCGCTTACACTTTCACTCATCTTAAATAAATGCTTAGGCCTAGGCTTATTTATTTAAATTAAAATATCAATAGATGGTTATATTATGTAATATTATATTATGCGAAATGGAACGTCCTTGCGAGCATGAATTATGTAAATGAATTAGTGACTCTGCATCTGCTCTGACTTGAGGCTCTGGCTCTAGTAATAAGTTAGTAGTAACTAGTTCTAGTTGCTCGTTCGTCCATGAAGTTTATTCTTTCATAATATGATGTAATTATAATTAAAGTCATAATCTTAGTGTAAGTTTATTACTAAAGGCATATATTTTTATAAGGCAAGGGCCAAGGAAAACAATATTAAAATACATATATGTTAATAATTGACTACGCTAGGACTAGTGTTTACCGTAGTTACGAATATGAACGCTTACACTCATCTTTAAATAATTTAAAATACTATGTTACGGCTTATTTATTAAAGTTTTAAGTCTTCGACATTTTAATAACTTTTTTCGGCTGCAAAACTGAGTGAGAAGAAATATCTTTTTTGTCCAAAATAGCACCTGGAACATCGTTTTCAGATAGCACTATAACACTATTAAACACACTGTTGCTAGCCATGTTTGAGAAAGTTTGACCTTACTGACAACGAAGAGCCTAAAAATAGATATGACCGAATGGCCTATGACGCGTTGGGGTCACAGAAATGATCAAGCCTATATCTCGCAGTGAGCCTACGATTACTTGTTATGATCAATGTGAGAGGAGTTTTTCAAAATATAAAGTCTATAAAAAAAAACTATTTGCCACTGAAAATATGCTTAAAAATTCCATTAAAATTTAAGAAAATATTTCGATTTTTTTTCCTCCAATTAATTAATAATTTATATTTTTTACTTACATACTTCTCTCTTATATTATTTATTATTATATATTTTGACGTGTATACGTAAACAAAAAGGATTTTCTTCATCATTTCTTGCATAGCCGAACGGATTTGATGTGTTACGTCACAAAATTTGGGAGCAAATTTAATTACTGCGACTTAACTGATTTCGCGAAATAATGAATCGCAACTTAACGGGATCTATATTTGCGTTATAAAAATATAATTAATCGAAAATAATCGATTAATTTTTTTCCAGATTAATCGTACAGATTTTTAAAAATCATGTCTTAATATATATACCACCCTTCACCATCCTAGCTTGCCAACCATCAACAGTGACTGGGCTACCCTAGCGAGTCAGCCATGTTCGTAAAAAAGTGGGAAAAGAACGGGCACAAACAAACTTTTTAAAAATTAAAAAAAGTTTTATCTGGGGCTTGAACCCAGGACCTCCACGTGTAAGGTGGACGTGATAACCACTACACTACGAATCACATGTTATTCTGTGAAGGAACAACACAAGTGAACGCAAGAACCATTATAAACTGATTGGTCGACCCCAGTGAGGGTCATTCATCATGCTTATTTGCACATACTCGCTTTGGTGAATTATATCTATAGACTAGTTTTTGCTGCGGCGCCCCCTTTTTTTAAGGGCGCCTACGGCGGCCACCTTTTTCAAAAGCCCAAATAACTTGTCCTTGTATGATAAATACGTAATATTAAAATTTCTTAAATGTACACAAAGTATTTTATAATAGTTTTTTTTTAATTTTATTTTTTTTGTCAAAATCCCAAGTAACTTATCCTTGTATGATAAATATGAAACATTCCTGAAATGTACACAAAGCATGTATATAATATTGTTGTGCTGCGGCGCCCACTTTTATTTAGGGCGACTACGGCGCCCACTTTTTTCAAAAGCCCAACAAACTTGTCCTTGTATGATAGATACGTTATATTAAACTACCTTAAATGTACACAAAGTAATTTAAAATAGAGGTTGTAGGGCGCCTACGGCGCCCACTTTTTGTTTTTGGTCAAATGCCCTAGTAACTTATCTTTGTATGATAAATACGAAATATTCCTGAAAATTAAACAAAGCATTTATATAATAATTTTTACAGTGCTAATCACCACACGATTTTTAAACTAATTTTAGAAAGCAGCGCACCAAATTACTGCACCAAAAAATAACTATTTGAGTCAATCAGCACTGCTTACAACGCAAAATTAAAAAAAAAGCAGAGTGATGTCCCTCGGCGTTAGACATCAGCGATAATTGAGCGTAAATATATATATGATGCTTGCATACTTATATGTGTACTATCTGTATATTCAAGAGAATTGAAACTATTTATTAAAAAAAAACTAAACATATTTAATAGGGCTGCGAAAATTAACGATTAATTTCTCGATTAATCGTTAAAAATGTTAACCTTTAAATTTTTTTAAAACGATTAATCGACCCACCGCTCATAAATCTACTGGGGGTCAAGAAGTAAAATATTTCGGCCGATAAATATAAACTAATTTCAGGACGATTACACGAACATTTTGGTTTTAAACTGACGTGAATGTTCAAAATGGTTATTGTGTCCATTGAGAGAAATCGTTTGCCTATGATGCAATGTTCCCTCTATGGCTAAGCTTCATTGGTCCGTGTGAAAAGTTTAAAAAATAATATGCAAAGTTGCACAACGTCCTTTTTTTGTGCAATATTTCACAAAATTTACTGCGTGGTGATTCTAAACTCCTGGGTGGCGTCGGTTAAGTATCTGCGCAGGGGCGCTGCTTAATGGGAACAGTGCTATCATGGTTCTAACACTTCGCTTACATATAACCTGCAAACCAAACATCCACTACAGTATCGGAAACTTCAGCTGAGACAATCTAAAGCTATGTGAACGCTGGTTCAGCTCGGCTGGTTATATTGTCAAGAAGACCCGCTCATCACTTCAACCAAATAATGTCAATACACTTGTCTGTTTCCCTTGTTGGTTAAAAGATGTCATATAAAGATGACATTACAGTGTTATTTTGATTTTCGACAAGTATTTTAATAAATGTTACTTATGACACCGTACATGTCTTTAAACGAAATTAACGATTAATTAATCGTTAATTTTTCAAAAGTTAATGATTAAATTTAAATTAATCGTTAACAGCCCTAGAATTTAATGTTAGTGTTTTTTATTTTTTGTTCTTTTTAAAATTATTTTTTAGATTCTTTTTTTGTTGTTGTAAATTAGGTATAATGCTTTGTCTGGCAGGTGAGGAACTTATTACCTCCGAAAGTTTCTTGCAGCCTTTCCAAAAATATCTTTATTTAGTTTTTAAAAAATATGATTTTAATGGTATATCAACTTATGCAACATTCCTTATTACTGCCTAATTTAAATATGGCATTCAATAATAATTTTAAAAAACCGCCCACACTTATAGCTTGTCTCAATTAGAATTTTGTATTTATGTTTATTAATGTACTAGCAGACCCGTCGTGCATTGCAACGATCTCAGTCAAAAGGAATTCATAAAAGATAAAAAATGAATTACATTAAGGGTCACCTGGCCCATCAGTTTAACATGTAAGTTCGAAAATCTGTTCATTTCAATCAATGTCATAGCAAATATATAAATATGTATCTATATTTCTCAATATCTTGTAAAATTGAATGGGGAATAAAATATTAAAAGTTTAGTAAAAAACACATTTAGGGCCCCCAGCCCCGAGGAAATGGACATTAGGAGTTCAGTGCCTTATAGTAATTTTATATAGGCGATTAAGTTTTTATATACCGAGTTTGGTGAAAAAAACAGTTATTTTCTCATTATCTAACGTTTAACTATTTTTATATAGCTAATATAAGAAAAAAATACATTAAGGTGCCCCCGGGCCCATCGGTTCAAGATGTATATTTTAAAAACCTGTTCATTTAAATTCAGTTTCATTATGGATATGTTTCTCAAGGTCATTAAAAACTGAGTGGAAAATAATATCTTTGAGTATACAACAGAAGAAATTTGGGGCCCCTGGCCCATTCGATGTAAGATTTAAAATTCAAAATGCTGTTCATTTTAATTCAGTTTCATCATGGATATATTTCTCAATATCATTAAAATAGAAGGCACATAATATCTCAAACATATAAGAAAAAAAGAAATTTGGGGCCCCCGGCCCTTAAAAATTGGACATTAGAAAGGCAGTGCCCTTTTTTTAATATGGGCTACCAAGTTTTTATATGCAAAGTTTGGTTAAGATCCTTTCATTTATTCAGTAGATAACGCATAAACTAATTTTATATAGCTCATTTAAAGCAAAAATGACATTAAGGGCCCTAGGGCCCATTTAGTGCAAGATGTCAAGTTCAAAACACCTGTTTATTTCAATATTTCAATCAATTTCATAATGGATATATTTATCTATATTTCTCAAGATAGTTAATAATTGAATGGGGAATAAAATCTTAAACGTTTATGAAAAAAGACATTGTGGGCCCCCAGCCACGAAGAAATGGACATTAGGAAATTAGTGCCCTAAAGTACTTCAATATTGGCTACCAAGTTGTTATATACAAAGTTTGGTTAAGATCCATCAATTTACCTAATAGCTAACGCTTAAACTAATTTTTATATAGCTCATATAAGAAAAAAATCATAGTATGGGCCCCCGGCGCCCCATGAGTTTTAGTTTTGCTTAAAAAGTTGCCTATTACCATCCCAGGAGCGTACTCATGAGTCTCCAAAAGTTTCATGGCGATCGGATGAATGGTTTAGTCAGCTATAAAGGACATACATATATGCATACATTCTTTGATTTTTTTATATATACTAGCAGACCCGTCGTGCGTTGCAACGATCTCAGTAAAAATGAATAAATCTAAAGAAACCAATGAGTGTTATGTTTAAAAACAATTATGCAGAAACCTTCGCGGAAGAGTGGAAAAAAATCCAAGTTTCATAGCAAACGGATAAATAAATTAATAATTAAATAGCATACAAAAGAATGAATGATATTAAGGGCCCCGCCTCAAAATGAGTGATAATATAGTTTTTTTTATTGCCATTGTACTCAAGCTATATTCCTCAATATCGTGTAAAATTGAATAGGGAATACAATTATTAAAGTTCAGTAAAAAGACATTTGGGGCCTCCAGCTCCGAGGGAATGGACATTAGGAGTTCAGAGCACTATAGTAATATAGGCTCTTACGCTTTTATATACTAAGTTTGGTCAAAATCCAGTTATTTTCTTATTATCTAACGCTTAAAATACTTTTTATATAGCTAATATAGGGGGAAAATGACATTAAAGGGCCCCCGGCCCATTTTGTGCAAGAGGTCAACTTCAAAATCCTGTTCATTTTAATTCAGTTTTATTGTGGATATATTTCTCAAGATCTTTAAAAATTGAATAGGAAAAATATCTTAAACATATACGAAAAAAAGACATTTGGGGCCCCCGGCCACGAAGATATTGACATTAGAAGTTCAGTGCCATATAGCATTTTAATATGGGCTACCAAGTTTTTGTATACAAAGTTTGGTGAAGATCTATTCATTTACTAAGTAGCTAACGCATAAACTAATATTTATATATCTCATATAAGCAAAAAACGAAGTTAAGGGCCCCGGGGCCCATTCAGGGCAAGATATGAAGTTCAGAAACTTGTGCACACACACACACACACAGACATACTTTGATTTTTATATATATAGATTATAGATAGATAAATAAATTAATAATTAAAAATTTTACAAAAAAAGAAACGATATTTTGGGGCCCCGCCCCAAAATGAGTGATACGTTATATTTTTTATTGCTATTGTACTCAAGCTATATTTCTCAATAGCGTGTAAAATTGAATAGGGAATACAATTATTAACGTTCAGTTAAAAAGACATTTGGGCCCCCCATCTCCAAGGGAATGGACATTAGGAATGCCCTATAGTAATGTAATATAGGCTCTAAAGTTTTTATATACTAAGTTTGTTCGAAATCCAGTTACTTTCGCATTATGTAACACTTTAACTAATTTCCTTTTTATAGCCAATATAGGGAAAATAAGCGACATTAAGGGGCCCCCGGGCCCATCATGTGCAAGATGTCAATTTCAAAAACCTGTTCATTTTAATTTAGTTTCATCATGGATATATATTTCTCAAAATCGTTGTAATGTGAATGGGAAAAATGTGTGAAACATATACGAAAACAGACATTTGGAGCCCCCGACACCGAAGAAATCGACATTAGGAGTTCAGTGCCCTTAAGTCTTTTAATATGGGATACGAAGTTTTTGAATACAAAGTTTGTTTAAGATCCAATCATTTATTTAGTACCTAACGCATAAACTAAATTGTATATAGCTCATTTAAGCAAAAAATGACACTTAGGGCCCCAGGGCCCATTCTGTGCAAGACATGAAGTTCAAAACACCTGTTCGTTTCAATATGGATAATAATGGATGCATTTATCATTATTTTTCAAGATCGTTAATAAATAAATGGGGAATAAATTCTTAAAAGTAGAAGAAAAATGGCATTTTGGGCCCCCAGGAACGAAGGAATGGTCATTAGGAGTTTATTGCCCTATGGTATTTTATTATTGGCTGTCAAGTTTTTATAAATATAGATGTTTAGTTAAGATCCATCAATTAACACAATAGCCAAAACTTAAACTAATTTTATATAGCTCATTTTAGCAAAACATGACATTATGGGCCCCCGGAGCCCCATGAGTGTTAAATTTCGAAATAAAAGTAGCCAGTTATTATCCCGGGAGCATTCTAAACAGTCTCGAATAGGTTCATGACGATCGGGTGAATGGTTTAGTCAGCTATAAAGGGCATGCACACACACACAGACATAATTTTATTAATAAATATAGAGATATAGTGAAATAAAACGACATAAAGGGGGCCTGGGCCTATTCGGTGTGATATTTCCATTTCAAAAACCTTTTCATTTTAATTCAGTTTCATCAGGGATATATTTATCAAGATCGTTAAAAAGTGAATGGCAAAAATATCTTAAACATATATGAAAAAAGACATTTGGGGCCCCCTGCCCCAAAGAAATTGACATACAAATTTCAGAAACCTTAAGTATTTTAATATGGGCTACCAAGTTTTTGTATAAAAAATTTGGTTAAGATCCAATCATTTACTCAGTAGCTAACGCATAAAATTATTTTATAAAGCTCGACATTAAGGGCCCCAGGGCCCAATTATTGCAAGAAATAAAGTGCGAAACACATGTTCATTTGAATAAATTTCAAAATACATACATTTATTTATAATTCTCAATATTGTTAAAAATTGAATTGACGATAAAATATTAAACTTTTACTAAAAAAAGACAGTTTGGGCCCCCAGCCCCGAGGGAATGAAAATTAGGAGTTCAGTGCCCTATTGTAATAAAATATAGACCCTTGAGTTTTTATATACTAAAATGGGCCAATATAAATTAATTCTCTCAGTGTTTTATGCTAATACTAATTTTTATACAGCTAATATAAGAAGAAAAAAAACGACATTTAAGGGCCCCTGGGCCCTTTTGTTGAAAGATGTTAATTTCAAAAACCTGTTCATTTTAATTCAGTTTCCTCAAAAATATATTCCTCAAGATCGTGAATGATTGAATGTGAAAAAACATCTTATACATATACGAATAAAATACAATTGGGGCCCCCGGCCCCGAAGGAATGGACATTTGAAGTTATGTGCCCTGTAGTATTTTAATATGGGCTACCAAGTTTTTGTATTCAAATTTTGGTTTAGATCCATTCATTTACTCAGTAGCTAACGCATAAACTAATTTTTATATATCTTATATAAGCAAAAAAAGACATTAAGGGCCCTGGGGCCCATTCAGTGCAATATATAAAGTTCAAAACACCTGTTCATTTCAATTTGTATAATAATGGATACATGTGCCATTATTTGTCAAGATTGTTAATGACTGAATGGTGAATAAAATCTTAAACGTTTAAGAAATGTGAATTTTTGGGCCCCCAGCCCCAAAGGAATGACTATTTGCAGTTCAGTGCCCTATAGTATTTTAATATTGGCTATCAAGTTGTCATATACAAAGTTTGGTTAAGATCCAACAATTTACACAGTAGCTAGCGCTTAAACTAATTTTTATATAGCTCATTTTAGCACAACATGACATTATGGGCCCCCGGTGCCCCATGAGTGTTAAATTTAGAAAAAAAAGTTGCCAGTTACCCTTCCCAGGTAGGTACTTAACAGTCTCCAAAAATTTCATGACGATCGGGTGAATGGTTTAGTCAGCTATAAAGGACATGCACACACACACACACAGACATACTTTGATTTTTATATAGATAGATAGATAAAACCACCATTCGATTGACATATAACGGGCGTCAAATTGGAGACCGCCCCGAGCAGTAACAGGTACGCCACTGGACCCAAGTCAACAGGGTAAATGTTGGTCCCAGACCGCCGAGTAGCCTATGTGTGGGTCCACCTGAGTTCCACTTCAAAAATTCAACTTTAAACAAATTAAGCGTGAAAGGGCCCACTAAAGTCCACTTTCGTTTGGACTTTGTCCTACTTTTTCCCCCGTTTCTTCGATAGGCTAGGACCGGCTAGGTTACTGCTACTCAATGTTCGTTCGTCCGTCGGTACGACGATGACCACTCTAGTCATCCGAGGGTTTTCTGTGCGTGCGCAGATGGCTGATTAGGCCGATCCTTGCACGGAAGGTTCGGGAACAGAAGGGACAGGGGACGAGTGCGACATCTCCTGGAGGGTTGACAGCATGGGCCTTTCGGGCTTGCCTCTTCTTTTCTGCGGCGGTGATCCGGTTTGCCTCGCATGACCTGGCACCTTCGTGGATGGCAGAGCGCCAGGTGGATCGGTCCATTGCAGCTCGTTCCCACGTGTCTGGATTGATGGCAAACGCTTTCATTGAGACTTTCAGTGTGTCTTTGAAGCTACTAATCACATTATAGAGAAGCGTTTGACGCAATAATCTTCTGTATAGAAGGAGCGTCTGTAACAGATAAGATATGATAAGATAAAAATATCTTTCAGTTTCAGTTTTATTTACCATTAATTCTTTACTTGATTTCGCTGGTTTGTTAGGGAAATTCCGTTATGATTTAATCGGTTCAGCCATTTTGGACATAATTTTTTATTTTCACAAGCAAATATTTCAAACAGGTCGACTATTAACATCAATAATATGTTAGTAAAATAGAAAGTCTATAAAAATGATATTTAAACAAAAAAGTTTATACGTCCACTTGCTCATCCGGTAATCTTGTAATTTATTAAATCGGAATAAATAGCGAGCTATTTTTTTAAAATAATCAATCATAAATGATAAGTATAAGCATTTCAATTTTAAAGCACATACTATCATTACTATGTAATTACGTACTATGTTTTTTTTTGTAAATTGTGACCAGGAAACATTCGTTTTCATAAGCTTAAACTAACAGTAGTATAAAATGTTAACCTTGCGCCTTCTCATGCCCGCTTGATAAGTCTTGCCTGCAATAAAATGAGCCGGGTCCTAAGAGTGTAAAACTCGACCCAAAAGAGAATGTCATATCAACTCTTATCTCTCTCCCATTCTCTCTCACATTCTATCTATCATTCTCTCCATTTCGACTTTATTCGTAGCTCTTGGAGTTTTCATTACCCGAGACCACACATTAAATAAATAAAAGAAGTAAATAAACAAATAAAAATACGTAAAAAATGTTTTAAAATAAATAAAATAAAAAGTTTTTCGTAGTCCGAGGCGTTTGTAATCCAAGGATCGCACTGTTTAAAAGTTATACTTAGAGTGTGGGTGCTAGTATCAGTGAAGAGCTATTTTTTATTTATTATTTTATAATGAGTTACTCTGACTCAGTTAAGTTGAGTGCCTATGTAAGACATGTAATTATTAACTTTAAATTACACATTGTCACAAAAGTTAACCCTTTTCAGCGCCTGAATAATAGTAAACTTTTCAACTGGTTTTAAATTAAAAAAATAATTGTTTCCATTCATTAAGAATTTGGTTCTAGTTTTAGAGAGGCAATTGAAAGGAGGAAAGATATACTTTGGGGAAGTGGGTGCCAGAGGCGTCAGTAAGGTTGGTGTCACCCAGTGCAGTAGCTCATGTTGTCACCCCTTCACGACCTACCCCCAAGACATCCTCCGAGCATCACAGTATCAAATAACGGAAACATGCAGAGTTTAACATTTTGGTGTCACCCCTTGTGATGGTGTCACCCCTTGTGATGGTGTCACCTCATTGTGATGTGGTCACCCCTTGTGATGGTGTCAACCCTTGTGATGGTGTCACCCCTTGTGATGGTGTCACCCCTTGTGATGGTGTGACCCCTTGTGATGGTATCATCCCTTGTGATGGTGTGACCCCTTGTGATGGTGTGACCCCTTGTGATGGTGTGATCCCTTGTGTTGGTGTCATCCCTTGTGATGGTGTCACCCCTTGTGATGGTATCATCCCTTGTGATGGTGTGACCCCTTGTGATGGTGTGACCCCTTGTGATGGTGTGACCCCTTGTGATGGTGTGACCCCTTGTGATGGTGTGATCCCTTGTGATGGTGTCATCCCTTGTGATGGTGTCACCCCTTGTGATGGTATCATCCCTTGTGATGGTGTGACCCCTTGTGATGGTGTCACCCCTTGTGATGGTATCATCCCTTGTGATGGTGTGACCCCTTGTGATGGTGTGACCCCTTGTGATGTTGTGATCCCTTGTGATGGTGTCATCCCTTGTGATGGTGTCACCCCTTGTGATGGTATCATCCCTTGTGATGGTGTGACCCCTTGTGATGGTGTCACCCCTTGTGATGTTATCATCCCTTGTGATGGTGTGACCCCTTGTGATGGTGTGACCCCTTGTGATGGTGTGATCCTTGTGATGGGGTGATCCCTTGTGATGGTGTGATCCCTTGTGATTTTGTCAACCCTTGTGATTTTGTCACCCCTTGTGATTTTGTCACCCCTTGTGATTTTGCCACCCCTTGTTATGTTGTCACCCCTTGTGATTTTGTCACCCCTTGGGATTTTGTCACCCCTTGTGATTTTGTCACCCCTTTTGATTTTGTCAGCCCTTGTGATTTTGTCACCCCTTGTTATTTTGTCACCCCTTGTGATTTTGTCACCCCTTGTGATTTTGTCACCCCTTGTGATGGTGTCAACCCTTGTGATTTTGTCACCCCTTGTGATTTTGTCACCCCTTGTGATTTTGTCACCCCTTGGGATTTTGTCACCCCTTGTGATTTTGTCACCCTTGTGATTTTGTCACCCCTTGTGATTTTGTCACCCCTTGTGATTTTGTCACCCCTTGTGATTTTGTCCCCGCTTGTGATTTTGTCACCCCTTGTGATTTTGTCACCCCTTGTGATTTTGTCACCCCTTGTGATTTTGTCACCCCTTTTGATTTTGTCACCCCTTGTGATTTTGTCACCCCTTGTGATTTTGTCACCCCTTGTGATTTTGTCACCCCTTTGTGATTTTGTCACCCCTTGTGATTTTGTCACCCCTTGTGATTTTGTCACCCCTTGTGATTTTGTCACCCCTTGAGATTTTGTCACCCCTTGTGATTTTGTCACCCCTTGTGATGGTGTTACCCAGTGCGGTCCTCAACCCCCGCATCCCGATAGTGACGCCTCTGGTTGGTACAAAGTCATTCATGTGACACTAGCCGTTATTCATTTAAAGAATAATATTTTCAGTTTGTAAACCAGATATTTATAAATATATCTTTTGATGTTTCTTATCCATAAATAACATAAGCAAAACATCATTTTTATAAATATTTCATTTGTGTACAAATACAAATCATTTTAAAAATCACCCCTGTCCAATAAAATAAGCAATAAAATTAAAACATAAGAATGCAAAGGATTTTTAAAAATTGCTAATCGCCTCTTTCCTCTGCATATGTGTCTCTCACTTATGCATTTTATTTTTAAAAATCTCTAACACATTTTTTGAAATAGCAATATTGGCCTATATTTAAATATATATAAAAAAAACAACTTAAGATTCCGTTGTAAAATATTTTAAATTATTATTTTTAGGGCTGTTATAGATTAATTTAAATTTAATCGTTAACTTTTGAAAAATTAACGATTAATTAATCGTTAATTTCGATTAAAGCCAAAAATTGAAATTCATGGTGTCATAAGTAACATTTATTAAACGTACTTGTCGAAATTCGAAATAATACTGGAATGTCTTTTTTATATAATATCTTTTAACCAACAACGCAAACAGACAAGTGTATTGACATTATTTGGTTCAAGAGATGAGCGGGTCTTATGGACAATATAACCGGCCGAGCTGAACAACCGTTCATATATCGCATAGCTTTAGAATGTCTCAGCTGAACTTTCTGATACTGTAGTGGATGTTTGGTTTGCAGGTGATATGTAAGCGAAGTGTTAGAACCATGGTAGCGATGTTCCCTTTAAGCAGCGTGGCTGCGCAGGAGTTTAGAATCACCACGCAGCAAATTTTGTAAAAGATTGCACCAAAAATGGGCGTTGTGCAACTTTGCACACGAGCAATTGTTTTTTATAACCTTGCACACGGACCAACAAAGCCTAGACTTAGAGGGAACATTGCATTGTAGGCAAACGATTTCTCTCAATGGACACATAACCTTTATCAACATTTTGAACAGTCAAGTCAGTCAATAGTTTAAAAGCAAAATATGTGTGTAATCGTCCGGAAATTAGTTTATATTTATCGGCCAAAATATATAACTTTTTGACTTCCAGTACATTTATAAGTGGTGGGTCGATTAATCGTTTAAAAAATTTAATCGTTAAAGATTTTTAACGATTAATCCAGAAATTAATCGTTAATTTCCGAATCCCTAATTATTTTATTAACATTTATAACTGAATATATAGATGAAACAAATATTGCTTTATTATAATTGTGTAATAATAAATAATTCCATCAAATTACTTTTTCTTACTCATGATTTAGTTTAGAGCGAAGCAAAATGTAAATCAAGCAACTTCCGAAATGGATCACTGCATCAATTTATCAAAGATTTTCTGCAATGCGTCGCTGCTGTTTTATTGTAATGACATTAAAGAGATCGCAGTGCTTTTAGAATTATATTCATTGATTTTTCTTTTATTTAATTTCAGGATAACACTCCTTGGTAGACTATAGTTAAGTATAACATCGATATCAACACATTTGAATACCCAACAATGGTCATAGATACAAAACTCGCCATTGGCATAGTCGGCTGTCTTGGACACTCTTGGTCAGAGAACGTCTTCAGTGACATCACAGTGGTCATCGATGGTCAGAAATTCCATTGCCACAGATTCCACCTGAATTCATGTTCAGAGTTGTTTAGAGTTCTCCTTGGATCTAATGCCTCCTTGAATTATTTGACTATCAAAGGAATCAAGCCAGACATTTTTGACATTATTCTGAAGTCAATTTACAAAGGAGAGAACAGAATAACAACAGACAACATGATAGATCTTTGGTACGCTGTCAATCAACTTGAAATAAGATTTTTACTTGATGAAATTGAAAACTTTATCATGTTGAACATATCAAAAGATAATTATTTGCAAATCTTTGATGTCGCTCGTGATTTAAAATCAAATCAAGTTTTGGCAGCTGTATGTCAGACAATGATAGAAAACTGGGAGGAGTTCAGACAAGATCAACGGTTCCTAACTTTATCTTTTGAAGAGCTTCAAACCAGTATTCAAAATGTAAACACACTCTCACCTGATGAGTTGGTAGAAACTATTTTAATCTGGACAAACTATCAGCCAAGCGCTTCAATATCAACCTTGACTCACAACTTCCCATTTTCTAAAGAAATGGAAGCTGAAAAAAAGTGTGTTGAAATAACCTTAAAGAATGTAGCTGACCTTCAAATTAGTAGTGGAATAACCTATGATGAACCAACAATATACATTAATAGAAAAGAATTATGTGGCAAACTTCTAAAAAATGTCAAGTTAGAACTCATAAGTAAAAATGGTCTTAAAAAACTTTTGTGTGATGACGTAGTTATGGACTGCAAGGAAGCACGTGACCTAGTTCGTCAAGCTTTAGCATCTAGTCTAGAAAGTTCGGGTGCTGCAACTTCAGGTACAGTAACAGAGAGCACCCCATTAAAACAACCCGAAGTACCAAAAGTGGATACAATTCATCACTCTGCTTTATTTTCTGACGGCAGTCTCAAATTAATTGTCTACAATTTCAATTCAAGTAAGTTTTATTCTGTCGATGTCCACTACTATAATCATTCTTACAAGAAAGTAACTGATTTTTGTGTGTTTGAAAAAATACTTTATGTTATTTTTAGATGTTATCAAAACAGTTACAAGGATCCTTCGTACGACCATCATATTGCAAGCATTACTGCCCCCGGGGTCAGTGAAGTTCTTTTCAGTTATAAGCCAGAGAAAAACGATTTCACTACAGCTTGTGGAGATTTTTTATACAGATTTATTAATTATGAAAGCGTTGTACACATTTCGAGGCGTACTCTAAAAAGAAACGTGTGGCTTAAGGTGGGAAAATTTGACACAAAAGGAGATATTTCAAATATCTTTAGTTTCCGAGATATTATTTTGGTGGTTGTTGGCGACTACACTCAGACGACCCAATTATTCTACTTTGACACAACATCAAGAGTATCAATACTCATCAGTCAAGAAAATATGAACGTTAATGCATTATCTCCATTTATTGTAGATAAAAAATTATATATTTTACATGGAAATGGTGAGCTATTTGAAGTTTTCAGAGAGCGCTCAGTGACACTTGTGTTACGGGAACAATTGAAGGATTTTAAACTTAACATTATTGGAGTTGTTGCTCATAACAGTTCTATCTTTATTTTTTGTGATTTACAAAAAGGACAACCTTTGCAGCTCTTGCCAGCGGCTTGTTGCCTTGGTGATATCAGATATATTCATATGTACAATGTCAAAAACAAATGCCAGTACATGGATGTGCCGCAATCCTGGCTAACTGTTGAAATCTAAATACAGTGGTATCTCGGTATGCGTCTGCTTTGGTATAAGTCCAACTTGTTATACGTCCTGTTTTGACGCCAAACATTTTGCTTGGTATACGACCCATGTTCCCTCTAAGGTTTGTTGGTCCATTTGCAAAGTAAAAAAAAACAACTCGTGTGCAAAGTTACACAGCATTTATTTTTCGTTCAAAATTTCACAAAATTTGCTGCGTGGTATCTATAAACTGTTGCGCGGCCTCTGTCAGATATCTGCGCGCAGCGCACCCACGCAGCTTAAAGGGAACATTGTATATGACTTAACACGACGGGCATGAGTGCTAGAAATTAATTGTATGTGGAACAATGGAACTTAAAAAAACAACAAACAAACAAACAAACAAACAAACAAAGCGCATGCTTAACTTGGATGAATCACAACACTACGTCATATTCCACCTATCATGTGTGTAAGTACTTAGTCGCTACAATACAGTGAACAACTCGCACAATAACTGCTAAATTTTAAGTAAATTCACTGAACATGAGTTCTAAAAAAGTTAAAAGTGGTATGCGTATCCGGGCCTTGGTTACACCATACACAATGCCGAGAACAACGATTTCTACGGTTGTGAAAGACAAAGACGTTATCAAATCAGCCAATGTTGCAAAGGGGGTGAACTCGATAACAAAACAAAGATCAGTGACATTAGAACATGTTGAAAAATCGCTTTTGGTCTGGATAACAGAAAAACAATGTGCTGGCGATAGCGTGTCGGAGGCAATTATTTGTAAAAGGGCAAGAATGATACATGCTGATCTTTTGGAAAAACAAGGCAGGAGCGAGTCAACAAAGTGAAGTGTTTAAAGTTTAAAGCCAGCCATGGTTGGTTTGATAATTTTAAGAGAGGACTGGTATTCACAGTGTTGTAAGACATATAGAGGCAACCAGTGCTGATAAGGATGCCGCTAATAATTTTGTTAAAGAGTTTGGGGAATTTGTTGAAACTGAGTTTTTTTTCCTCAAAAAAGTTTTCAACTGTTATGAAACAGGATTATTTTGGAAGAAAATGCCTGAAAGGACCTAGATTACACAAGAGGAGAAGGCATTACCAGGGCACAAACCAATGACGGACAGGCTAACTCTCTGTTCTGTGGCAATGCAAGTGGACATTGCAAACTGAAGCCTCTACTAATCTACCAATCAGAAACCCCGAGGGCCTCTAAGACTCTAAGAAACATAATGTTCAGAAAACTCAGTTACCTGTGATGTGGTGATCATACAGCAAGGC
This sequence comes from Ampullaceana balthica, assembly GCA_944989445.1. NCBI lineage: Eukaryota > Metazoa > Mollusca > Gastropoda > Lymnaeidae > Ampullaceana > Ampullaceana balthica. Next base: position 66,235 of record CALYLW010000352.1, read on the forward strand.
TCGGGTCACCAGAGAGTATTTTGGTGATTGGTTTAATTTAGTGTTTAGGCCAAGTGTAAAAAGTTATTTAGATGAGAATAGCCTGCCTCTGAAGGCCTTCCTCATAATGGACAATGCTCCAGCTCACCCTCCAAGCTTCCAAGACTTTATGCTGCCGGAGTTCAACTTCATCACCACTAAGTTCCTGCCCCCTAATACGACTCATCTCATTCATTCCATGGACCAGCAGGTCATTAGTATTTTTTAAGAAACTCTAAATCACTATTCCAGAGATACTTTGACGTGACCTCTGACATAATTAACCCTAAGTGAGTTTAAGAAAGATCACTTTACCATCATCCATTCCATAACTCTCATTGACAAAACATGGCAGGAAGTTTCCAACAGAACAATGAACTCTGCTCGGGGAAATGTGTAGCCTGCAGCAGTGACTGAAAGGAACTTTGAGGCTGTGTCTACAGTGGAGGATATTGTCTCTCAAGGGAGGTCCATGGGATTTGACGTGAATGTATTTGATATGGAAGAGTTAGTTGCGGGGCACAGGGAAGAGCTAACCACTGAGGAACTGCAGGAACTTGAGAAGGATGAGAAGAAGACTACGATTAATGCACTTTCTTCACGCTCTGAGCAAGGAAAAGATAGAGCAAGCTCCTACTTCATTAATCAAGGAAATATTTGCTAAATGGATGGATGTCAAAAACTTTGCAGAGAAGTACCACCCCAACAAAGTCCAAACAAGTCGTAACAGCATTTGTCTGGTATGACCAGACGTCACATTTTTGAAACATCCCGAAGAGAAGGCAAAGCAAAGTTATTTAGACTGATTTTTTACTAAAAGTCAAACCTGGCGAGCCTCAACCATGGTCAACTAGGGAAAAGAGGCAGAAAATAGGCAAAAAAAGAATGTCATGTTCCTGAAGTTTTATTTGAAGCCGACTATCCTCCAAAACAATACTATCTCCATCTAAACACCATGTTAGCAAGCACTTGACTCGTTTCACCAAGTCAAAGTGAGGCTAAATTTTCATTTATTGCACTTACGTTCTTTTTATTTATGTCTTTTAGTATTAAGAAATGTTTAAATTATTTGTACAACTACGTCAATAAATTTATATTATGTTCATAATAATATGTTTTTTCCCTGGGAACGGATTAATCATTTTTCCTTTATTTCTTACGTTAAAAACATGTTTGGTAAACGTCCTGTTTGACATAAGTCCAAGTGTCTGGAACGGATTAAGGACATATACCTAGGTTCCACTGTAACTGTTCTGGTACAATCAGTGCTGGATATACTTATAAACTGAACAAGTTATAGCTTAGAACCCCCACTTTCTTGGGGGTTCCCAAAAATATGTTTGAGTGAGCAATTAACATATACCTTGAAATATTTTATGATTGGCGCAACACCTGTTTAGCTCAAAGTCATAAAAACGATTTAGACCATAGAACAGCTTCGGTGACATATCTTACAAGCAAACGTGGCTCAACAATTGACTGCTAAATGTGTCTATCGGAACAGATAACTGATAAACGGCAGTACTCGAAAAATGATCTTGGGCGAGTTGCGGCAGTCATAATTACTATAACAGGGGGTAGATTACTTTTCAGATGAAATAAGGAAACATTTTGCTCACCTCGTACTTGCAATTTCCTTGGATTGTTCGAACTAATAGCAAAATTTGATCATTGTCTAGCAATCCATATTATATAAAAATTCGGGAAAAAAGTATAAGGTGTCACATCTTATATTTCTATTACAATCTGTGATGAATTTATCTAAATTATGGCACATAAATTAAGAGACGCAATCTTTAAAGATCTAAAAATTGCAGAGTTCTTCAGTTTATCTATTAATTCCACGCCAGCTTAGTCCCATTGATCAGCTCACTGTTATTGTGAGGTATGTTTCACCAAATAATGGGATACCTATGTATTTAGTGCACTCTAATAATATCGTAATACGCGTGAAGCCATGTTAAACTTAAACGTCATTAAATAAATTGTAAGCAATAAAATATTTAAGTGGAACTTTTATTTCAAGTTGAGTGTTTTGATGTGACGTTACATTTCTCAAACACCCCCCTCCCCCTCGTCACTCGCGAATAGCTCACCACAAGGTTATGAAGGAAAATTGGTCAAACGTGACATATTATTGTGTTACACTGAAATCAAAATGGTCACACTTTGTTTTTTTAAATTTAATTAGGTCAAACGTTGGTACATGTATTAAAAGCTCATCCATTACCGATAACGCCTGGTAATGGTATGTTTTTGAACAGTATACTCAGCTGCTTTGAGGGTATAATTTACTGTATCGATCGTTTGTTTATTAGTGTAAATCTGTATTATTTATTATAAAATTATCTGCATGCTTACTTCATAAAGTTACTATTTGCTTAATTATTTATACAATTTCAAGTGTTTATTAGTAATTATTTCTATTAGTTGTTCGGATTAATACTTTAGTTCGATTCACTAAGATGTTTCCGTGTTGTAAACATAGGCCTAAACTTCTCAATACTAAGCTTTGAATGAATGTTTGGTATCGCCTTTATTTCGTTTTCAGGACAGTCAAACAAATATTTCTAGTTGTACACTTGAATTTGTTTGTTTGTTTGAGTTTGATAGAACTATAACGCCTATTAAATGATAATTATTTATACTAACTGTTACATTTGATGTAAGATTAAATTTGATCTTTAATTTAAATGTTTTTAGAGCTACTACTTCTACCAGATTATTTAATTCATTTTTATTTTGCATGTGAGCAAAAGTACTTTCTACCAAAGATTGGTAACCATACCTACAAGTCTATTGCTAAAGCCAGGGCCCCCCATGATTTAAGGGCCCCAAACTTATTATATTGTATAATAAAGTTGGCTGGACCAGGCCCCAGGTAGAATTGCAGCCAGGGGCCCTGTGCAATCTTGATCCGCCCCTGCTACAAGTTACACAATTTTATATTTTTTTTACGCCCGTGAAATCTATTTATATTTTAATTTTGACACATTCTATACCAATTTTTAAAATCAATATTTACATGTCTGTTAAACTAAATATTATGCACAATCATACTATTCACCGAATTATCGTATCTGTTACAGACGCTCCTTCTATATAGAAGACTATTACATCCTACGCTTATCCATGGTTTGTGCCTAGTCTTACATTTTAATTAGATTTTTAAATGTTGATTAAGTGTTTATTATTCTGGTTTCTTTAGGCAACATTCTACATCCCGAATTCCGGACGGGAAGAACGAGATTTGTATGTGTTTGTTCTTGTATACCGTAGTATACGGAATAAGAAAAGTGTTTTTATCTCGAAGTCTATCTGAGGGTTGGATTAAGTTATATTTGTGTTGTATTTCCAATTAAATATCCTTTAAAAACAAATACCACAATCACCAGACGTGTTTGTATTATTTTTAGAAACGTTCCTTAGTAAGTGTATACTAAATATTATAATATCAGACACCAAACCCGCTCAGGTTTTATGCAGAGAGGTCTACAGAATGGATCTTATCTGTTACAGACGCTCCTTCTATGCACAATACAGAATGGATATTCAATTAGCCCTACTGACTGACTGAATTGGTGGTTATATTATTTATATAATATCAATAATCACAGGGTGTTTACATTTAATTGCTTTTAGGAAAGAAATTAAAGAAAGAATTTTTATATTTAAATAACTTGAAGTAGAGAGTAGGAAGCTGATGAATATGAACTTTCCACGGAAACGGACAGATGAGGATGTGAGTTCTCCGCTAACCTAGCTGTTTTTTCAATAACTCTTCTGTAAGAGAGATGACGGTTGGTCTTGCTGCTGATTGATGTCACAGTGAATATTGTCATGATTTTTTGAAAGTTTGGGCACTTGTCTGATCCCAAAGAAAACTGATGTAACTATCATCTGATAAGACAAAAACATAGCAATTCAGAATAATTTAATTTAGAAAAATAAATTTATGAAGAATAAAATTACTATTATCTTGTACTTGTAGTAACTTTAAGATTAAAATGGAAAAGAGAAATGATTATTTTACTTGTTACCTATTAAAATATTTTAAAGCCGTTTCCTCATTGGCTTATTCCCAATCGGTCAATTTACACTAATTATAACGTAATATCAAGAACTAGATTGTACTGTGGCGCCATGGCGCCTGTGGCGCCCATTTTTAGGGCGCCTACGGCGCCCACCTTTCTCAAAAGCCCAACTAATAGGGGTTGTAGGGCGCCTATGGCGCCCACTTTGTTTTTTGTCAAGTAACTTGATAAATACGAAATATTAAAATTCCTGGAATGTACACAAAGTATTTTATAATTAACCATCATCAAATAATCTTTTTACATTGTTCCCTTTTCCAAAATTAAAATATGAGCTAAAACAATGACGTCAAATAATATATTTTTTTACAGCGCATCTTTAAATTATAATCATTTTGCGCACCGATGCACACCTTGTATTTTAAAATATAAGATCAAGAAATAACGGCATATAAAATTTTTTACAGTGCTAATCACCACACGATTTGTCAACTGCTATAGACTGTTGTACATCGTTCCTCAGCGTTCCACATCCAGTGAGTGAGTGAGTGGCTTGGACTATTATATTATTTATAACTAGTTTGTGCTGCGGCGCCGTGGCGCCTGCGGCGCCCCCCTTTTTTAAGGGCGCCTACGGCGCCCACCTTTTTCAAAAACCAAACTAACTTGTCCTTGTATGATAAATACGTAATATTAAAATTTCTTAAATTTACACAAAGTATTTTATAATATTTTTTAAATATTTTTTTTTATGTCAAAAGCCCAAGTAACTTATCCTTGTATGATAAATACGAAATATTCCTGAAAATTAAACAAAGTATTTATATAATAATTTTTACAGTGCTAATCACCACACGATTTTTTAACTAATTTTAGAAAGCAGCGCACCAAATTACTGCACCAAAAAATAACTATTTTAGTCAATCAGCACTGCTTACAACGCAAAATTAAAAAAAAAGCAGAGTGATGTCCCTCAGCGTTCCGCTACATAATTGAGCGTAAATATATATATGATGACTAGGTTGTGCTGCGGCGCCGTGGCGCCTGCGGCGCCCGCTTTTTTTAAGGCGCCTACGGCGCCCACCTTTTTCAAAGACCCAACTAACTTGTCCTTGTAAGATAAATACGTAATATTAAACTTCCTGAAATGTACACAAAGTATTTTATAATAGGGTCTGTAGGGCGCCTACGGCGCCCACTTCTTTTGTTGTCAAAAGCCCAAGTAACTTATCCTTGTTTGATAAATACGAAATATTAAACTTCCTGAAATGTATAAAAAGTATTGTATGATTAACAATCCTCAAATCCTCTTTTTACATCGTTCCCTTTTCCAAAATTAAAATATGAGCTAAAACAATGGCGCAATATAATATCTTTTTACGGCGAGAAATGTTAGAAAGCAGCGCACCAAATTACTGCACCAAAAATAACTCTTATCGAACGTCCGCATGAAATTGTTCAATTTTTTAATTAATAAATAGTGTGGAGGGTGTTTAATGTTAATCTGGAAACCAAAATGATTATCCAATTTTTTTTTAAAAAGCAGAGTGATGTCCCTCAGCGTTCCGCTACATAATTAAGCGTAAATATATATATGATGATGTTTAATTAAAATACAAGTGTTTACCTTATCAGTCACAAATCATGACAACCATTAATTGAATGGGGAAGCATTGTGTGTGGTGTCAAAGTCACATTTATTCTCACAACCGGTAAAATATCGAGTTATTCAATTATTTTCTAACAACAAATGAGTATTTATTCTTTAGTAAACCATATTTCATTAGTTAAATAATAAAGCATACATTTATTTTTTCATTACACAATTTGTTTGTGTATTTTGTATTTGACAAGTGACAAAATAGTAAGCAGTAAGTTTTAAAATACAAATGACCTAAACAAATAAACTTTTAAATCAAGCCGAATCATCAACTACTAGGTCACAACATAAGTTCAGATCTGATGTGTTTAATGTATGGCAATCACTCTTTTCTTTTGAATAAAATGTGTGATTATAATGGTTAATAATTCCCTTGACAAAGGTAATGAGTAAGATTTTTAATAACTATAAAGAATTCCATGTGCAATGTATTAGTGAAAATACTGACCCTATGCAGAAAGTGTTTAAGAAATCTGGGAATCCAAGCTCTCTGCAAAGAATTTTAACAAACTAATACGATACATAGAACGCCATTAGCTTGAAGAACTATATGATTTAAATATATTTTAACCCTCCCCCCTAAAATGCTTTTGGTTTAAGCATAAATTCTTCATATTTTAATACCCTTTGATTACCATGTTAAAAATTATTTTTTCAAAATTTCAGTCAATAAAATAAAAACTTGTTAGTTATGGCAAGAAAAAAACTTTCCCTTGAATTTAAAATTCCTGTCTAAAATGTATCCATTTAAATTCAAGAATCAACAAAAGATATGACTGCTCTTTCACTACAAACCATGCACCAATGACCAGGCATTTCAAGGTTGGCACAATAGAACAACCTATTGTAAAGCCAAACAAGATCAACCCAAGAGTGGAAGTCCAAAGTTCTCTTTTTAGTGAAACATAATTTAAACAGTTAAAGCCTGATGTAAATATCTATTAAATTGATACTCTAGATTTCTTTTTGTCAATCATTAGATTAAAATGTAAAATGCAAAAGCATAATTAAAAAAAATTGAATTTAAACTTCATATATTTTTTATAGTTTTTTAAAATTGTAGCAAATGTGTCACTTACCTAATTCCCAGTTATAAGTAAAGGAGATTGAATATCCTAAGAATAATAAAATAAAATTTTTGAAACAATTTATTTTAAATTCGAGAAACCGCGTGGTAAAATAGAATGTATTGTTTTAAATAGCCATCATTTCATTTTATAACTTATATAGCACCTAATAAGCATTTCAAAACATTTACAATTATGTACCATTGACTATTTTAACAATTTATATTTTGGTTCTAAGCTTAATTTAAGGTTTGCCGATTCCTCATATAGAATTCAAGATGTTAATTTGAACAAGAAATGTGTTTTCGTATATGACAAGTTCGTGTGTGCTTAACGGCCCTTGCCAAAAGTTTGCTCCCTTGCATGTGCTGCCATCTGGGCTAACAGATGAAATTTGAAGTTTGCAGAAATTAATTGCTAAAAATTAAACATTTTATGCAAAAAAGTTAGCAAAGCTCCAATATGAATATGTAAAAATTGTAAATACTAAAGACAATACAAACTTAATATAATTTATTAAGTGTAAAAAATGGGGGGGGGGAAGGGGGGATCACATATTTGTGACGATGTGTGACGAGGGGGAGGGGGGTGTTTAAGAAATGTGACGTCTCATCAAAACACGCAAATTTAAATAAAATTTCCTCTTAAATATTAGATTGCTTACAGTTTATTTAATGACGTTTTACATGGCTCCACGCGTTTTACGATATTAGAGATTAGGCTTAACCTAAATACATACTTAAATGACAAAAAAATTGATTTGAAACATGCTCATTTTCAAATGAAAAATATGGCTTTTATGAGTGAGGGGGGGGCAAAGGTTTGTGACGTCATATTGGAAGGGGGGTCTATGTTTTTGTGACGACGTTTGACAAGGTGGGAGGGGGTGAAAAATCGGCCAAAATCACATGAAATCACAAAATCACATCAAAATCATTTTTGAACGGCCCCAAGCTCAGAATTCTTTAGTTGTTATGCATAAATTAAAACATAGTCATAGAAGGCACATCATCAAAAACATAATATAACATATATTACATGCTATTTAGGCTATTATATTATCGTCACACCAGAAGCGTAACTAGGTTTTTGGCGCCCTTGGCTATTTTATTTTTGGTGCCCTTGATAAATTGACAAGTTTCAGCTTTGCGATTTTTTCATTTGTTAGAAAAAAATAATTGAATTTCTCTTATTTTATTTATGAAAATAATTACGTAGTCTGTCAGTGACAGTCATACAACGTGAATATAAAAAATGCATAAGACAGGAACAATACTAATTTGCAGTTGATTATTTACTAAATAGTATCAAATGAAATGGTGGATAAAACGGGATATTGTTGCTTTAATAAAGAATACAGCAAAACTTGAAGTAAAGCAACGTGTATTATAAGTAAAAACAATAGTGTCAATGTATCATATCATTATCTCATACTTTACAATAGAAACTCACAATTAAAAGTAAATTTAAATAACACTCCACCGACTACAGCTCAGCACTTCCGTGAACTGGCGTATTGGCGTGTTGACGTGTTGCTAATACAGTCAGACCATCTAAGTCGAACTCAAAAGGGGATGGGTGGGGATTAGTCTTACGGAGTTTTCGAGTTAGGGAAACTGGCGTAACAGGCGCAGATTAATCAAGGACAATGTTGATGTTGAGAGTGGGAAACAGCCATAGCGGCTAGAAGGCCTGACAGGAAAGAGGGGCGGTGATGTTTCATATGAAAGGAGCCAACTTGCTTTGACATACCGACACAAGCCCGTGAGAGGAGACACATTCCCTCCCCTCTCCCACTTTACTCCCTCGACAGTCTTTTGAGTTCAACTTAGAGAGAGAGAGGTCCGAATGTATCTATTTAAATACAAATTTCAAAATTAGAGATTTAGTGGCGCCCTTTTGAGTTGGCGCCCTTGGCAACTGCCCCGATGCCAACCCGTTGTTACGCTACTGCGTCACACTACATAAGCGAAAAGCTTAAGATCTGTCGAGCCATTTCTACAAAGTTCCATTGACTAAAAATTGGATGATGAAGACGTTGATGACTTACTTATAAACCGTTAACACTATCCATGATAGCCTAGCATGCTCGCTGCCCTCTGATATTCTCAAAATTTCTCATTTTCTAATTAAACAGTCTTCAAATTTTTCATAAAATTTTTCTTTGTTGTTACTCTTCTTCAGAATTGTCGTGAGACTGTTTCACAATTTTTGTGCCACCGATTCAAAAGAGAGCAGGCCAAGCAACTTCTGTGTCCATCCACACCAAGAACTTTCAGTGTCGGACCGCGGTTAGGAATCGCCTTTAGAGATACATGTTCCTGTGTTGATTCCTTCAAATACTGCGGCACTGATCCGTCCATACAGACATAAGATAGTGACAGAATCTCGTGCTCAGCCACGGGAAACCAGTGTAGGTAGAAAAACAAGCGCCCCTCTGCCAAAGGTGTGCGGAAATAGTGGCAGGGAGAAATATTAAGGTCCCAAGCAGCCGGGTTCGTGTGGGCCCCAGACAACTGGCTACGTGTGGCCCCAAGACAACTGGGTGTATACGTGTGGGCCCCAAACAACTGGATACGTGTGTGCCCCAGACAACTGGGTATGTGTGGGCGCCAGACAACTGGGTACGTGTGGGCCCCAGACAACTGAGTACGTGTGGGCCCCAGACAGCTGGGTACGTGTGTGCCCCAGACAACTGGGTACGTGTGGGCCCCAGACAACTGGGTACGTGTGGGCCCCAGACAACTGGGTACATGTGGGCCCCAAACAACTGGGTATGTGTGGGCCCCAGACAGCCGGGTACGTGTGGGTCCACCTGAGTTCCATGACTTCATAAATTCATCTTTAAAAAATTAAGCGTGAAAGGTTCCAACAAACTCCACTTTCGTTAGGACTTCGACTTTAATTTCACAATCAAGTAAAGCAAGTATTTCAAACAGGTCGACTATAAACATCAATATGTTAGTAAAATAGCAAGTATGACAATGCTAGAACTAGAATAAAAAAGGATTCTACACTCTTGACGGCTCATTTAATAATCGTGTAATTTATTAAATTTAAATTGGAATCCAATAGCGAGCTTGTTTTGTAATCGTTACATAAGCATTTCATTTTCAATCATTTATAGTTATTGTCAGCACTGAGAAATCGACTGGAAATTCCCGAACAATTGGTATCGTAATTTCGTTGACTTTGACGTAATGGCGACCTCCACTTTTTAATTTACCCTGGATATCGTTGTTTCTCTTGTTATAACCGATTATTGTCACGGTTGCTAGATTGGCTTTCTAAAACCAAATATTCCATTTTTTCCCCAGATGTTTTGGCTTTAATTTTTTTTTCTTTAAAATATATATTAAAAAAAACAAATTAACAATTTAAAAAGAAACCCACCCGTCATATGTCAGTCCACATACATTTCAATACAAAAGAAGTTGTGTATTTTGATTCGTTTCTGGGGTGATAAATCAAATCAAATTGCTACAGGTGTTCTAAGCCTAATTCCAGTATATGTAGCAACAGGGGAAAATTTAAATATTTTGATAAACGAGGAAATTAGAAGTTGTGACCTAAGTCTCACAAATTGTATTGGGTTTGCATCGGATTGAGCTGCTAACATGATTGGTTGTAATAAATCTGTATGGAGGAGCTGCAAACATGATTGGTTGTAATAAATCTGTATGGTGGAGCTGCTAACATGATTGGTTGTAATAAATCTGTATGTTGGAGCTGCTAACATGATTGGTTGTAATAAATCTGTATGGTGGAGCTGTTAACATGATTGGTTGTAATAAATCTGTATGGTGGAGCTGTTAACATGATTGGTTGTAATAAATCTGTATGGTGGAGCTGCTAACATGATTGGTTGTAATAAATCTGTATGGTGGAGCTGCTAACATGATTGGTTGTAATAAATCTGTATGGTGGAGCTGCTAACATGATTGGTTGTAATAAATCTGTATGTTGGAGCTGCTAACATGATTGGTTGTAATAAATCTGTATGGTGGAGCTGTTAACATGATTGGTTGTAATAAATCTGTATGGTGGAGCTGTTAACATGATTGGTTGTAATAAATCTGTATGGTGGAGCTGCTAACATGATTGGTTGTAATAAATCTGTATGGTGGAGCTGCTAACATGATTGGTTGTAATAAATCTGTATGTTGGAGCTGCTAACATGATTGGTTGTAATAAATCTGTATGGTGGAGCTGTTAACATGATTGGTTGTAATAAATCTGTATGGTGGAGCTGCTAACATGATTGGTTGTAATAAATCTGTATGGTGGAGCTGCTAACATGATTGGTTGTAATAAATCTGTATGTTGGAGCTGCTAACATGATTGGTTGTAATAAATCTGTTTGGTGGAGCTGTTAACATGATTGGTTGTAATAAATCTGTATGGTGGAGCTGTTAACATGATTGGTTGTAATAAATCTGTATGGTGGAGCTGCTAACATGATTGGTTGTAATAAATCTGTATGGTGGAGCTGCTAACATGATTGGTTGTAATAAATCTGTATGTTGGAGCTGCTAACATGATTGGTTGTAATAAATCTGTATGTTTGGAGCTGCTAACATGATTGGTTGTAATAAATCTGTATGGTGGAGCTGTTAACATGATTGGTTGTAATAAATCTGTATGTTGGAGCTGCTAACATGATTGGTTGTAATAAATCTGTATGGTGGAGCTGTTAACATGATTGGTTGTAATAAATCTGTATGGTGGAGCTGTTAAAATGATTGGTTGCAATAAATCTGTATGGTGGAGCTGTTAACATGATTGGTTGTAATAAATCTGTATTGTGGAGCTGCTAACATGATTGGTTGTAATAAATCTGTATGGTGGAGCTGTTAACATGATTGGTTGTAATAAATCTGTATGGTGGAGCTGTTAACATGATTGGTTGTAATAAATCTGTATGGTGGAGCTGCTAACATGATTGGTTGTTAGAAATCTGTATGGTGGAGCTGTTAACATGATTGATTGTTAGAAATCTGTATGGTGGAGCTACTAACATGATTGGTTGTAATAAATCTGTATGGTGGAGCTGTTAACATGATTGGTTGTAATAAATCTGTATGGTGGAGCTGCTAACATGATTGGTTGTAATAAATCTGTATGGTGGAGCTGCTAAACATGATTGGTTGTAATAAATCTTTATGGTGGAGCTGCTAACATGATTGGTTGTAATAAATCTGTATGGTGGAGCTGTTAACATGATTGGTTGTAATAAATCTGTATGGTGGAGCTGCTAACATGATTGGTTGTAATAAATATGTATGGTGGAGCTGCTAAACATGATTGGTTGTAATAAATATGTATGGTGGAGCTGCTAAACATGATTGGTTGTAATAAATCTGTATGGTGGAGCTGCTAAACATGATTGGTTTGAATTAATCTGTATGGTGGAGCTGTTAAAATGATTGGTTGCAATAAATCTGTATGGTGGAGCTGTTAACATGATTGGTTGTAATAAATCTGTATTGTGGAGCTGCTAACATGATTGGTGGTAATAAATCTGTATGGTGGAGCTGTTAACATGATTGGTTGTAATAAATCTGTATGGTGGAGCTGTTAACATGATTGGTTGTAATAAATCTGTATGGTGGAGCTGCTAACATGATTGGTTGTTAGAAATCTGTATGGTGGAGCTGTTAACATGATTGATTGTTAGAAATCTGTATGGTGGAGCTACTAACATGATTGGTTGTAATAAATCTGTATGGTGGAGCTGTTAACATGATTGGTTGTAATAAATCTGTATGGTGGAGCTGCTAACATGATTGGTTGTAATAAATCTGTATGGTGGAGCTGCTAAACATGATTGGTTGTAATAAATCTTTATGGTGGAGCTGCTAACATGATTGGTTGTAATAAATCTGTATGGTGGAGCTGTTAACATGATTGGTTGTAATAAATCTGTATGGTGGAGCTGCTAACATGATTGGTTGTAATAAATATGTATGGTGGAGCTGCTAAACATGATTGGTTGTAATAAATATGTATGGTGGAGCTGCTAAACATGATTGGTTGTAATAAATCTGTATGGTGGAGCTGCTAAACATGATTGGTTTGAATAAATCTGTATGGTGGAGCTGTTAACATGATTGGTTGTAATAAATCTGTATGGTGGAGCTGCTAACATGATTGGTTGTAATAAATCTGTATGGTGGAGCTGCTAACATGATTGGTTGTAATAAATATGTATGGTGGAGCTGTTAACATGATTGGTTGTAATAAATCTGTATGGTGGAGCTGTTAACATGATTGGTTGTAATAAATATGTATGGTGGAGCTGTTAACATGATTGGATGTAATAAATCTGTATGGTGGCGCTGCTAACATGATTGGTTGTAATAAATCTGTATGGTGGAGCTGTTAACATGATTGGTTGTAATAAATCTGTATGGTGGAGCTGTTAACATGATTGGTTGTAATAAATCTGTATGGTGGAGCTGCTAACATGATTGGTTGTTAGAAATCTGTATGGTGGAGCTGCTAACATGATTGATTGTTAGAAATCTGTATGGTGGAGCTGCTAACATGATTGGTTGTAATAAATCTGTATGGTGGAGCTGTTAACATGATTGGTTGTAATAAATCTGTATGGTGGAGCTGTTAACATGATTGGTTGTAATAAATCTGTATGGTAGAGCTGCTAACATGATTGGTAGTAATAAATCTGTATGGTGGAGCTGCTAACATGATTGGTTGTAATAAATCTGTATGGTGGAGCTGTTAACATGATTGGTTGTAATAAATCTGTATGGTGGAGCTGCTAACATGATTGGTTGTAATAAATCTGTATGGTGGAGCTGCTAACATGATTGGTTGTTAGAAATCTGTATGGTGGAGTTGTTAACATGATTGGTTGTAATAAATATGTATGGTGGAGCTGCTAACATGATTGGTTGTAATAAATCTGTATGGTGGAGCTGTTAATATGATTGGTTGTAATATATCTGTATGGTGGAGCTGTTAACATGATTGGTTGTAATAAATCTGTATGGTGGAGCTGCTAACATGATTGGTTGTAATAAATCTGTATGGTGGAGCTGTTAGCATGATTGGTTGTAATAAATCTGTATGGTGGAGCTGCTAACATGATTGGTTGTTAGAAATCTGTATGGTGGAGCTGCTAACATGATTGGTTGTAATAAATCTGTATGGTGGAGCTGTTAACATGATTGGTTGTAATAAATCTGTATGGTGGAGCTGTTAACATGATTGGTTGTAATAAATCTGTATGGTGGAGCTGCTAACATGATTGGTTGTAATAAATCTGTATGGTGGAGCTGTTAACATGATTGGTTGTAATAAATCTGTATGGTGGAGCTGCTAACATGATTGGTTGTAATAAATCTGTATGGTGGAGCTGTTAACATGATTGGTTGAAATAAATCTGTATGGTGGAGCTGTTAACATGATTGGTTGTAATAAATCTGTATGGTGGAGCTGCTAACATGATTGGTTGTAATAATTCTGTATGGTCGAGAGAGAAAAAATGTATCTCCTAATTGCCTACAACTAAAATGTACCTGCCATTCGCTTGCACTGTGTATTCAGAATGCAGTAACCAAGTTACCATCCAACATTGGATTTTTGTTATCAGAAATACCTTATTGGTTTCGAATTAATGAATTGATACTAGAAGCATTCTAGAATTTGTTTAGAGTGATGAATACAGAATGTCTCCGTGCAAGCTCGAACTGCCCCCTCTCCCTTTTGTAAAACCTTCAACAACTAGGACCTAGTACTGTAACTAGGTGGCTTATGCAAGTAAAGATTATGTAAAATATTTTGATGAACTGTCACGTGTACGAGTTGAAGGCTTATTTCGGATGTATTGCATGGGCTGAGACAACACAAATTTGAAACGAATTACAAAGGTCCGTTGATAAAGGAAATGCTTTCAGGCTTTCAGACCATACAAATGACCTATACTTTATATTTGCGACACCGATTGTGCAAGAATTTGAAAGATTGAATTGTTTATTCCAACAAACAAAAGCTGATACTCATAATCTGTGCGAAGAACTATTTCTATATCACTGAAGTCCAGTGGCGTAGCTAGAACTTTTGCCGCCCGGGGCGGTCTCAAAATTTGTCGCCCTTTTTAGGAGCGATCCATAAATGACGTCACGCACCTGTTTGGGGGGGGGAGGGAGTCACACGTTTGTGACGATGTGTGACGAGGGGGGGGTGTTTAAGAAATGTGACGTCACGTCAAAACGCGCAACTTTAAATAAATTTCCACTTAAATATTTGATTACTGACACTTTATTTAATGACGTTTATGTGAAACGCGTGTTACGATATTAGAGTGCAGCCTTGTAACTAAAAACATACTTAAATGGCAAAAATTTAAATTGAAGCATGCTCATTTTCAAACAGAAAATACGGCATTTATGGGGGGGGGGCGGGGTGGTCAAAGCTTTGTGACGTCTTATTGAAGAAGGGGTCTAAGCTTTTGTGACGACGTGTGACGAGGGGGGTGAACAATCGGCCAAAATAGTCATTTGACGTCATTTATGGACGGCCACTTAGTCGATTATATCATGGTTTTTAAAAATTAATAAACATGAATAAATAATTGTAATTGAAACGAAGTAAAGGTGGGGAATATGTTTACCATTGCATGCCATATTTATGTAAGCAGTAATAAAAGAGGCCGCATAAGATTATAGTAGTATAGGAATGGCTGAAACGGGTAGGAAAAGTGTGGCGCGCCACCGTGCCGCCACCACAGCTGTTGCCTTTACCGGCGCGCGGTAAGTAATTATGTTAATTAGAGGTGTCATGTTGTTATACAACATGTTAATTATCTTAGACACGATAAATATGATAATTATGTTAATTAGGATATCGTGTTGTTATACAACATTGTTGTTAATTAATTATGTTAATTAGTGCGTGTGCTCTTGTGGTATATTATATTTATGTTTAAAGGGGGATAATCATGTATTTAAGGTTACTTCCCCTTTTTAAAACTTTTTTCAATGTATTCAATTTTTTAATTTTTAACCTTTTTATTCAATTATTTCATAATTGAGTGGTACTCAAATTATTTTTATTTCATTATTGATTGGTCCTTAAAATATTTTTTAATTGTATTTTATTTGTTGAATGGTAGTATTTTAAGGTTCTCAAGGTATTTTATTATTTTTTTTTAAAATTGTATTTTATTTGTTGAATGGTCGTATTTAAAGGTTCTCAACCTATTTCTATTTATTTTTCATTTAATTATTAAGTGGTTCTCAAGCTATTTTACTATTTTTAACTGTATTTTATTTTTCTAATGGTCATGTTTAAGGGTTTTAAGCACGGTTTTTATGTGTTTCAGGTTGTTAGGCGATGTATTTTATTTGGGGTACTCTGCTGGACAGATGTTGTTGGTGGGGAATTTAATTCAAATAACATAGTGGGGGCAGTCGATGGTATAGGTTACATCATGAATGGTTTAGTATATATTATAATTATTTAGACTTTGGCTGTTGATCTGATGTTAGCATAGAAAGGGTTGTATAAAGTATGTACTAAAAGGGACGAAGGGGATTTAGAAGGCGTTGGTTTAGGTTAAAATCAATAGTACAAACGAGGCGACGGGTTTGGATGACCATATGTTACCACTTTTATGGCCGTTTTAATAAGTTAGTGGAGGTATGGAATGTGACCCAGGACAAGTAATGCGTTGGCGTAGGTTAAAATCAATAGTACAAATGAGGAGAGGGGTATGGACGGGGGCAATTGCAGATGTTGGTGGTTAATTTAAGGTTGTTTTCTTTGTAAATTTAAATAATTGTAGTAGTAGTTTTATAGGATTTTGTAAGCTAAAGCAACAGTTTTCATCTTAGTGTGGGGATCTATGTTATGAAAATGTCTTTTGTTTTTTTGTTCGTAGTGTTTCTTAATTCTAGGGTTTCCACTAAGTTTATTTGACAGATTCAGCCATGCTTCTTATCTTAGTATCGGGAATATTTTCTAAGTTTAACGGTGTTTCCTTTCTTCCTTGTAATAGTTTTTATTAGATTAGTAGTTTAAGTCAAGAGGTTTTTTATGTTTCTTTTCTTAACTAGATGGGATCAGCTAGTAGTAGTAATATTTGATAAGGTTAAGCGAGTCATTTTCTTCATGTTTTTATTAATTAAAGGTGCTTATCTTAATGTCACGGACAGTTTTATAAAGTTCAATGGTCTTTTTGGTTGTATCTTTTTCATAATTAGATGTGCTCATCTACCATTGACAATATTTTATAAGTTGAAGGGTCTTGTTTGTTGTTGTTGTTGTTGTTTTTTAGTTAGAAGTTCTCCTCTTAGGGACAGGGACATATTTTTTAAATTTCAATGGAATCATTTTCTTAGTGTTTTTTCTTAATTAGGGATTCTCAGCTTAAGTCCAAGGACAGATTTCTAGGTTCAAGGGGACTCGTACGTTTCGTGTGGATAGGATGTTAGCCGTTGTTTCTTTTCTTAACTAGAGATTCTCAATATAGTGTCGAGCACTATTCTATAAGTTCAATGGGTCATTTTGTTTTTGTTATTTACAGATTCTAATCTTAAAATCAGGCACAGTTTTCTAAGTTACGTTGTCTTTTTTTGTTAATCCTATTTTCTTAACTAGAGAGTCTCCTCTTAGGGACAGGGACATATTTTTTAAATTTCAATGGGATCATTTTCTTAGTGTTTTTTCTTAATTAGGGATTCTCAGCTTAAGTCCAAGGACAGATTTCTAGGTTCAAGGGGACTCGTACGTTTCGTGTGGATAGGATGTTAGCCGTTGTTTCTTTTCTTAACTAGATATTCTCAATATAGTGTCGAGCACTATTCTATAAGTTCAATGGGTCATTTTGTTTTTGTTATTTACAGATTCTAATCTTAAAATCAGGCACAGTTTTCTAAGTTACGTTGTCTTTTTTTTGTTAATCCTATTTTCTTAACTAGAGAGTCTCCTCTTAGGGACAGGGACATATTTTTTTAATTTCAATGGGATCATTTTCTTAGTGTTTTTTCTTAATTAGGGATTCTCAGCTTAAGTCCAAGGACAGATTTCTAGGTTCAAGGGGACTCGTACGTTTCGTGTGGATAGGATGTTAGCCGTTGTTTCTTTTCTTGAGTAGAGATTCTCAATATAGTGTCGAGCACGATTCTATAAGTTCAATGGGTCATTTTGTTTTTGTTATTTACAGATTCTAATCTTAAGATCGGGCACAGTTTTCTAAGTTACGTTGTCTGTTTTGTTAATGCTATTTTCTTAACTAGAGATTCGCCTCTTAGGGACAGGGACATATTTTTTACTTTCAAGGGTCTTTTTGTTTTTGTTACTTAGGGATTCTCAGCTTAAGTCCAAGGACATATTTCTAGTTTTAAGGGGACTCGAGTTTGTTTCTTTTCTTAACTAGAGATTCTCAATATATTGTCGAGCACTATTCTATAAGTTCAATGGGTCATTTTGTTTTTGTTATTTACAGATTCTAATCTTAAAATCAGGCACAGTTTTCTAAGTTACGTTGTCTTTTTTTTTAAATTTATTTATTTTTTTTAAAATTATTTTTTTTTGTTGTTAATCCTATTTTCTTAACTAGAGAGTCATATTTTTTACGTTCAACAGAATCATTTTCTTAGTGTTTTTTCTTAATTAGGGATTCTCAGCTTAAGTCCAAGGACATATTTCTAGTTTTAAGGGGACTCGAGTTTGTTTCTTTTCTTAACTAGAGATTCTCAATATATTGTCGAGCACTATTCTATAAGTTCAATGGGTCATTTTGTTTTTGTTATTTACAGATTCTAATCTTAAAATCAGGCACAGTTTTCTAAGTTACGTTGTCTTTTTTTTTAAATTTATTTATTTTTTTTAAAATTATTTTTTTTTGTTGTTAATCCTATTTTCTTAACTAGAGAGTCATATTTTTTACGTTCAACAGAATCATTTTCTTAGTGTTTTTTCTTAATTAGGGATTCTCAGCTTAAGTCCAAGGACATATTTCTAGGTTCAAGTGGACTCGAGTTTGTTTCTTTTCTTAACTAGAGATTCTCATCTTAGTGTCGGGAATAGTGTTGAAGATCAATGGGTCTTTTTGTTTTTGTTATTTACAGATTCTAATCTTAAGAGCGGGCACAGTTTTCTAAGTTACATTGTCTTTTTTGTTTTTCCATATTATTTTCTTAACTAGAGATTCTCATCTTAGCGCAGAGCACGATTCTATAAGTTCAATGGTCTTTTTGTTTTTGTTTTTTGTTACTTACGCATTATCCTCTTAGGGACAAGGATAGATGTCTAATTTCATGGGAATCATTTTTTGTTCATTCTATTTTGTTAACTAGATATTCTCATCTTAGTGTAGAGCACGATTCTATAAGTTCAATGGTCTTTTTGTTTTTGTATTTTTGTCACTTACGCATTCTCCTCTTAGAGACAGCGACAGATTTCTAATTTCAAGGGAGTCATTTTCTTAGTGTTTTTATTTATTTATTAGAGTTAGTTATCTTAATGACGCGGGCAGTTTTTATAAAGTTCAACAGTGTTTGTTTGTTTTTCTTTCTCCATATACTATCGGTACCAAATTAGGTAATTTTTTAAAACATTGCTTGGCGTATTTTTTCAACGGGTGTTGTAAATAATTTTTTAACTGAGGGTTTTTTTTTATTTTTTATTCGTAAGAGTAGTTTTTGAAAAGTAATTTATTATTCTGTAAATTAATTTTAATTTTTGTAAACAAGTTATCTGACAATTGTATTTTGTTGTATAGTTTAAAACCGAAATTCAAGTGTAAACTATGTGATCTCATGTAAATTTTTGTAAGGAAGGTTATAATTTATGGTTTTGGTTAAAATTTACACATTTTATAAATCAGTAATTGTTAACATTGGTAGGTAATTTTTTGAGGAAGGGAAAATATGTGAAAATAGGTGATCGTTGTAGCGAAAGTTTAGGAAGCTATAATGTATCAATAGAGGTTATTACACGTGATTGGTAGAGCTTTACAGGTTTATGTTTATACTTGGAACACTAACGATTAGATGTTGTGGTACCTAGTTAGTCACCTCATGTTATTAATAGACGCGAGTCGGTTATTGATCAGGGCAGGGAAACAGATGGTTTAAGCTGCATGCGAAAATACGCAGACTGAATAGGTCAACTACTCGGCTAGATTCCTTTATACCGGTTGAAAAGTTTCGCGTTTGCGATAATTAAACATCTGTTGGCCACAAAGCGGTGTAGAAATTTATGGAAGGGCCATTGATTTTCTTTTTCATTAGGTTGTGACTTATCGCTGAGTAATATCTTTAAATAACATTATATTAAAAGATGTCTTCGTGACTTTTGTGTTAAGAATTATAGTGGCTGCAGTAGTTTGTACGTTTCATCAAGTCCCAGTGGCTGCTGTTGTTTGTTTATTATATGTCTTTCACATGTATACAACAAACCGGTACAATAAACCAAAAACTTAGCACCTCGTTCCTAATCTTTAAGGTCCATACACGGGACGACTTACAAGCGCATTTATTAATTTTTTGTTGTTGTTTTTGTTTAAGTAATGTAAGCTTTGAGTTTTAGAGTTATGTTTTACAAAGAGGAACTCATACTGTCACATGACACGCTTTTTTAAATTAAGGCTCTAAGTTTCTCCCCTTTTAGGCTCGTCTTTTTTAATAGGTGTGATAGAAAGTCCTTGGTAAAGACTAGCTGTATTTAGTTTATGTTCTGTCCACAATGACCCCTAACTACGAATAGGTTGTTCATTGGTTTTGTTGAAAAAAAGTGTATATGTAAGGGTGTACTCCAACCTAGACATTGTTTTCTCTAGGAGATGTTAAGATTTTTTTCTATGTACGTAGGGTCCAGGAAAGTTAAGGGATTGGGAGTTAACCATTATAACATTGATCGTTGTACTAGTGCGATGAAAGTGTTGTCAGGTAAGTAAGATTTAGAAAGTTTTAGGTACAAGCGGTAATCACATCATGGATGGTTTTAACAACCCTTGGATGAAGTTGCTCTGTTTGAAAAAAACTTTAGAAAATATTTTATGTGCGGGGTGGTAATCCTTAACATGACCTGTAAGGATGTATGCTAAGATACAGACAAAGTCAGTAATGGTGGTAGAAGATAATGGTGTTAGGGGGATGATAGTTGGGTGCATCGAAGAAGTGCTCAGGTTGTCGACAAGGGAGAACAAATGTATGCCGTTGGAGTAATAGTAACAGACTTGGAATTTGTCTGGCGTGTTTGTAAAAGAGAGTAAGGGAAACGGTATTGTCACGGTCATGAACTAAGTAGGAAGGGAGAACAAAGATACACCCGAGTAAAAGTAAACTTGTAGAAAGACAAACGGTCGTGATAAATAAAACGAGGGTCATGTTTTCCTGTAAGGGAGGGTTATAATTTTATTTATTTTTTCTAGAGCCACATTTAACAACATCGCTGTTCCCTCTTTCTTCCTTCGTTCATTTGTGGTTGTAACTCTGTTTAATTTTGTTGATGTCGTAGACTTCAAGAGGTCTTTCTAAGCATTTTAGAAATATTCTTTTGTCTTGATAATCATTTTGTCGACATGTTGAGATTTCATTTTTTCTTCTGAGGGTTTTCTTTTAGTTTCAAGAGGAATGAATTTTGAGGAGATGAGACGTAACCGTTTGAATACCAGACATAAGCGCACAGTTCAACGAGACATGGTTCGCGCAATTTACATGATCGATTTGAGCTATCGTGTATCCACTATGTCCGATTAGAAACCCATCACAGGAGGTACGGTGGGTGCAACCTACCAGACTAGAAGAATTTTTCGTTCGACTAGTGAAACAGATAAACAAGAACGATGATGATGATGATGATGATGAACTTGTCATGTTTCTTAGTTGTAACACATAGGGTCTAACGATGGTTATAAGACATTAACGATAGATGATAATAATATTGATTTTAACCTAAACCAACGCCTTCTAAATCCCCTTCGTCCCTTTTAGTACATACTTTATACAACCCTTTCTATGCTAACATCAGATCAACAGCCAAAGTCTAAATAATTATAATATATACTAAACCATTCATGATGTAACCTATACCATCGACTGCCCCCACTATGTTATTTGAATTAAATTCCCCACTAACAACATCTGTCCAGCAGAGTACCCCAAATAAAATACATCGCCTAACAACCTGAAACACATAAAAACCGTGCTTAAAACCCTTAAACATGACCATTAGAAAAATAAAATACAGTTAAAAATAGTAAAATAGCTTGAGAACCACTTAATAATTAAATGAAAAATAAATAGAAATAGGTTGAGAACCTTTAAATACGACCATTCAACAAATAAAATACAATTTAAAAAAAATATAATAAAATACCTTGAGAACCTTAAAATACTACCATTCAACAAATAAAATACAATTAAAAAATATTTTAAGGACCAATCAATAATGAAATAAAAATAATTTGAGTACCACTCAATTATGAAATAATTGAATAAAAAGGTTAAAAATTAAAAAATTGAATACATTGAAAAAAGTTTTAAAAAGGGGAAGTAACCTTAAATACATGATTATCCCCCTTTAAACATAAATATAATATACCACAAGAGCACACGCACTAATTAACATAATTAATTAACAACAATGTTGTATAACAACACGATATCCTAATTAACATAATTATCATATTTATCGTGTCTAAGATAATTAACATGTTGTATAACAACATGACACCTCTAATTAACATAATTACTTACCGCGCGCCGGTAAAGGCAACAGCTGTGGTGGCGGCACGGTGGCGCGCCACACTTTTCCTACCCGTTTCAGCCATTCCTATACTACTACTGATTATATACCTATAAATACACATTTATAAAAGAACATGATACTTTTTCAAAGGTCACAAGAAAGTTATTGAGGTCGCAGGTTCCCCCTCCCCAATAAGACAATACATATTCCAAATTTACACCAAAAAAAATTTACCAATTACTATTCTTTTATTTTATATTTATAAATAAATGATTTTTTTTACAAACAAAGAAATTGTGTACATTAGTATGTAAACATATTTATACATTTACTTTCCTAACTTTCATAATAGAAAAATCGTGTATTATGTTATCAAAATTAAAATTATTTGTAATATCTTGTTCTATGGACAATATTACAAGATTTTGTTGTCTTTAATCGCTCATTATGGAACGAAGATAATTTTTTTATCCACTTCAGTTTGGAGAGGCTCCTTTCACAACTAGCAACACTGATAGCAATAGTTATAAAAATTCATAGCAAAATTACAATGTTGGGTACATAATTTTCCAATATATACTGTTGGATAAATTTTAATAGATCAAGGGTGCCTTTCCCCCCGGTTTTTCTAACATAATGCCTCTTCTTGTAGTGTAGGTACAGCCATAAAAACCTGGGTCCTTTTTCTTTCAATATTGAACTGTTCTTAATCAATGTCAATAAAGTAATTTATTTGATGTTCAAATGCTTCATTTAGTAGGTTACATGGTATTATATACGAATATTTTCTTTCAAGGACATGCAACTCATCAAAGCGTTATTTTATTTTATTTTATAATTCCATTGCATGGCTAAAAACATTTCTCGTTGTACTTCTTGTTATAAAAATGGAATCACGTCTTCTGAATTTTCCTTACTCTTATTTTTTCTCCTTCTAGCTCGGCGTTCAGTGGATATCTCCAACTCTTCACAAATTGTTTGGCTGATATAACAGCATTTTGTATTAGCACATCTCTTTGTTCCATGCAATTTGCTTTGAATTAATTTTAAAAATGACTATTTCCCATAAATTGAGATAACATAGAAGAGAAAAAGATTGCATTGAATTGAGTAAAATTCCAGCCTCTGATCTCGTTTTCCTAGTTACTTCTTCAGATGACAATTTTTCCAAGATGCTTGAAATTTTAAAGTATGTCTTTTTCGAAATTATTATGCCTATTGTGGTGTTTATTAACAGATAAATTTGAATATTTACATATACTTGTCATAAATCTTAATAATTTTCCATAAAATAGACGAATTCAAAATATTTACACATTACTATTACTTTATTTGGATAGGCGTAACATGCTTAATGAATAACCGTATTTTAATGAAAAAAAAATTATTTGTACTACTTTATTGCAATAAAAACAAGATAAATTTAATTTTTAATAACCTACCTTACAATAATTTACTGAAAACTGAAACAGTAATATAAATAACTACTTAAAAGTTAAACACAATATATGAACCACCATGCCTTGTAGGTACTTGTTCGCGCATCATTCTGCGAATGTCGAAATTGCACGTAAAAACTGTCGTGGCGATATTAACAGCACACATTATTCGGCCCAGCGGTGATGTGTTTTTTTGGGTAGTTTTTCTTATAAAAGCGTCATCTGTGACTTATACAACTTAGTTTCCGAACAAATAGATACATTTTTTGAGCGATTAAACATTTTTGAACGGTTTTGCGTTAGTTGTAATATCCACTATGTAATCAAACAAATGTGCGAATCCGTTAATTAAGAATCGAAATATTTTTGTTTCACATTGGTTTACCCCCTTCAAAAGAAAAAGGGCGGTTGTCGGAGATTCTTGTACTTTTCAAATGCCCACAAATGCCCCCCCCAAATGAGTGCCGCCCGGGGCGGACTGCCCCCACCGCCCCCCCTAGCTACGCCACTGCTGAAGTCTTAATAGTATACTGCATGATGGCACCGGTCAGAAAAAAGATATTCATCATGTGGATTTTGGTGTTAAGTTCTTGACAGAGTTTAGATCTGTTATGGAAAACAACAGTATGGTTTCCCATAAAAAAATAGCAAATGTCAAAGAAAGATGTTTATCTATGCTAGAAGAGGTTCTCAATCAAGTCTCATGTCGACTTCTAGCTGCTAGAGACACATTTAAAGGTCTGTCAAACTTAAGCCATTTGATTAAATTAAATCATGTTTCAAGTCCATCAATTTCTGAACTGCCTTTTCTACATCTTGCAGGGGACAACATCGACATTATTGAAGGTAAATTCACAAAATTCTATTTGTTGACTTGAAAGAATAACCTATATTTATGAAAGCTGGGCTCCCCATAGATAGTTCTTATTGCGTATGCAAGAACAAATTCTCGTTCTTTCCCGTCCGGAATTCGAACGTGGTATGGGTTGCTTGAAGAAACCAGGAAAACCAACACTTTAAAATTCTAATAAGAATGCAGGACTAGAAATAAACCATGAGTAAGCGTAGAACGGAATAATCTTGTGTATGGAAGGTGCGTCTGTAACAGATAAGATAGCGAACAGTTTTGGATTAGAGTGCTCCAAAATGAATCTTTTAAAGAACTCGCCATCTTCGCACTTACTTGTCTAACAACTCCGGTTAGCAATGCAGTTGTAGAAAGAATTTTCTCTCTTGTATCCTCCGCAAAAAACAAATCCAGAAACTGAATGCAGCTCACACTTTTATTCGCAATTGTGAGAGTCAGGGCTGAACTTTTACTTACGTTACAAATGTATGCTGTACGGATCAAGAATTCTTGATGACTTTACATCTGATAAAGTTTATAAACTCCAATTAATATATCATATAGAATGGGACTGCAATAAAGCTTTTAAATAAAATACAAAATACACAAACAAATTGTGCAATGAAAGCAATAAATTTAAAAATACAATATGTTTTAAGAATGTTATTATTACTTATGTAAGTATTGTAAGAATGTATTTTATGTTGTACTGATGAAGGCATTAGCCGAAACGTTTACTGTCGTGTCAGTCTAAAAATAAAGCTCAAATTTATTGCTTTCATTGCACAATTTGTTTGTGTGTTTTGTATATTTTTTTAAAAACTCCAATTAGCAGTCTAGAGGAAGAGGATGGTCTGGAGCTCTTCTTAAAATTTGTTATGTGAGTATCATAGTCTATTTATTTTGTGAGTACAACCGTACATAAAGACATTAGCATTCACACATTTATTAGTAACCTTTTTTTTCCTGGCTTAACCTTAATTTTCAAAAGTTAAGTAATTCTCAGCATTTAGAGGTGTCCTTAATGACGTCACACGATTTAGGCCGATTTTTCAAACATCAAAAACAAACAAAAAAAAACACACACAAAAAAAACAAAAACACAAAAAACACAAAACACAAAAAAAAACAACAAAAAACACAAAAAAAACAAACACAAAAAAAACAAAAAACAAAAAAACAAAACAAAAAAAAACACAACAAAAAAAAACAAAAAAACAAACACACAAAAAAACAAAAAAAACACAAAAAAAAATAACACAAAAAACAAAAAACAAAAAAAACACAACAACAAAAAAAATACAAAAAAAAAACACAAAAAAAAACACAAAAAAAAACACACAAAAACACAAAAAAAAACAAAACAAAAAACAAAACAAAAAAAAACAAAAACACAAAAAAACACAAAACAAAAAAAAACAACACAAAAAAACAAAAAAACAAAAAAAACAAAAACAAAAAAACAAAAAAAAACAAAAAAAAACACACACACAAAAAAACACACAAAAACAAAAAAAAATAAAAAACACAAACAAAAAAAAACAAAAAACAAAAAAAACAACAAACAAAAAAACAAAACAAACAAAAAAACACAAAACACAAAAAAACAAAAAAAAACAAACAAAAAATACACAAAAAAAAACAAAAAAAACACACACACACAAAAAAACACACAAAAAAAAACAAAAAAAAACAAAAACACAAAAAAAACAAAACACAAAAAACACAAAAAAACAACAAAAACACAAAACAAACAAAAAAACAAAAAAAACAAAACAAAAAAAAACAACAAAAAACAAAAACAAAAAAAAACAAAACATAAACAAAAAAACACAAAAAACAAAACAAAAAAACAAAAAAAACACAAAAAAAAATAACAAAAAAAATAAAAAAAAACAAAAAACACAAAAAAAAACACAAAAAAACAACAAAAAAAACAAAAAACAAAAAAAAACAAAAAAAAACACACACAAAAAAAACAAAAAATAAAAAACAAAAAAAAACAAAAAAAAACAAAAAACACAACAAAAAAAAACAAAAAAAACAAAAAAACAAAAAACAAAATAAAAAACAAAAAACAAAACAACAAAAAAAAACACACAAAAAAAACAAACAAAACACACACAAAAACAAAAAAACAATAACAAAAAAAAACAAAAAAAACAAAAATAAAAAACAACACAAAAAAAAACAAAAAATAAAACAAAAAAAACAAAACAAAAAATACAAACAAAAAAAAATAAACACAAAAAAATACAAAAAAAACAAAACAAAACAAAAAAATAAAAAACAAACAAATAAACACAAAAAAAAACAAAAAAAACAAAATCACAAAAAAACAAAACACAAAAACAACTTTGGAATGTGCCGTCACAAAGCTTTGAACACCCAGACTGATATTCTAATTAAAAGTTAGCATGTTTCAAATTACTTTTTGTCTTTTAAATATGTATTTAATGTACGTCTGCACTGTAATATCGTATCACGTGTGAAGCCTTTGAAAACGTCATTAAATTAATTGCAAGCAATCAAATATTTAAGTTGAACTTTTATTTAAATTTGGGCGTTTTTGATGTGACGTCACATTTTTTAAACACCCCTCCCCCTCGTCACACATAGTAACAAATTCGTAACCCCACCCCCCAGGCGCGTGACGTCATTTATGGACGGCCCAAAATCACTTTCTGTCATTTAAGTATGTATACAGCGTAAGTTTGCACTCTATATTCGTTACACGCGTGCAGCGATATAAAACGTCATTAAATAAAATTTAAACATTGAAACATTTAAGTGGAACTTTTATTTCGCGTTGCAAGTCTCGATATGACTTTCACTGTTCTTAAACACCCCCTCCCCAGACATCGTCACAAATGTGTGACCCCCACCCTCGCCCACCCCCGTTTTGTAAAAATATTTTTTAAGGGTGGCGTCCATTATTGACATTTAATAGCCATTTTGATTGGCCTATTTTGGCCTACATTTTGGCTTTTTACCTTAACTACAATCTGGCAACCCTTATAAATTATCGCGCCAAAAATAAATTCAACTTCCGCCCATTACTTAAGGTCGACATGTTAAAGTTGTTTAATTGAAATTATTTTAAAAAAAATTAATTTTGAGGATTGAAATCTAAAGGTAATTAAAGGTCACGTTTACTGTCTTATAATTTTTTTTTAAATCCTGTAAATACTATTAAATAGTTGCACCCGGTGTAAATATGTCATTTCAGCATATCTAAATTTCATGACATAATTTTTTTTATTGATGATAGACCGTAAGCCGTAAGTTACTTTTACATATATGTTATATTATATAGTATAGTAGTATGATACTTTCTCTACATAAGTCTCTTAGGACTCATGCTCATAGGTATAATCAGAATTGTTATCACGTAACATTTGTTTTCATAATCTTAACACCAAAACTAACAGTAATATAAATAATTAATATCTTGACCCATATTTATTGTTATTATATTATATCCATGATTCATATGCCCATGCCCATAGTCTAGGGCAGTGGTTCCCAAAGTGGTCCCTACGGACCCCCAGGGGTCCGCGGAACAGTTCAGGGGGTCCGTGGAAAATTAAAATTGATTTGGGGGTCCCTGAACAACGTCAGGGGGGGTCCGCGGAAGGTTTAGTATAAAAATAATAAAATTATGTTTTATTTTTAATTATTATGGAAATAAAAATAAAGAACAATGAATACTGTAGTAGCGATTTTTAGGCCTTGAGTAAAATAAAGTTGTTTGACCTAGAAAAAGAAAAAAGTACGATATTTCCAGTGCTGTAAACAATCAAAATGCTTGGTTATTTGAATGGTATGTTAATTGTGATGCCTGAGAAAGGCGGAGACCCTATTTGTAGGTCATAAAAATACAATCTTTTAACGGAAATGACGATGATTGCCGGGTTGGGTAAATTTTGACTTGTCGGTAAGTTATATTTATCTTTTATGACTTACCGACAGCCTTCCATTGATACCACATTTGGTATGGTTGGACGATTAAAAATACATTATCGAGTCTGCAAAAAGTCTTTTTTTAAATTCAAAATTTGACCTAACACCTTTTTAGAGAGAAAGCAAAATAATATTTAAAAATATTTAAAATATATTATGATAACATTTTTTAGAGTCCTACATTCCATCGACAATTTATCTTTATGTAATGCTGATACGAAGTGTATAAACAAATTTTCCTAATATTAGGCTAAAAGAAGTTTAATATTGTTGGTTGGAAGTTTTGATAACGTTGAATTTTGTGTTATCAGATAGTTTACTTTTGAACGCGGTGGTCGAGTGGCAGCGCACTGGACTGTCGTACCGATGGTCACGGGTTCGAATCCGTGTGAAGGCAAGGGTTTGTTCCCGGGGCCTAGGGCGTCCCTGAGTCACCCCGCTCCGAATGGGTACCTAACACTGCATGTAGTTAGGCGGCTGGGTAATTCGTGGAACCCACAAAGCCGTGGCCTGTGAACGCTGCATCACTTGCCAACAGATCATCTGTCATGGTCTGTGGACGCAACTATCTTCTGCATAGAAGGAGCGTCTGTATAGATAAGATAAGATAAGAACGTAAATATATTTAATATTTGATACAATTTATATCTTTTGAAAACAATATGTTTCACATTTTCAATATAGTAATACCTTAAAGTTATTTTTTTTAAATAATACAACCCATGAAGGGATCGTAAGTTTTTGAAAAAAAAATTAAATAGTATTGTATCCTTCCGTCTCACATCAAATAATTCTAAAGGGTTTTACTGCAGCATTCCATTGAAAAAGTTGATAATTAATAGTTAAGTAACCGTTTCAAATAAAACATTTATATACACTTTTTCTTATATGTTTGTGCCCTTTTGAAAAGATGAGTGATCCGAACAAAAAATGTAGACAGTACAGTGTTGAAAATTTGAAGTATGGCTTTATTTCATTACAAGGAAATAGTATTTTACCAATGTGTCTTCTGTGAAATAAAACTTTGTCGAATGATTCTATGAAACCTCCCAAGCTTAAGGAGCATTTAATGAACATCCATAGTGATAAAAAAGATAAAGATTTAACGATTTTTTGAAGCAGTTCAAGAAACATATTTGAAAACGCCATCATTTCAACTCATAGGGACAACATCTAAGTGAGATGACGATGGACTGCGTGCGTCTTATAATATTTCTTTATTGATTGCAAAGTCTGGAAAGCCACACACGATTGGTGAAGAACTTATTTTACCAGCTGTAAGTGAGGTGATAAGCACTGTGTTGAACAAAATAGGTTTCGACATCACAAAAAGAAATCCACTGAGCAATAATTCAGTCCAAAGAAGGATTAACGAAATGGCTCAGTGTGTTGAAAATTCTTTATGCGATTACTTAAAAACATCTGAATTTTCCCTACAGCTGGACGAGTCCACTTTACCAGGAAACGAGGCTTTACTTTTAGCTCATGTAAAATTTGTAAAAGAAGAACAATTTTGCCCAAAAACTGTTGTTTTTTAAATGTTTGGAAACAGATACGAAAGGTGAAACGTTATTTACTGAATTAAAAATATTTTTCGATGAAAAAGCTATACTCTTGACAAATATCATTTTTGTTGCTACTGACGGTGCTCCGGCAATGGTAGGAAGATACCGAGGCTTTCTGGCATACTGAAAACAACCTGTACCACATGTATGTTCATTGCATTGTGTCATTCATCGACATCATTTAGTTGCAAGAATCATAGTGAACGTTTGCATGATCACTAGATTATGTCATTAGAGCTGTTAAAAAAATCAAAAGAATTCCTTCAATGAGATCTTATTTGCTAAACTTTGTTTGGAAAATGATGAACACTATAATTGTTTACCACTTCTCACAGACGTACGTTGGTTATCTAAAAGTGCATGTTTAAATCGATTTTATACTCTCTTTGATTCAGTGCTGGAATTCCTGGAAGGCAAAGACAATGATTTGAGACAAAATTTAATTAACTAAAAAATGACATAGCATACATGACAGATTTGTTTGCCAAATTTAACGAAACTAATTTGAAACTACAAGGTGACCAATTAAATTTCATCAAAACTAAAAGCGTAATATTTGCGTTTGTTGCAAAACGTTTTCTGTATTAGCAAAACTTGGGGAGAGGAGAATGCTCTCAGATTCCAAATCTTTCGAAATTGCAAAAATAGATATGAAGATTTGCTTGCCTACTGTCAACACTTAACGGCTCTTCATGCAGACCTGAACTACCGATTTGAAGAAACTCTTTACTTTGATATTCCCGACTGGGTGTTGAACCCTTTTGCTCGGGGACAAACTCAGAACAGATCCCAGACATAGATGAATCCATACTAATACAGGAGCAACTTATTGAATTATCCACAAATGAGGAACTTAAACCAATTTTTGAAAAAGGATACCACAAATTATGGTTACAAAAAAAGAGACCCAAATTTTATATCCTGCATTATGGGTTATTGTACAAAAGTTGTTGACTGCTTTCCTGTCTTCCTGTTTGGAATAACGTGGATTCAGTGACGTCATGAACCACATCACAAACAAAAGAAACCGCAAGAAATTAGTGATCGTGGGGATTTGTGTTTGCTACTCACAAACATTGAGTCGGACATTAATACACTCATAAAATTATTAAAATCTCATCAAGTTCATCCAAGTCATTAATTTTTTTTTAATTAACAAGTTTAATTTAAATAAATAATTCTTCAACAAAATGTTGTTTTTTAAATTAGTAAATTTGTATACTATACATTTATTTAGCGTTTTCACTTGGGGGTCCGTGGGCAAGTTTTGACTATAAAAGGGGTCCACTGGTTAAAAAAGTTTGGGAACCACTGGTCTAGGGTCTAGACTAGTCAATTTCTATTAGTATTAGGATTAGTATTACTAGAGTTTTGTTTTGATTTCAGTGGTAACTTGGTAACATACGTTACGGACTTAATTCACTCCTGAACTCGGTTCGTTTCTCTCTCATTTTCTATCTAGTTCTGTCTCTTTACTTTTGCATTTGTTAAAAAGCATCTTTCGTTACACGAGACAAAACTTTTAAATAAAAATCAAAAGCGTTCGCAACACGAGGTACCACTCTTTAAAAAAAAATTATCTTTTAAAAAATAGTTGAAAGCTGAAAAGCTTGTTATTTTATCCAACTTAAAATAAGAAACTTGGTTCTAGTTTTCGACAAGCATTTTAAGAAATTGAAAGAAAGAAATAGTTTTAGGGTAGTGGGTGCCAGAAGCATCACTAAGACTAAGGTTGGCCTCACCCACTGTGTGAGTTCATGTTGTCACCACCTCACAACTTACCCCATAGATCTCCTCCGAGCATCCCAGTATCAAATAATGGGATCATGCAGTTTTACATTTTGTGTCGCCCCTTGTGATGGTGGTACCCAATGGGTTCCTCAACCTCCACATCCCCCTAGTGACCCTCTGGTGGGTGCAGCGTTATACATGTTTCACTATAGCCCTTGCCTTAATCATTTGAAGTCCATTGAAGAATAGTATTTTCAGTAGGTAAATCAGAAATTCATAAGTATATCATTTGATGTTTCTCATCCATAAATAACATAAATAGAACATCATTTTTATAAATATTTTATTTGTGTACGCATACAATTCATTTTAAAAATGCATGCATACAATTCATTTTTTTAAAAAAACGCCATATTAAATAAAATAAGCCATAAAAATATTTTGTAAAATACAAAAGAAAAATTTGTTTAAAAAATTAAATAATTGCAAATCCTCTTTTACTTTTGAATATTTAATTGTCTCACTCATTCTTTCATTTTATATTTTAAAATATCTAACTCTTTGATATAGCCTACATTTTAAATTTAAAAAATCTTATGATTCTGTTGTGAAATATTTTTAATAATTTTCTTAAAATATATATAAATGAATGCCATGAAACAAATAAAATAATTACACAATTAAAATAAAGAATTATTTCCATTTGGACAATAATTCCATCAAATTCCTTTTTCTGATTCCTATTTTAGTTTAGAATGATGCAAAATATGAATGAAATTAAATTCCAAAATGCATGTTCAATTAATTTAAGATTTAAAATTTATGTTCATTCATTTTTCTTTTATTTACTTTGCAGCTAACACACACCTTGGTAGACTATAGTGAAATATAACATCGTCATCAACATAGTTGAATAGCCAACAATGGCCATTGATACAAAACTTGCCACTGGAATAGTCGGCTGTCTTGGACACTCTTGGTCAGAGAACGTCTTCAGTGACATCACAGTGGTCACCGCTGGTCAGAAATTCCATTGCCACAGATTCCACCTGAGTTCATGTTCAGAGTTGTTTAGAGTTCTCCTTGGATCTAATGCCGCCTTGAATTATTTGACTATCAAAGGAATTAAGCCAGACATTTTTGACATTATTCTGAACTCAATTTACAAAGGAGAGAACAGAATAACAACAGACAACATGGTGGATCTTTGGTATGCTGTCAGTCAACTTGAAATAAGATTTTTACTTGATGAAATTGAAACCTTTATCAAGTTGAACATATCAAAAGAAAATTATTTGCAAATATTTGATGTCGCTCGTGATTTAAAATCAAATCAAGTTTTGGCAGCTGTATGTCAGACAATGATAGAAAACTGGGAGGAGTTCAGACAAGATCAACGATTCTTAACTTTATCTTTTGAAGAGCTTCGAAATATTATTCAAACCTTAAACATCCTCTCACCTGATGAGTTGGTAGAAACTATTTTAATCTGGACAAACTATGAGCCAAGCTCTCCAATAACAACCAGGACTCATAACTTCCCATTCTCTACACAAATAGAAGATGAGAAGAAGTGTGTTGAGATAACGTTAAAGAATTTAGCTGACCTACACATTAGTGCTGGAATAACACTCAATGAACTAACAACAAGAATTGATAGAAAAGTATTATGTGGCAAACTTCTGAAAAATGTCAAGTTAGAACTCATAAGTCAAAATGGTCTTAAAAAACTGTTGTGTGATGACGTAGTGATGGACTGCAAGGAAGCACGTGACCAAGTCCGTCAAGCTTTAGCAACTAGTCTAGAAAGTTTGGACGCTGCAACCTCTGGTACAGTAACAGAGAGCACCCAATCAAAAAAGCCTAAAGCACCAGAAGTGGCTACCTGCATTCCAGAAAAGGATAAAATTAATCCAACTGCTTTATTTTTTGACGACAGTTGCAAATTAATTGCCTATAATTTCAATTCAAGCAAGTTCTTCTCTGTGGATGTAGAAGGAAACCGTAATTCTGTAAAGTTTAAGGAAGTAATTGATATTTTTGTATTTGAAAAAAAACTTTATGTTAATTTAGCCACTGGTTCCAATTCTTGGACCACCAATTTTATTCATCACATTAATGACACAAGAGTCAGTGAAACTATTTTCGGTTATAAACCAGAACTCAACGATTACACTACATTAAGTGGAGATTTCTTTTACAGATTTATTAATAATCAGAGCATTGTAAAAATTTTAAGGTGTAAAATTAACTATCCAGTGTGGCATGTGGTGGGAAACTTTGGCACAAGAGGAAAGATTTCAAGTGTTTTTAGTTTCCAAGAAATAATATTGGTGGTTGTATCTGTTGGGGAGGACACTCCCACCACCCAATTCTTCTACTTTGACACGACATCAAGAATATCAAGACTTATCGGTGAAGCAAATGTGAAAGCTAATGCATTATCGGAATTTTATGTAGATAACAAAATTTATTTTTTGCATGGAAATGGTGAGCTTTTTGAAGTTAACAGAGGAGCCTTAGTGACACTTGTGTTACGGGAACAATTGAAGGATTTTAAACTTGAAATTTTTGGAGTTGTTGCACACAACCATTCTATTTTTATATTTTGTGATTTACAAAAGGTTCCGCCTTTGCAGCTCTTACCAGAAGTTTGTTCACTTGGGGATATTAGATACATTCATGTGTTCAATGTCAAAAGCAAATGCCTTTATATGGATGTTCCGCAAAACTGGCTAACTGATGAAATCTAATTAACTCATTGTTATGGTACAACAATCGCACAGCAAAAAGCTTGTATTTAAATTCAACACATGAAGTAATTTAGTTTTGTAGACGTGTGATTAACAAACCAAATAAATATTTTGAGAAACAATTAATTTAAATTAAAATAAATGAAATGATACCAAAGGTGTATGAAGGTATTTTGATGTGGATTGGAAATTCCAGGAAATTTGTATTGTAATTTCATTGACAGTAATATTCAGTCGGCGAATTCACTTTTAAATTTTTAGAATGACTTGTTTTAATTCATATTGCCGATTATCACTATGCTGCACACTGTCTGATGTTTCAATAAACGCAACTCTTCTTTATGCTTTCACATATGCTGAATCCGAAAACGACAATGGTTTTTGCATATGACGTCAGGGTTTTTTACAATTCGAAATTTAATAATTATATATTAAATATATATTATTTATATATTATAATATAGAAAAAAGTCAATAAACCAGCAACAAAATATACGATGGATAATAAACTTCAACCAGAAAACTTTTGGAAGTTATTAACTTAATAACCAAAGCGCAATATAAAAGCAGAATTACATTTATTAATTATCTATTACTCTGTGACTTGTCTTTTCAATGATTTTCGTTTTTGAGCAGCACCAGGATTATGAGGTTTCAATGACCAGCAATAGTCAGCAAATATTCCAATTCCATCGAACTTGGTATCGACTGTCCATTGCACAAATGTCCTATTGGAACCTTTCACCCTGCTCTTCACTGTATGCATCAAGATTTACATAAAAGTAGTCAACGTGGGAGTCCAAAAATTGCAACATGACACTCATGCGGGAACCCAAAGCCCGAAATTTGGCCACCATGTTATTAACAAGACTTTTGTAACTGTCTGACTTGAAGTTATCTAAGAAATTTTTGACAACATCTTTGAAAGCATTCCAGGTTTCCAGTTCAACCGTGGCCAATTTAGATGTAAACTCCTCATCTTTCATTACTTCTCGGATCTGCGGTCCAATAAAGATATCTGCAGTCAACTTTGCTTCACTTATATAGAAATCCAGAGCCAGTATGGTCCTTTAAATCCCCACATATAAAGCAATGTGCTAATCATAATTCAAAGATCTGAGCAACAGTTTCATGCTTTCATACGTCCCTTTCAGTGTTACCGAGTGTGCCACTGGAAGTGATGATACACTGATACACTGTACTGTGTTTCCATTAAATGGAAGAACTGCTTTCCTACTGCACTTTAATGAATCTCCACTGATTGTGCATGCTCCTCTTGTTGAATTTAACAACATTCGTAATGAAAAAATAGCAGTCTGTCACATGACTTGAAGGCTCACGCCAAATCATTGGCACACCAAATGGCATGCTTTTCATATATACTTTTCTTATATATCCTATATAATAAAAGGCAAGTTTCTGTCCTTTCTGTCCCGTCATCTATAGCGATTGGTCCCTCAAACACATATGACTCCTGTAACCAATCACTCGCGGAGAAAAATTTACATATTACGCGGAGGTTCAGAACGAGTTATTTTTGGTGCAGTTTTTTTGTCATAATTCATTATGTTGTTCCCATCTTGAAGTGATGCCTGCCGCTTATTAAAATGACAATTCTGTTAAATGCTTTTTCCTTGATGGTCCTGGGGGGTAGTGGCAAGAGTTTTAAGTGTTGTTTGTTTTTTGTTGCTGTTATTGTTGTTGTTTTGTGGTTGTTTTTTGTTGTTGTTATTGTGATTGTTGTTGTTGTAGTTGTTGTTTTTGTTTTGTTGTTGATTTTGTTGTTGTTGTTGTCCACATCCCTTGCCCTGCGATGACAATGTCCTGCAAACGCTTCAGCATAACAACTACCAAAAGATAGCGTCCATGAACTTCACAGGTCACCCTACACTTATTCTCGTCCTTGGCGGGCTTTGTTACTATTACTAGTATAAGCATAAACCATGTAAACAGATTTTTGAGGTTTTCTCAAAAACCTGACGTGATACACAAAAATGGTTATCATATTTGGAATCAGCATACAAAAATACTACAAAGTCACATAAAAAATTCAAAACATCAGTCACAATGTTAAAATTTGCAGCATAATTATTGGTGCCATAATGAAGTCAACATCCACACATTTATAACTGTAGATGACTTGTTCCAATTTTAAAAAAAATGTTTTAAATTTGAACATTGTATTTCATGTTAACTATACTATAGCATATCTGAATTTCATGAGTTTAGACCTTTGTATTATTGTGTTACACTGTAATCAAAATGGTCACACTTTGATTTTTTATTTAATTAAGTCAAACATGTTGATAAATTAAAAATTAATGTTTTGAAGTGTTTAATAAGCTGCTAAGTAAGTTACTATTTAATTTGCTTAATTATAGCAGCATGCATTTAATTATTTTTATTTTTTAAGTTCTACATACCTGCAAAATGATTAAGTATTGATTTATCATTTCAATATATGAACTATATTATTAATGTAACTAAAATCCAATACACATGGTTTTTTTGTTTTTTTGACTATAGACAAATTATTGTTTTCAACTTATTGAATGATTTTTTACAACTTGACCTTATTATTATTTTTTTTAAATAATCAAGTAAAAAGTTAGTTGTTCGTGATTTTTTATATAAGAATGTGATTGTCTCACAAAAATTTGGTGCAATTATCTTTAAAAATAAAAAAGTTATTGGCAAAATGGGTAAGACGTTTTAAAAATGGGTCACAAGTTTTTAGTCAAATATATATTTTATTTAAGGGACTTAAAAAATTCACCACAAAAATATATAACACTTTTTCAACATAGAAAGATAAAATTGGTGTCATATGACAGTATTAAAATTTCTTTTCAAAGTACCTAACTTAATTATTTATAACGTACAAGAATTGATTTGTATTATTATTAGTTCTTCAGATTAATAATAAAATTAGTCCTATTTACTGAGATGTTTTAATTTTGTAAAAAATAGGCCTACTGCTTAATGCTATGAATATTTCATGATTTATGTATTTTTAAAAATAAATATATCAACTATTACTAGTAGATTTTAATTTTTTCAGTTTGAGTTTGATAGAATGATAATAAGTGTAATGCCTATTAAATGATGATGATTTATACCAACTGTAATGTTGGTGTAAGAATTAAATTGATTTTAATGTTTAAGTTTATGAGAGCTACTACTTCTACTAGATGCATTATTTAACTTTAAAATATGCATAATTCAAGCAAAAAACTTTATACCAAAGAGTGGCAACCATCTCCCCATAAGGCACACAACCGCATATTTTTTTCGCATTCTTGAAATCTATTAATATTTTAATACTGACACATTTTATACCACATATTTTGATCAATGTTACATTTCTGTTGAACTAAATAATACTCACACATACATATTTTTGACTTAAGTACATGTACATATCCTTTTGTAATAATCACACAAGGGGCAGTCCATAAAGTACGTCACGCAATTTTTGACCATTTTTAACTCCCCCCTCCCCCTGTCACAAACTGTCACACATCTAGGACCCCCCCCTCCCTAAAGTACGTCACACTTTTGAACAAAAATGTGTTTTTTTATATTAACAAAATAATTAAAATTTAATATAAAACAGCGTGACGTCACACATGGCCGGACACCCCCCTGTCACAGACTGTCACTTTCTTACACCCCCTCCCACCCTCTGGAGCGTGACGTACTTTATGGACGGCCCGCAAGCACAAAAAGTGTGTGTTTAATTTTAAGAATGTGTTTTATCTTTAGAATTTTTGTACTAAACATTAAAATATCACACACCAAACCCGCTTGGGTCATGTTTAGAGAGATCCACAAAATGGATATTCAAATTGAAAGACTGAATCGGAGTTATACTTTTTATATAATTATAATATCAATCATCACTAGCCTTTCATAATCAATTTATTTTTAATAAAGAAATAAAAGAAAGAATGTTTGCATTTAAATAATTTGAAGTTGAGAGTATGAAGCTGATGAATATGAACTTTCCATGGCAACAGACAGATGAGAATGTGAGTTCTCCGCTAACAGAGGTGTTTTTTCAGTAACTCGGTTACTCTTATGTAAGGGAGATGACTGTTGGTCTTGCTGCTGATGGATGTCACAGTGAATATTATCATGATGTTTGAGACGTATGTGCACTCGTCTGATCCCAAAGAAAACTGATGTAACTATCATCTGATAAGACGAAAAGGTAAAAATTCAGAATAAATTTAATTACAAGAATAAAATTTATGAAGAATGAAAACATATTATCTTATACTTGTAGTAAATTTAAGATTTAAATGGAATTTTGGAAGGGAAAATGAATTGTTATACTTATTTAATAGTTCATTTAGAATACCTACTTATTAAAATATTGTTTAACCCCATTCCCTCGTTGGCTTTATCCTAATCGTTCAGTTTACACAAACTATATAATAATGTCAAGATTAATATTTATTTGCTTTCCTCATAAATCAATACAACTATTGATTAAATGGGAAAGCATTGTGTATGTAGTGGGGGTGGGAGTCAAAGTCACAATTATTCTCACAACTTGTAAAATATCAAGTTATTCAAATATTTACAAACAAAAATCAAGTATTTGTTATTGTTGTTCATTGTTAACTAAACCATATTTCATGAGTCATTGGTAGTTAATATAAAAAAGAGAACACTGGCTTAATTTAAAATAACTTTTTTGGCCAATGACTTTTAGTTGGCATGACTCATGATGTCATTTTCCTTAATTGTACCAAAGAACAACATCATCCATTAAACTAGTTCCAGCTAAATAATATAAGATATACTTATAAATGTACAGTTGTTCCTATACATGTATTATCATTTAACATTGTTATACTTTAAATTATGCTACGGCTACATCAGCATATTAACACCCAAGTGGTTACATGAGGGATAATATGGAAGCCTATAAATTATGATTTTCTTAAATTAACTTGACCCAACCTTCAACTTACCACGAACATGTATAAAGCAGCGATGATTGTAGATCCGTAATTAAATCCAATCTCATCTACGAGAGCGCCACCTATAGTTGGTCCAATGAAGGCTCTGATCATGAAATAAATAGCTATAATTGTAGGACTTTACATTAAATATTAAAGTAGATTTCACATTAGCTGTCAGGACAGATGTTTTACTAGAAATTTGAATTAATTAGTTAATGTATCGGTGGATCACAACTGGGGAACTAGGATAGATACAATCTAAAAAGTGAAGTCTGTTATAAGGTGAGGGGAGAGGAGTTTTTGTTGTAGAAAATGAAGATACTTCAGACTTAATTGAATGCATCACAAATGGCTTGCACATACATTTGTATCAGATCACAGATGGCATGGACATACATTTTGTATCAGATCACAGTTGGCGTGCACATACATTTTGTATCAGATCACAGTTGGTGTGCACATACATTTTGTATCAGTGATCAGACCACAGTTGGTGTGCACATACATTTGTATCAGATCACTGTTGGCTTGCACATACATTGATTCTGACCAAGAGTAAACCATCAAAAGCTTTGACAAGTCCTGATCATTATATCATTACATGAAGTGACCTTCACATAAATTCAGATCTAATTTATTTTTATTTACTAATGATTTGCCAACAAAAGTTTGTGAAATAACTTCCCCTTTCAAGCCTGATTATCTATAATAATAAATAAATAAACAATCTTTAAAATAAACATCCACAAGCTTTTTTAACGTGTACAAAAAAAGATAACTTACAAGTCTCTCCAGAAAATGCAGCATTTTTACCATTATATTACTAAAAAGACATGGAGACCAAAGGAACTCAAATTCACGTTGGAAATCACAAACTATGTGCATGAGGCAGTATCACTCATTTCATCCAACTTTTCGAGATCATGATTGATGTAAATCCACAAAAGGCGATGGTGAAACAGTGAGAAACAATACTTACTTATACTTTCAGCAATGTAAATGACTTCATGTTTCCAAAATTGGTTTTGTTAATTTAGCTTTAACTGATAGTGACTATAAGACATTGTATTTAGGAAAGTCCTAAGCTTATTTAGTCATAAGAATAAGACCATTAAAACTCTGATTTTTTAATGGAATTCTTTTGTACATATTAATATTATATTTTTGGTTAAAAATTGTATTTAAAATCTTTTTAAAAAATAATTTTTAAATGTATAGTATAGTCTTGGAAGGTGTAACTGGACATTAGGCATTTGTTTGGAAGATGTGACCGACTACATGTAATATGCTTTGGGCACTCCTGAGATAAAACATGAACATTCAAAGGGGAAAATTCTGTGAGAAACAAATTTATGTTTTAGTTGCTAAATAATATGGTTAAATTATCATGTGTAATTTACTGTAATGAACACTGTCTTGTAGCCCTATAGTTTTAACACTTTTATTTTCTAAGACATACTTGAATGTAGCTTATGGATTATTTGAGGTCATTGTGACGAACTAATCATGATTTTGTGCATTGCATCTGTAGTGAGTATAAGTTACACCACAGTGACAGGTAACCTAGTCATATAACACACAAGCATAATCTAGGGCACTTACTTTTTTTGTATATGATTTGTTATTATAATTATAATGGTTTTATCTTTATTAGGGCTGCGGAATTAAAGATTAATTTCTCGATTAATATTTAAAAATTTTTATCGATTAAAATTATTTTAATCGATAAAAATTTGATTAAAATTAAAGAAAATATTTATAATATTTTTTAAAAAATTTATTAATAAATAATTAATTATTAATAATAATTTATATACTTTTTTACGTACAAACTTCTCCCGCGTAATATTATAATTTATTTTATTACTTTATGTGGACCGGCAGACGTCAACTAAAAATGGCTGACAGCATCAGCGCAGTTAAATTTAAACATATAACTAGAAAGTTGAGCACAAATTTTGTTTTTAAGCTAACTGCGGATGGCAAAGTCGAAGATCTTCTTATCTTATCTTATCTATACAGACGCTCCTTCTATGCAGAAGATAGTTGCGTCCACAGACCATGACAGATGATCTGTTTGGCAAGTGATGCAGCGCTCACAGGCCACGGCTTTGTGGGTTCCACGCATTACCCAGCCGCCTAACTACATGTAGTGTTAGGTACCCATTCGGAGCGGGGTGACTCAGGGATGCCCTAGGCCCCGGGAACAAACCCTTGCCTTCACACGGATTCGAACCCGTGCGCTGCCACTCGACCACCGCGTGAAAAAGTTTAATATATCATACAGAATGGGACTGCGATAAAGCTTTTAAATAAAATACAAAATACACAAGCAAATTTTGCAATTAAAACAATAAATTTGAGCTTTATTTTAAACTAAAACGACAATAGGCTAATGCCTTCATCCTGTGTCCTTGTTTGTTTTTGTTTTTCCTTTCATTTTATTTTACATGAATATTTTAAATTATTTTATGATATAACATGTTTTAAGAATTTACATATATGTAAGTACCTATTTAATGTTATTGTACTGATGAAGGCATTAGCCGAAAAGCTCAAATTTATTGTTTTAATTGCACAATTTGTTTGTGTATTATTTTTTTTTGGAAAAAGTTTACTGTGTTCACTGCCATAAACAATTCTCTTTTAAAGGATCAAATACATCGCTGACATACCACCTTCAGCACAAACATCCGATCAAGTATCAACACATAGTCATAAAATTTAGTTCAAAATATTCTTAATTTTCAATTTTCGTGAGAAATGTTCAGTGTAATGATGTCATAAATTTCTATTTTTGGCTTTAATCGAAATTATCGATTAATTAATCGATAATTTTTCAAAAGTTAACTATTAAATTTAAATTAATCGATAACAGCACTAATTTTTATATTTGTCTGGATAAAAGTTAATGAGTAAAATGCTTAATAATTATAATAATTATTAGTGAAAATACTGACCCAAGACAGAAAGTAGCATTAAAGAGACCAGATACAAGACCAAATGTGTTTAAGCCATCTGGGAATCCAAGCTCTCTGCAAAGAATTTTAATTTAACTAATAAAATACATAGAACGCCATTAGGTTGATGAACGATATGATTTGAGCATATTTTTAAACACCACCCCCTACAACATATAAAATAATTGCTTTTTTTTTAAAGCATAAATTCTTCAAATTTCACTAATCTTTGAATCCATGTTCATTAAATTGAAAATTTCAGCCAATAAAAACTTTTAGGTTATCATAAGATCAAAACTTTCCCTTCACTTCAAATTTCCTGTCTAAATGTCTCTATTTAAATTCAAGAATCAAATAAAAGATATGATTAATTTTTCACTACAAACCTTGCACCAATGACCAGGCATTTCATGGTTGGCACAATAGAACAACCTATTGTAAAGCCAAACAAGATCAACCCAAGTGTTGAAGTCCAAAGTTCTCTTTTTAGTGAAACAAAATGTACACGTTAAAGCAAGATGTAAATGTCTTCTATTAAGATGATAATTAACCATGTACCTATTCTAGATTTCTATTTGATAATCAAAAATTGTTAGAATTATATTTAAAATGTAACATATTTCAAACTTTGAAATAACTTGAAAAATAAACAAAATAAAAACTTTAAAAAAAAATAATGATTCAAAGATCTAAATGTATTTTAGCACATAAAAATTGTACTATAAATAACATTGAAAAAGAAAAATGAATAAAAGAAACAAGCAAGTATTGTGGTTTTATAAGGTTATTTTTAAAAAAAAACAAGAAAAAATATTTCACACAAAAACATTTTAAAAAAACGTTTTCCTATTAAACTATCTATATTGATTGTTCATTATTGATAACTACAGTATTTGAATTTTAAAATATTTTTTCTAGATGAAAAAATTTCTAAATGGGGATGTCACTTACCCAGGCAGAAATGGCAGCAAAGGTGAAGGTCCCACAAACAAAAAACCTATGGCACAAACCAAATTCCCAGTTATAAGTAAAGGAGATTGAATATCCTAAGAAAAATAAAATAAAAACTTGAAAGCAATTATTTTTTCAATGAAGAAAATTTTGTGGTCAAACAAAATTTATTATTTTAAAAAGCCATTATTTTATTTTAAAAACTGAAAGCATCAAAATACCACTTGGATACATTTAAATTTAGGTTGCCTTTGTTTAATGAAACACTATATATTTTGGTTCTAGTTCTAAGTTATTTTTAAGTTTACGGTTTGAAGATTCCTCAGTTAGATTTTAAGATAAGAAATTATGTTTAAATTTTAAATGCTAAGCATTTTATTTTCAGGGGAACTTTTACGCTCAAAATGAGCAACGCAGCAAATCATTCTTATCTTTGAGCATATGAATGTTAATTAATAAATAAATTTTTCTTAAAATGACATGCATGATTGAAATCAAAAATAAAAATTCAGAAACATCTACTTCAGTTAATAAATATAAACAATAATAATTTCTCCTTTATTGCTAAATACAAATCAAAGTCATAAAAATATGGTCACCTTTGAATCCTGTAATTTCCATGTTTAATTACCAGCATTGTTTTTCTAGCATAATTTGTTTACATGTATTCATTATTATTCATTATTAAATGATACTCATGAAGGCCATTACAGTTTTGTAAATAATAATACAAAATATATATTGACAAATTTGTTGACATAAATACTTTAAAAATACAGACTTAAAGTAAAAAAAAAGTTTTCAAAATGTTATACTTATATCTTTAAAAATTCAAGTTTATTTTCTTTTACAGAATATAAAAAAAATATCTGAAACTTAATTTGGGCTGTTATAAGATTAATAAGACCAAATGGGATTTTAAAATATTACCTTTGTATCACTTATGTATCCCCAAATTGGTGCCATAACAGCATGCAACCCAGGTGCTATGACAAAGAAGAGGCCAACACTCAAAGTAGACAGCCCAAACTAAAACA
The DNA here is from genome assembly GCA_944989445.1 of Ampullaceana balthica. Lineage (NCBI taxonomy): Eukaryota > Metazoa > Mollusca > Gastropoda > Lymnaeidae > Ampullaceana > Ampullaceana balthica. The sequence continues at coordinate 110,953 of CALYLW010000352.1, forward strand.
AAAATAATAAATAAAAATATATTTCTTTTATAACAGAATATGATTTACTGCTTTTCTATAATTTATATTTAAAATTATGGATTACCCTGAAATTTTAAACCATCATAGCATTATCAGAAACTCAAAAAATGGAACCAAAAAAATTCAAAGAAAAATTCAAGAAATATCAATAATTTTGAATATTAAACAGAGAAAAAAGTGTAAATATTTCTTTTTTTTTATTTGTTGAATAGTATGGTTAAAAAAAAAGTTTATAAAATCAAAAACTTTTTTGCTTGAAATTGATTACCCTACTGTATAAACAAAACTATTTAACATCACAGTTGAACATTTAATTCTAATAAGTAGCAGCTCATCTTAAACACTGTCACAAAGAGAATGCTCATTATTTTTTTTAATTTCTGATGTGATTGCTTGAATTGAGATATCCATGGAATGATTAAATTTAGGATTATGAATTTGTTTATCCATTCACCTGGTCCAGATGATCTGACAAGGTTGGATCCAGAAAGGCGATACCACAGGCCCCAACTAGTATAGACAAGAGGGTAACCCACACCATCATACTTCTCAGAAGCGAGAACACTGAGCCTTTACGGGCCAAATTTTTATCTGTTTTAATATGAGCATTAAAAAATTCAAATAATGTCAGTACAGCATATATATTTTCAAAATGTAATTTTATTTTTTTTTAAATATTCTTAGCAAAACCGTCAATATTATTATTAAACATTTCAATATGTTTGTTCCTATTATTTCTAAGACTAATCTAACGTTCATAAAAATTTTGCTTGGAGATTACCTTGAGGTCTAGGTAAACAAGTAAATATTGCAAGGCCACTGGCACAGATAACTACACCAATCAGCCAAAAGGGCAAACCAAATCCTCCATACTTTTAAAGCATAAGATACAGAGAAAAATGTTATTGATGATATTTGATATTAAACTTCTATTTTCAACAACAAACATACTATAAATATTTTATAATGAATCTGTTGATACAAAATAATGATTCAAAAACAAAAAAGTCAAGTCGTCTTACGTTGATCTTAAGTTCATTTTATTTTTAGACAATTTTTAAAATAAATCCAGTATCTCCATGCCTAAATATCTAAACATTTGTTAATATTTAATTTTTAAAACATTTGATACTTTAATTTAAAAAAAAACACAAATGATATATGATATAAATATGATATTAATATATAGACAAATATTTTTAATTTCACCAATTTCACTTTTTACATGAAATTAGTTATTATCTTTTTGCCTATAGTTTTAAAAGATGGATGCAATATAATATTACCTGATAAAGTGCTCCACCGATGGTTGGACCTATCATTAATCCAATTCCTATGCAAGTTTCCAGTGTGGCCTATAAGTAAATTAACTTTGATACACAATTCAGTCAAGTAAATTATGATTACTTTAAAAATATTTCAATGGAATTTTTAAAAAAATTATTATGTCAAATCAATTTAACTTGAAATTTAAAAGAATATTTAAAAAAGTATTTTAAAGAATTTACTATGCAAATAGTATATAAAAATGAAATGAAATAAAATTATTATGATTAAGGATATTTCAATTAGCTTCGCACATATTCAATTTTAATACATTAAACGCTTAACTCACAAATACTGAGCCAATGTGGTTGGGAAACTCATTAGAAACTATGGCAAAGCTGGCAGTGGAGAATGCAGAGACACCCAGAGCTTCCACCATTCGTACAATAAATGACATGACAATAAACGTGACACCTGAAGGACCTTGATCTAGAAACCTGATGGAAATTTGATATTTATGTCAATAATAATAATAATAAATTGATAATTTATATAGGGCTGTTAAAGTTGATCATGTATTCATCATTTCAAATACTGAAACACAAATAAGATATACTCAACTAATCAGCATTATCAATAAATGCAGAAAAGTGATTTTTTAAATAAAATTCAATTTCGGTATTCAAGACAATATTTATTAAATTAAATAAAGGACATGGATAAAAATGTTTAAAATTATAGAAAGATTTTCATTGAAATAAGCTGAAGAGGTTCTTCTGGACAATCTGGAACAAACACTATTACAAATGTGATACTAAAAATCAAACCTATTCTCTGTGATAAAAATAGATACCAAAAGAATAAAACTAACCAAATTTCCTTAACAGTACTATAATAGAAAAGTTAGGTAATAAAATATTTATAACATGTATAAACATGTTTTGTTTGTCTTACCCAAATAATATGGTACAAATTCCAGCAACCAAGATGCCAGACACATACAAAAACTTGGCACCAATCTGGGTCAACTAATAACGGTCAATAAAGCAAATAATTAATTAATTTTAAGTAATTTTTTAATTTTAAATCTAAATTAGAATTTATCGCCACTGATAAAATTAAAGTTTCTTAATCTGTTAACTAACAAACAAAAAATTAAAACAGACATACACATCTAAAAAATGTTGCTTCTCTTTGAAGTTTAACAAGAGTATTGCACATCAAATAATCTAAGAAATTTTTTATATTGTATTTTATAGCTTTTCCTCATGAAGTAAGAGCTCTAAAGTTTAAAGAAATAATGTCTCAATTCTATTTCTTTAATATTAAAATCGTAAATATATTTATTTTTGAACTTACATAATTACCAAACAACGGACAAGCTATGAAGTTGACAAACTGGTAGCAGCTGAACACAAGACCTATTGCTGTTGGCGAGGCCCCTTTCTTGGTGGCCTGTTGAATGACAATACAAACATTTTAAAATGATTTAGGATCAAAAGCAAGTTTTCTTTTATACATAAAAAAGACTTTTTGAACAGTATCATAACTTATTTTTTAAATTAATGTTGCAATCTCTGAAAGTGCATAAAATTAGATGGGAAATACAATTTTAGCAGAAGCTATTTTGAACATAAACATAGAAGCAATTTTAAAACACTTAACAGAACAAAGAATATGAACTCTTCAAATTGTGAAGGGTTTAAAAACTCCTAATTTCTATTGTGGAATTGAAAAAAAGAGTTTAAGAATGAACAAGGGGTTGGGATTTTCAACATGAAAGTAGTTGAATGTTGTTACAGGTTAAACAAAGGATTTGGTTATTGTTAAAGGTTTAACATACGACTTGCATAGTGTAACAAGTGAGTTTAAGGAGTTGGATATTGTTTCAAGTTAAACAAACTTTTTTCTTTCAAATTTCGTTATCCATACTAAATGACAGGCAGCCTACCAATGTAACCAATGAAAATAAAATAGTCCTGCTCTAAGGGAATGTGAGAACTATCTGGCAAGAAATAGCATTCAAAACAGTAATACTGATACTAAATACAAAGCCGTCTACCTTGTTTACTTTACTACTGTATTACTAGAGATAACCTGGCAACAAATGGTGGCTAGATCTATCCCGCCCCCATTTTTTTAAAAAGAAGGAAATTAATAGTCAGTGGCTATGTAAGAACGAGCTTCAAATATATTAAAATTAGTTGAAAGATGTATTTAAATAACACACCACAGACATTTGGTCACTCCCCGGAAATATGATAAAATTCTAACAAACCCTTTGGGGCCGTCCATAAATGTCGTCACGAGACTTCGTCACAAAAACGTAGACAATTCAATATGACGTCACAAAGCTGTGACCCCCCCTCCTAAAAGTGGTATTGTCTTTTTGAAAATGAGCATGTTTCAAAACACTTTATTGTTATTTTAGTAAAGGGCTGCACAGTCACACTATGTGGAGCAGTGAATGCTCTTGGAAACAGCATGCCCCCATATCTTATCTTCCCAAGAGTAAATGTTCAAGAACACTGGACAATAGCTGCTCCACCAGGATCCCTCTGTGATGCTCACCCCAAAGCCTCAGGGTGGATGACATCCGAAAACTTTTTGCGTTTCCTGGAGCATTTCCAGAAACATGCTAAAGCGTCGGCTGATCAACCAGTGCTGTTGATTCTAGACAACCATGCATCGCATTGTGGTGAGAAGGTCATTTCATTTTGCAAGGAACATCACATCACACTGCTCTCATTTCCACCCCACTGCTCACATCAAATGCAGCCTCTGGATGTGTCTGTGTATGGGCCATTCCAAACGTTTTATGACTATGCCGTGGACAGATGGTGCAAGGATCCACAGAATGCAGGCAAACAGATGTCCATCCACACTGTGCCTCAAATTGTGTCATACGCCTTCCCAAAGGCTTTTACCCCAGCAAATGTCACCGCTGGCTTTCGGGCAACTGGGATTTACCCCATGGACAGAAATATATTTCCTGACGATAAGTTCCTACCCACTTACTCGACGGACCGACCACAACCTGAGCCCGTGACACCAAACCAGCCATCAACAAGCACTGCAACTCCTGAAGCTGAAAGATCTGTCAGCAAAGGCTTCATTTCACCCAAAGATATTCGACCCTTCCCCAAAGTGACAGCTCGCCCTGAGGAGAAAAAGCAGCGTAAAACTGTGAAGTCCACCATTATGACTTTGACACCAGAGAAACGGCCAGGATACAGTCAAAAGTCTTTGGTGGTGGAAACTGGAGTAGCCTCAAAAAAAAGAAGGCTGAATTACGACTCAGACAGCGACGATGAGGCTAACTGTACCCTTGAGACAATTCTGGAGAAGGCGGACAAAGTCAACGAAGAGGATGACGTCGAGCTTCTGGAAGAAGAAGAATTGAATGAAGCTCTCCTCCTTTCCTCCTCTATGGATGAACAGGAGCTCTTCTGTCTTGAACAGGGAAGCTTTGTTTTCTTTAGGTGTGAAGGCAAAAGGGGCAATCTGTTCTACACTGGAATAGTGAGAAATGTCATGGACGAGGACGGTGACTTTGAAATTGAGTTCCTTAAACGTAGCGAGAAAGTCAAAAATAAATTTGTAAACTTTTGCAACGCAGATATCTGGTCTGTACACAAGAAGCAGATAATTTCCAAGCTTTGCAAATCGGATGTGAGCGGCACCCAGCGAACAAAGAGTGGACATGTGTTTAAGGAGGACTTCGTTAAATATGCACAATAGACTAGTCATATCCAACAGAGAAAGTACATTTGATCACAGTTTCCTGGGCTAAATCAGATTTCACCGAGTTGGGACTTTTTACCCCGGGGTGTGGGACTTTTCACCCAGGCCTGGGGGAAAAAGTCCCACTTCAAATTGGTATCAACTTAAGCCTGTAACCAAGTCAATATGCACAGTATGTTTAAATGACTCTGCATGCATACAAAAGGAACCTGTATGTTGTGTGTGAAGCAACATCAAAGTGCAAGGGATGATATTTGTTGAATAAAAAGGCTAAATATAGATTTTGGGACTTTTCACCCCGGTCTCCCCTATATATTTACTGTAAGGCTGTACACTAATATCGTAACAGGCAACAGGCGTGAATCCATGCAAAACGTCATAAAATAAATACTAAGAAATCAAATATTTAAGTGGAACTTTGCTTTGACTTAGAGAGTTAGAGTAGCGTGTTTTGACGTGACGTCACAATTCTTAACACCCCCCTCCTCCTCACACATCGCTTCAAATGTGGGGACCCTCCCCCCCCCTAGGTGCGTGACGTTATTTGGGGCCGTCCATAAAGTATGTCACGCTCCAGAGGGGGGAGGGGGTGTAAGAAAGTGTGACAGTTTGTGACAAGCCATGTGTCCGGCCATGTGTGACGTCACGGTGTTTTATATTAAATTTTAAAGTATTTTGTTAATAAAAAAACAAATTTTTTCGAAAGTGTGACGTACTTTGGGTGGGGGGGGGGTTCCGAGATTTGTGACAGTTTGTGACAGGTGGAGGGGGAGTTAAAATGGTCAAAAATAGCGTGACGTACTTTATGGACGCCCCCTTTATGGATGGCCCCTTTTCATCAAATATTTATTTACCGGATTATCAATATTTTAATTGTCATAAATAATATTTAAAAAATATAATTACATGAACAGACGCTGTTGTGGTTACATTTTCAAAGAATCTCATTTATAAATTTTGAATAGTTTCTGGCATTTTGTTAGTAGTGACACAGTTGTGTAGGCCTACCGTGCAGACAGAACAACTTGAAGTCTGATCGTATTTACAAAATCATTTTATAAAATTAAGAAACAAAACAAATAAAGAATGAACTTAAAAACATTATTTAAAATGTGTGTTTCAACTGTCCACGAACCTGGTTTAACATCACTATAAGCTGCTACTATTTATTTTATCTTCTTAACAATAATTTGATATAGTTTCCTCTCGTTGTTTTCATGTTCTCACAAGGAGCATTTGAAATCATTTTCAAATATTTATAACATATTGCATTAAAAAATAAAATAAAACGACATATAGAGGATCAAAAAGTAAAAGAAAGGACATAATTAAAATGATTTAAGTCTATGATAATGATGTTACAGAGGATCCTTCTATACATAAGATTATTGCGTTAAAAATAGAATTGCAATACATAAACGTATGCATTGCTGATTGATTATTTTGGATTTAAACGCTATAAAATAACTAAGATTTAGACGATGCATGTACTAAGGTAGAAGTTTCAACGTAAGGAGGCAACAATGTGTCGAGTATACTCCCCTTTATATATTACTTCCCTTTAAAAAAAAATATATATATATATATATATATTGAAATAAAACAATCCATACCTCTCTAGGGAAAAAAGGTGCCGGTAAAGAAAATCCGCAACCAGCTCCAAAATTAGCGATAGCCAACATCAACAACGTGTATTTACTCCGACCGGACAGCTGAGAAAATTTCAGCCGCGCAACTTCTTGTTTATGTCCATCAGGAGCAATTCCAGAATGCTTAGCTCCACCGCTTTCTTCTCTCCCTTGAAGTCTCGTGTGTCCATTTTGTGAATGCTTCCTTCCGTATTTATTATTAACGTAAATTCCATTCGGCGATTTGGTGAAGTTTCTCTCCTTGGTGTGTGAGAAATTTGTTTCGTCGACCAAGTTATTATTTTCTAAATTATTCACAAAACGCCTGTCTTCTGGTTGAAGTTTCAGACGACGCTGAGAAGTTCCATTTCCGACTCCTGCACGATGCCCGCCGGGATTGATGTCCGTGATGTAAGATCCTGACTTTGTTAGGTAGTAAGTTGTTGACGAGATGAATGGGTGGGAGGGGTGGGACCCAGAATCTTCGTTTGTCATTGTAAAATGATTCTCTATTGAACACGTTCACTGTTTCTCGTGCTCTGATCAAAGATTGAAATGAGAAAATATCATTTGGGTTTGAAAGATAAAACAATCTTTTGTTGGCTTAGTACTTTTTTGAATTTTAAATAATTTTTAAAAAAAAGTTTTTAGGCCGTATACACTTCAGAAATAAATGTAACAACAAAACATATCATTCGTGATATTTTGTTTGAGAAAGTTTGAAAATATAAGGGGAATATTGACATAAAGACACGTTTTCAGATGACCAATAAATACTTTGGTTTTGGAATTATAGTAAAAGATATAGGAAGCGTGCGAAGCTTTTAAATAAAACATTTCGTATATATTATTTTTAGGGACATTTTTTGTGTGTGGATTGTATTATTGGGTGGATAAGCTTTAAAATCTTAGTTTGTACCTGAAAGCAATAACTCCAGCAATAACTCTAGCAATAACTCCAGCAATAACTCTAGCAATATCTCTAGCAATAACTCCAGCAATAACTCCAGCAATAACTCCAGAAATAACTCTAGCAATATCTCGAGCAATAACTCCAGCAATAACTCCAGCAATAACTCCAGAAATAACTCCAGCAATAACTCTAGCAATATCTCTAGCAATAACTCCAGCAATAACTCCAGCAATAACTCCAGAAATAACTCCAGCAATAACTCTAACAATATCTCTAGCAATAACTCTAGCAATAACTCCAGCAATAACTCTAGCAATAACTCCAGCAATAACTCCAGCAATACCTCTAGCAATAACTCTAGCAATACCTCTAGCAATAACTCTAGCAATATCTCTAGCAATAACTCTAGCAATATCTCTAGCAATAACTCTAGCAATAACTCCAGCAATAAATCAATGATAGGGACTCAATAAACATATAGGGACTCAATAAACATATAGGGACTCAATAAACATATAGGGACTCAATAAACATATAGGGACTCAATAAACATATAGGGACTCAATAAACATATAGGGACTCAATAAACATATAGGGACTCAATAAACATATAGGGACCCAATAAACATATAGGGACTCAATAAACATATAGGGACTCAATAAACATATAGGGACTCAATAAACATATAGGGACTCAATAAACATATAGGGACTCAATAAACATATAGGGACTCAATAAACATATAGGGACTCAATAAACATATAGGGACTCAATAAACATATAGGGACTCAATAAACATATAGGGACTCAATAAACATATAGGGACTCAATAAACATATAGGGACTCAATAAACATATAGGGACTCTATAAACATATAGGGACTCAATAAACATATAGGGACTCAATAAACATATAGGGACTCAATAAACATATAGGGACTCAATAAACATATTGGGATCATCTTCATTTCTACTGGAATGGTATCCGCACTGAATGTTCATGGTGAATAAAACAAAACAAAAAATTTCTGAGCTACTCGGCGCCAACTAGTGCACAACACACAACTTTTTGCTCTTATCAATACATGATTTTTAAGCATTTATTGCGATAATCCTTTAAATAACTTTTCATATTACTCATCAAATTTAGTCAACACTCAAAAGTTGTCAATCTTTTAAATCTAAACACTTAACATTACTAACCAAATCATAACTACTAGAGAATCTCCAGCTATTAAATCCCTTGTAATTAGAAAACTGATGTTTTTTTTAGGTGTCTCTTCTATAGAATGTCCACGAAGCCTGCGTCACAAAGAATAAAACAAACTCCAGATTTAAAAATAACTCAACTGATGACAATTAAATTAAAATAAAATAGACACAGAATATTTATAGTTGACATTATTTTAGGGTACTGAAAATGAATGTGAAATCACCATCAACGCCATTAGCGATGGTATTGAATACGTTCGATACTGCACTGACGTATGGTGATTTCTTAAGTACGATACTTAATGTTATTTCATTACCGAATGTTAATCATGTTGATTAAGAGGGGGGGGCAAATTATTTACCAGCGATCAATAAACAATCGACGTTGGAATCAATAAGTTTTAATTGCAGCTAAAATAAATCTGATTTTTTCTCACTCCGATTCCGTCCCTTGGAGCCAGTGTCGTCACTATGTTTTGGTGAACACCCCCCCCCCAACAGTGCCGTCAACTCATGATATGCCCCACGCAGGACTCTTATTCAAGTCACCCCCTTTTCTAGTAAAACCCAAATACTAGTAGTGACCCTTTATTTTGATAAACTCCTAATGAAACCCTATTTGAATGGCCCCGTATTCTCGTATATAATTGTTTTAGTGACTCAATAATAACTAATAAGTAATAAACCCCTTTTCTAAGAGTTTCCTTTTCTGATGTATCATCTGTGAGCCGACTCGAAAGTGCTTTGCCAAATTGCTTGTTTCCAATTCAGTTTCAATCTCACGATTTGTATTAACCCCCGGAAACCTTCCAGTGATGTCATTGCTTCTACAAATGTTGTTTTTTTTAGCAAATACATTTTATTTTTGGTCTCACATCGATGGTGAGTCTATTTATTTAGAAAGTTCAGCCGCAATCCGATCGATCACCCCATGACCCTGCCGGGGGTTAGATTGTAACTAAAGGAACACTTCCGAGAGAAGTGTCTCCAGGGCTGGGCATCTGGAGACACGGCCAGGATGTTTACCGGTCCATGCCGTGTCCGAGCAAAAGCGACCCCTGGTGGAAACCATCTCGCAGCGATGAGACACTCATCACCCAGATGAGGACTGAGCACTGTCCCACACGGAGCTAGGACTGAGCACTGTCCCACACGGAGCTAGGACTGAGCACTGTCCCACACGGAGCTAGGACTGAGCACTGTCCCACACGGAGCTAGGACTGAGCACTGTCCCACACGGAGCTAGGACTGAGCACTGTCCCACACGGAGCTAGGACTGAGCACTGTCACACACGGAGCTAGGACTGAGCACTGTCCCACACGGAGCTAGGAGTGAGCACTGTCACACACGGAGCTAGGACTGAGCACTGTCCCACACGGAGCTAGGACTGAGCACTGTCCCACACGGAGCTAGGACTGAGCACTGTCCCACACGGAGCTAGGACTGAGCACTGTCCCACACGGAGCTAGGACTGAGCACTGTCCCGCACGGAGCTACCTGCACAGGTTTGACACGAGATGGGTTATCTGCTGCCAAATTATTATATGGCGAGGCCGGGTAAACGGTTGCGCACCTGATGACCGAGTGGCCGACGCTGATCGGGGATTGGGACGCGTCGGCACCAAGAACTACGGAAAGGTTACATTGTGACAATGCCCGCTTGATGAGGCTTGCCAGTAAAACAATGAGCCGGGTCCTAAGAGCGTGAGCTCGACCCTAAAAGAGAATTTCACATTTAGAAAGTTTTAAAAAAACCCAAAAAAACCCCACCAAAAAAAACAAACAAAGAAACAAACAAAAAAAAACATCCGAATATTGTTCATCCCGTCTAATGTACTTAGTAGTTTTAAATAAAAAATCCAAGAAACTTAAATACGAAATTCCGGTTCAGAATAATTGTTCCCAGTATGAATCGTCAATAATTGTGTGTCTATAATTCGTCATGTTCATCTTTACAAGGAACTCTTACTAGATTTCAAGCATATATTTTGTTAACACGGACCTTGAGGCTCTGTCAGAAAACTTACTTCACTGTCAATGAAACTTTGTAATCAACACCTTTAAGCGTGGTCTGTCTGTCCACTAGTTGGTGTACCACGTCTAGAAACACACGGGTGCCACAGTGTGGTCAACATGCTTATGTCATTCCATGACGGACCACGGCCTGTTATTTCAGGTGAGACGAATTGGGTAGTCCCCATCCATTTTCTTCAATCTTTTCCACTGTAAAGCTGCTACTTAATTAGACACATGAACTTGTTTTGGAAACGAGATTTAATATATAATATAATATAAAAATATATATAAATATTAATTTAGAAATATATATTAAATATTAATGTAACATGTATGCCAGCAACCGGTGACCTTCCTATTTTATTCATTTACACAATTAATGTGTCGCTTGGATGCACATTCATGCTATAACTGAAGTAAATCCATAATAGTATAGAATATTTTTACATTTAAATTGTCACCACGATCACCACTACAGCTAAGTAAACAACCATCTCTTACAGAGACACAATAACCATCTCTTACATAGACGACATAGACACCACAACCATCTCTTACAGAGACACCACAACCATCTCTTACAGAGACACAATAACCATCTCTTACATAGACGACATAGACACCACAACCATCTCTTACAGAGACACCACAACCATCTCTTACAGAGACACAATAACCATCTCTTACATAGACGACATAGACACCACAACCATCTCTTACAGAGACACAATAACCATCTCTTACAGAGACAACACAACCATCTCTTACAGAGACACCACAACCATCTCTTACAGAGACACCACAACCATCTCTTACAGAGACACCACAACCAGCAAAAAGCAAACACCAATTTTGTTTAACACGACAACAACAACATATTTCTTTAAACCTATAAGAATAATGTAAAAAATTCATATTTGGTTTCTGCCCCTCAACAAGTATTAACTATAAATACACGATAATATTTAAGGCTATTACTTAGCTTCTCTGTAAATCCAAGTTGTGTTTGATTATTCCAATAACTCGCCTAATGGTAAGTTACAGCTAGTGCTTTCTCTTTTTAATCTTAATGTGACTCCTTAAGTTTAATATAAGGGCATCCTCGTACGTGTGTGGTGTATTTGTATTAGTGTGTGTGTGTGTGGGGGGGGGGTTGCGGGGTTTAAACCACACGTGGACTTGTGGAAACAAGACGTACGTCTGTGGAAAAGTTAGGCCTGCTATTCTCATGGAACGTCCATGTTACACAACCCCGTAACCTTACCAAAAGCACCCATTCACATTTTCCAAAGGTAGCCATGCACCTTCTTCTGAGTTAGCCATGCACCCTTTTCTGAGTAAGCCATTCACTTTTTCCTGAGGTAGCCATGCACATTCTCCAGAGCTAGCCTTTCATTTCTTCCCCATGTCTGCTACTCGAGGTATCAATCTTCTCTGGTGACATTCTCACTCTGTTGTGCTGACAACCTGTGTTGGGGGTGGATCTTGTTTGTATTGAAAGTAAGTATTTCAGCTGTGAAACAATATGGGTGTGTCGACCCGTACGTTGGGTACCGCCCCGCCCAACTAATGCGCAAAACTCCAAAAAGTGCCATTTTCTCCAATCTGCCCACCAAAGGGTGTTAGTCAATGGTAATGGTTGCTGCAATTTGCAAGCAAAATTTTTTTTACTAACAAAGGAATTTTACTGTCATTAATTTTTTCAAAGAAAGCAGATAGATTATTTATGTGACCTCGGAGTAGGTATCATAATGATCTTGATATCAAAAGCCCCAATACAGATTTAATGAAAATAACTTTTTTTCCACGTAATTCCCCGGTTTATTAATAATTCGCACTTATCGAATTTATTTTTTATTTGTAATATTTTTAATCACCGTGTAATGTAAATTCAATAAACTTATTTCAAATCATAATTACAACTTTAAATCTAAAGTGTAACGCCGCATTAAGTTAATCAAACATATTATTTAGACAATGGCTTAAAACCGCCCCCCCCCCGGCCCAGAGCTTTAACTGTTATGGAATGTCGAGATTCTGTTGACTTCGTCCCATCCACCAGTACGGTTACAGACGGGCCGGGCTGATAACCCTTGACAGGAAGTATATGTGACAGGAAGTATATGGCCAGCAGGTTGTAGTTTGAGCAGAGCCGTCTTTACACCATTTTGGGCCCCCGTGCAAAGAAATAGTGTTGGGCTAATGGGCAAAGAAAGAGTACGCCGCCCCCCCCCCGCAGGAATAAAAAAAATTAATATACCTAATATACATAATATATATAAATAAACATATTTCCATGGGGCCCCTATGCTCGCGGGCCCCCGGGCAAACGCCCAGCGGGCCTATGCGTTAAGACGGCCCTGAGTTTGAGCATCCAATGTCCATACGCAACCGTTGTTTCATGTCTTCCACAAAGGATTTGTTTAGAATAATGACGTCACACAATCAAATGTAGAGGTAAACTTCTAATTGTAACGTTGAGGTCAGATGGAAATACATGTATACTTTTTAGGTGGAACAAGATCAATTCCAATGACTTGAACTTTGTTTGAAGTCGCGTGTGTTGTTTTAGTAAGATCATATTCATAGCTGCCTTGTTTACCAATATATGGGCTGAGGGGCTTTACAACACGAGCAAAAAGAACAAACAATTAAACGTAAGCTGACGTTGGCAAAAGTTGTTAAAGTTAGTTTTAGAGGTTATTTTGGTAGTATTAGAGTTTGTTTGGAATAGTTTTTTTTTGTTGTAGTTCTGACACAACGATTAATGACGAAATATCCTGCAACATGTCCATCTGCTAGCATGACTGTGCTAATATTGAGGTGTTCGTGTGGAACAAGAGAGCTCTGCAATTTGTCTCGGTCATGAGCTTTACAACGCAGGAACGTCTTCAGAGAAATTATAACTAGGCCATCAAACGGTGAAACCTTTTATTTGTTTTACTAGTCAGACAACAAATCTTGTAAGACTGAACAAAAGAAAAAAACATTTGTTTGTTGATAATTCAAAAGTGAATATTCGTTCACTAAACCAAATAATTGGACATCATTATTTATTAAAATCATTTTCGGGGCTCTTCATTGGCCTGGAGCTAAGCCTTAAATGGGGAATGATCATGAAGTGGTCAGAACAGCCATGAGGTGTGCCATTTCTTTGGTGCACTGTCAAACTAACATATTTAAACTGAGGTGGACAGCTATGAGGTATGTCATTTCTTTGGTGCACTGTCAAACTAACATATTTAAACTGAGGTGGACAGCTATGAGGTGTGCCATTTCTTTGGTGCACTGTCAAACTAACATATTTAAACTGAGGTGGACAGCCATGAGGTGTGCCATTTCTTTGGTGCACCGTCATATTTAAACTGAGTAGGACAGCCATGAGGTGTGCCATTTCTTTGGTGCACTGTCATATTTAAACTGTGGTGGACAGCCATGAGGTGTGCCATTTCTTTGGTGCACTGTCATAGTTAAAATGAGTAGGACAGCTATGAGGAGTGTCATTTCTTTGGTGCACTGTCATAGTTAAACTGAGTAGGACAGCTATGAGGTGTGTCATTTCTTTGGTGCACTGTCAAACTGACATATTTCAACTGAGGTGGACAGCTATGAGGTGTGTCATTTCTTTGGTGCACTGTCAAACTGACATATTTCAACTGAGGTGGACAGCCATGAGGTGTGCCATTTCTTTGGTGCACCGTCATATTTAAACTGTGGTGGACAGCCATGAGGTGTGCCATTTCTTGGGTGCACTGTCATATTTAAACTGTGGTGGACAGCCATGAGGTGTGCCATTTCTTGGGTGCACTGTCATATTTAAACTGAGGTGGACAGCTATGACGTGCGCCATTTCTTTGATGCACTGTTATATTTAAACTGTGGTGGACAGCCATGAGGTGTGCCATTTCTTTGGTGCACCGTCATATTTAAACTGTGGTGGACAGCCATGAGGTGTGCCATTTCTTGGGTGCACTGTCATATTTAAACTGTGGTGGACAGCTATGAGGTGTGCCATTTTTTTGGTGCACTGTTATACTGACCAACATAATATTTCAACTGAGTTTGACTGTACAAAAATCTTTTGTTAAAAAAAAATTTGCATGTTTTTTAAAAAGTATAATTTCTTTACTTGTGAGATTAAAAATCTAACCACGAACATTTAATCAAAACAACAAAACACATCAACTAGGAAAGCAATGTTTACTTTGTCTGAAAGGACACAATGTTTAATGTTTGATTTGGACATTTTGTTTGCTACAAAACTGTGCGTGAGTCCACACACACACACACACACATAAACAGTTTACAGATAGATATCCTGTAATGATATCAGCACAACACAAGTTCTTGTACCAACATTTAGTATATACAATAGCAACAAATAACAAGCTATCAATTTACACAAAACTCTGCGGGAAAATTGCCGAATGTGCTTTATCAAAAAGTGAAATGACAGTTCAATGTTTCAGGTTGTAGACATACACTTGATTCATACAACTGCTGTCTCTGATGTTAGACCAATTGAGGAGTAGAAGTCAAGAGTCAAGAAGAGAGATATAACAGCTCAAATAAAACATAAAATATTTCATTGTTGATTCAAATACTGCATGCAAATACAATAATAGATTGAGCCGGTTACGACATGCATACAAAAAAACTTAAGTTACCACAAATTCATCTTGGTGTTTGTTTAGTGATTCTTGAAATTTAAATTGTTGACAACTTATAATTTTGTTGAAAAGTATTTAAAAAACAAAATAAATGGAATTAAAAATATTATAGTTTTTTTGTTGTCCAGTTAAACATGAACATGACGAGATGAGCCAGTCAGGTATAAACTAAATTTCAAACCTCTTTATTTAACCCATTCCACCTGAAGAATGCAATCATTCCTTTACCATGATGTAGTAACCAGCTTATGTAATCAGTGTCTTGTCCACACTGTTGAAAACATTTATCCACCATTCCCAGCATGAAGAAAGCAAACATTTATTTATTCAAACTCCTAACTATTGCAAGTTTATTCAAAGATCACACATTTTTTTTCCAAACGGGGCAATTATTTTTTTCAAATAAATGTCTGGTAAAAAAACAAATCAATCATTCTTTTTTAAAATTATATCACTTTTTACCATAAAATAACTGATATCTGTCTCCATTTCCCAAAAACATAATCTGAAAGATAAGAATATTTGTAAACTATCAAAGGGAAACAAACTAAACATGAGGGAGATATCTAGATCTATATCAAACAGTCATGTGGTATAAAATGAAGTTACAAACACTAACTCCTGGATCTGTCATGTGCAACTATAAAGAGAAACTAAAGCATGCCAGCATGCTTGGACACATAATGACACACAATCTGTACAGCTCATGGCAGACAGCTTGGACACATAATGACACACAATCTGTACAGCTCATGGCAGACAGCTTATAGGTAAACAAAATTATCCACAGTACTGTACTACAAATATACCTGATCAAAAGTCATTGATGGAAATTGTGAGGGAAAGCTGCTAAGGCATCAAAAATTAAATACTGTACATTATGAATGACCCAAATATTGAACACTTGCTACATAACTCACCAAGATATGAATGAGATGACAATCTGTTAAATAACATGCTAAACATTGGTAAGTAAATCATCAGCAACTGCACAGAGAAAGTCTTTCAACCAATGGTTTGAGCCTCACATGAGTTTCTATAAAATTACCCTCAACAAAAATAACAGTTTTATTTATTGTGGACAGTTAAAGACAAAGTAAAATGCCATGGCTTATGAAGTTGAAAATATATTGAAATAATTTTTTTGTTGTTTTTACCACTCAAGTTAATTAATTTGTAGAGAAAAAAAAAGCATTCTAGTGTAAATAAGAAACAATTAAGCGTTTTGATACTATTAGTATTTCTGTTGTTATGTGACATTTTGTTGTTGGGATGTAACAGCACCAATGCAATGGAAATAAAAGGCTTGAAATCATCAAGGTTTTCAGTCATGCCTTTAATGTTAAAACAATGCATGTACCTAATGCTAAAACTCTTTTTAACAGTCATATTTAATTTATGGCTAGCACTAAAATAATATTATTTACTTATATGAATTATAAATTGTATACAAAAAAAACCCAATAAAATTTGATTCTTAAAATGAACTTTAACACTGAATACATCAGTTTGCTTCCAATGACATATTGAATTGCAGTGAATGGAACATTTGATTTTTGTGAGTAGACAATAGCTACAATAGTTGAACTATGTTTGATTATTGTTTGATTAGACAACAACTACATTAGTTGAACTATGTTTGATTATTGTTTGATTAGACAACAACTACATTAGTTGAACTATGTTTGATTATTGTTTGATTAGACAACAACTACATTAGTTGAACTATGTTTGATTATTGTTTGATTAGACAACAACTACATTAGTTGAACTATGTTTGATTATTGTTTGATTAGACAACAACTACATTAGTTGAACTATGTTTGATTATTGTTTGATTAGACAACAACTACATTAGTTGAACTATGTTTGATTTTTGTTTGATTAGACAACAACTACATTAGTTGAACTATGTTTGATTATTGTTTGATTAGACAACAACTACATTAGTTGAACTATGTTTGATTATTGTTTGATTAGACAACAACTACATTAGTTGAACTATGTTTGATTATTGTTTGATTAGACAACAACTACATTAGTTGAACTATGTTTGATTATTGTTTGATTAGACAACAACTACATTAGTTGAACCTGGTTTGATTATTGTGTGAGTAGACAATAACAACATTAGTTGAACTAGGTTAGAATAAAGCCAGCTAAATGTGTTAGAGATTGATTACGTTTGTAGAAAGATTTGGTCCCAATGACTAAAACATTCTTGGTGCCAGCCCATTAGATTGATGGGGAAAGGGGTGAGAGGATGGGTGGCTGGTGGTTGTACTCCAGCATGACCTCATGACCTCTCAATGATCTAGTAATAATTGCAGAACATGACCAATCCTGAAAAAGCTTGACAATGGATATGGCAAAAAAGTTGACATACTTGATAAACACAGACAAATTACACAATAAACTCTGAGAACCATTCTGGTACATCCACACAAAAAACAAACGGGGACTTACCAAAAAAGAAAATACTAAGTGTGTTGCTACCTACTGATAATTCAGCATGATTTTGAAAGACACACCATTTTATGAGCTTGAATTTCTGAATGTGAAACCCACAAACTCAAAGACTCCAGACAAAAGAAAAACAAGGGGAATGAAGTCAGTCAGTACAAACGTTCACTCTTCATATGTGCCGTTTGAAAGAGTAGAACCAGTAGCACACAGCAAGCACAGGCCGGGGATATGGAAGAACGATGAATGATTTATGTTATCACGTAAAAAAAACATGTTTGTCTGGAATAACATCGAAAACCACAAAAGGGAGAAACAGCTTCATAAAAGCTCATTGCTATGATTCATAGAAAATGACATCAAAATACATGAATGTAACGATAAATAACCAATTCAAGATGTCATAGTATCAATAAAATTTTAAACATTAAAAAAAAATAAACACCAGTTTTTCTTGACTTGTAAGGTAAGCAAGACAATAAAAATACAGAAATCTTTCACTTCAAGATGTAGTCCCATCCCATTGCCTGAGTTAGAGCAATGGAGGCTCTACATACACTGTAGAACTCAACAAGTTGGGTCACAGTTTTAGACCACCGTCAAAGTAGAACTCAACAAGTTGGGTCACAGTTTTAGACCACTGTCAAAGTAGAACTCAACAAGTTGGGTCACAGTTTTAGACCACCGTCAAAGTAGAACTCAACAAGTTGGGTCACAGTTTTAGTCCTCTGTCACTAGATATTCTAGACCTCTGTCACAGATGATATCAGTCACACTTCTACTAGATATTCTAGACCTCTGTCACAGGTGTCATCAGTCACACTTCTACTAGATATTCTAGACCTCTGTCACAGGTGTCATCAGTCACACTTCTGATAGATATTCTAGACCTCTGTCACAGATGTCATCAGCCAATGTGGTCAAGCTCTCCAATAAATGAAGACATTTCCAACCAAATCCTTAAAACCCATTCCTGACAACTGCTTTCCTCTGACTACTCTCAAATAACAATGATAGACCACCACAGAAAAGTGGTGGTCAACACCACACTCAATTGTGGTCAACTCTACACTCAAATAAAAAGCTTTAACAATAAATTTAAATTGTGTAAGAAATGTACAACAATTCTGATTGCAAAAAAAATAAATATTCAACACATCATTTATCCCACAAAATTTTTTTTTCATCTCTCTTCGTTTATCTGAAGTGTTTGCAGATAAAAGAAATTTAACATAAATGCTATGAATGTCATTAGGCCAGACAGCTTGTCACAAGATCAATAACTTATTTCAAACTTGGGCCAGAAAATAAACCTGTATCAATAGTACAGTCGACCAATCTTTCTTAATATATTATATGTCCCTGCCTTAGTCTCAAAACAAATAACAATAAGGCAGGTCTAACATTTTAAACAAACAATTATTTCTCTGCACATTTCCAATCAATTTATACTGGTGACCTTTCAACTTCTAATTCATAAAAAGTGCTTTTAGGTTTTAAAATAAAATACAAAATACACAAACAAATTGTGTAATGAAAGCAATAAACTTGAGCTTTATTATTAAACTAAAACAACAGTTAACGTTTCGGCTGATGATATATATGATATTTTAGGTTTTAGTCTATTGGTTAAATTCAATCGCCCTGACCAGATTATTGAATGTTCATTTATTACTACTGGAGACAAACAGGGTGTAAACCATGCTCTATGGAATTGTGTTATGGTGAGGGGACATCTATATTTATTGTCTTGTGAGGGGACATCTATATTTCTTGTCTTATGTAAACAAGTTTTACTAGGGCCATGGTTGGGGTGAACTCAAATTGTCACTTGTTCTCTTTTATTCAAGGTATGAGAGAACATAATGATAATTGCAAGGATTTGTGCTAGGCAGCTACACAACAGAATAAATTAACATCAACCTTCAACAACATGTAAACTGAAATAACAAATAAACAACAAATATACATCAAAAATGTAAATATTGAGAGAACTAATAATAATACGTCTCCTACAGGAGAGCAGGATCAGGCAAAGTTAATTTGTTTACTACTTGAATAGTCTCCCTTGAAATCATACCTCTCTAACACCATGAGTATATGATAAAGTCAGTGATAGGATCAAGTCAATGATAGTGATTGTATCATGAAGTAAAGGAAATAAATGCAGAGCAATGGTGATAGCACCAAGCAAAAATAACAAACCTCATCATGTCTATCAATGTCAGAAGATATGTCCATTCCAGGCAGCATGTACCTCAACAATCATAAGAAACCAAAGGCTATTTACAAAATGATGTTCAAAGTACATGTAGATTTGAAACAATGTATACAAGGGGCAGCTTTGTAGTACACTAGATCAGGAAATTTACAAGTTTCAATTTCACATTCACATGTGGAAATACAATAACATAGGTAAATCTGATTACCTGTTTGACATTTTAACCAAACCAAATACATTCCAATAATTAATTACCAGGCTCTAATTTGAAATGTCTTTCTTAACTATTTTTACTTGACAGCTATTGCTGCAGGTAAAGAGAATATTAGAGTATTAGGTCTCAGAGTGACTCAAGGTGGAGACACTCTTTGATAACATAGATGTGACAGGCAGTAGTAGAGTGACGAGGTGGTCGGCTCGTCGCGCTATGGTGGCAGTGCCAAGACCTTACAAAAGTGATATTCATCGGTGGGTGGTTTGAAGCACAAAGAGTGAATGAGTGAACACCTTATTGCAGGATAGAGCCACATAGACCCACGGGTGAACCTGAGGTTTCCTTCATTCTATAATATTTAAATATAAAAGCAATTCATGTATCATCCACAAAACTATTTTCTAAGCAGATATATAGTATCTAATACGTTGACTTGCCAAGCAACAAAAAAAGCTTTCTGAGCCTTGGTCAGGCAGAGGGAAATGCTACCAAACAGATGACTGCCAGACACACGACTGCCTATATTTATGAGTATTAGAAGTAAAGAAGCCCAAAAACTGGTCAAATGCACACAGTAAAAGAGACTATAGAGATGTCTCAGAAAAAAAAAGAGAGAGCTAAAAAAATATTTTCCAACTGCAAGGCACTAAATATGTAACTGTATCAAATGGTTTTAACACAGAAAAAATATACAGAATAATTAAGAAATGAGGATTTCTTGACCTTATCATAGGACAACATGAAATAGAGTAGGAACACACCCTAACACTAACTAACATAATAGTGTTACAATAAATGCAAGAAACTGGTCACAACAAAATCATTATTTCCTATTTTAAAATATTTCATATTTTTACCAACATTTTGCATAATTTTAACTCTTTATATATTTTTTTTTGGTCTTCCAGACATTATGTTACCAACCAAGTTTCAGCATCTATATAATAATGTGGTGTAATTAGTTGGAATTCTTTTCGTAAGTTTTTTAAAACCTATCCACATTCTGTAACTGTAAGTTTTAAAATAAACACCCGAAACATAACAAAAACTGAGCTTGATTGTTCTCCTTGAGTATTAACTTTAAGACACAAATAGCGCCATGAAACAAATTCAGCGATAGCACAAGACTGCAGTGGTGACTGACATTCACTTGGTATTGGTCTATGAACATAGACATTCACTTGGTATTGTCTATGAACATAGACATTCACTTGGTATTGGTCTATGAACACTTTCAGTTGACAAATAACTAGATCCATATTTTCTAACAAACAAAGCAGCAATCATTTTTGATATTTTTTATTACAAGTAAACGGCTGGATAGGGAAGTCAATAGTGCGCTCGCCTCACAAGCTCATATTACAAGTAAACGGCTGGATAGGGAAGTCAATAGTGCGCTCGCCTCACAAGCTCATATTACAAGTAAACGGCTGGATAGGGAAGTCAATAGTGCGCTCGCCTCACAAGCTCATATTACAAGTAAACGGCTGGATAGGGAAGTCAATAGTGCGCTCGCCTCACAAGCTCATATTACAAGTAAACGGCTGGATAGGGAAGTCAATAGTGCGCTCGCCTCACAAGCTCATAAAGCTTGAGGTGTTGGGATCTAGCCCATGTTAAGATCTAGCCCATGTTAAGCCACAATCAAATATTGATGATTGACTGTTGCTAACAAATCCAACGCAGACCTGGAGAGGAGATGGGCGCCGCCAGGTCTACCAAGCCCCGAGAAAGTCCTAATGGAAACATTAGAACCCCCTACAACAACAGGGTCATAACTTATTTAAAATTTAATCACATGTGTGATAAACCATACAGGTCACTGTTTGATGAGATGGTATTAACCATACAGGTCACTGTTTGTTGAGATGGTATAAACCATACAGGTCACTGTTTGATGAGATGGTATTAACCATACAGGTCACTGTTTGATGAGATGGTATTAACCATACAGGTCACTGTTTGATGAGATGGTATAAGCCATACAGGTCACTGTTTGGTGAGATGGTATAAACCATACAGGTCACTGTTTGATGAGATGGTATAAACCATAGTTCCAAATGACAAAAGGATGGCGTATTTTGATATGTTCCGGAGCAGGGCAAGGGTCAGAAAAGACGACTTGTAATACACCAGCCAAAGAATGTTTGACTTATCTCCCTGTTAACAGACATCTGAGTTTGGTTCACGCCATGACAGTAAGAAACACTTGGATGGACTGATCAAATGGCCCCAGTGTGAGCTAGGTGGGACCAACAGATATTGAGTTGAATGTCTGGAGTTTTAAGTTGGAATAAATGACAATAAATAGATGTAAAAACATAGTTTTTGACTATAAATCTCTTATATATGAGACATAACTAAAAGTAGTGATTATGTTTAAACGCGACATTTACAGACTGAAACAGAATTATCTCCCCTGGTTTTAAAACCGGACGCAGGGACGGTAGGGGATGTGAACATCGATGGTCGGCGCCAACGCGTGAACTGAACTGGCACGTGAAAGAATTATAAACAAATAGTTTGTTCGGATGTCCGATTAAACTTACAAAGCAGGTTAATATAAGGGATTTAAAAAGAGTGGTGTGAACAACCATGCAAGGGCTGGACATGTGAACAAACATGCAAGGGCTGGACATCACTGGTTGACTTATACCCGTAGGAGCACAAATTATCATGGTCACTGTCTGCAACATTACTCACAGTTTTAACTGTAATGGTTTGTTTTTAAAACTCAGGTACAGTCACACAATGTTTTAAGATTCTTGAATTTGTTTTAAAAAAACAAAAAAAAACTGAACCTCAGTTTTATTCTTCTATATAAGTAAATAATGAATATTCCTATAAAAACTTGGTTTTATTCTTTTATATATAAACCAATACTAAATATCCCTAGTGTCCCTCAGTACTGTTTTTTAATCATTGACAAGAGTGATCTCCCTCTAAAACAACAGGTTCATCACTTTTACTAAGTAAATAAATGACAGTGTAAAGATAGTAGGAAACTCTTATTCCTAGAAAACTTAACACAATATTTATGTTCCAAAATAACTTTGGAATGCGGAATTTATTTTTTAAAAAAAGGTTTCTCCAGCATTGTAAAAATAGAAGAACAGGATGTAAATGTAATGGTGCATGTAACCTGATCTGCAGCAGGACATGCCAGAACATATATCTGTTATTACTTCCAGAGTTTACAGATGATGTTATAGGTAAACACAGAGATCACATCAAGGGGCTATAGACATGAGACAGCTATATCTATGTTATAGGTAAACACAGAGATCACATCAAGGGGCTATAGATCCCACTATAGACATGAGACAACTAGATCTAACAAAAATACACCACTACGCAAAGCTACAGAGGATGGGGGAAGTTAAGTCTTTTAAACAATTCTTCCTTTATTTGGACTGATGTAGAAACTATTTTCTCTAGCAGTTGACATTTGTCTGGACTGGGTGCCCACAACAGAATCCAGCCATGCACAAAACTGTACACAAACTAATAATAAAAATTTACAAGTCTTTAAATATACATTTTATCGCTTACCAAAAAAACTACATACATATTTTTCGGTATGGCTGTACAAACTTTGATTTTACTATTCAAATTGTTAAAAATGTTATAGATTTGTATGGTACAGATTTGTATGTTGTTAAAAATGTTATAGATTTGTATGGTACAGATTTGTATGGTTTGGATTTACAATGATATGTATTTCTTTATGTTCTAGTGTCAACAAGTTTGATCAATATCAATAAATGGTAAGAAAGATTGATGTTTTTAAAACATCCAAAAACACCTATTTAAGGTAAGGTTGTGTTAGTGGAACTTGTACAGTAATGAGTCTGTTGTGTTTAAAGCAATGAGTCTGTTGTGTTTATAGCAATGAGTCTGTTGTGTTAATAGAACTTTACAGCAATGAGTCTGTTGTGTTTATAGCAATGAGTCTGTTGTGTTAATAGAACTTTACAGCAATGAGTCTTTTGTGTTTATAGCAATGAGTCTGTTGTGTTAATAGAACTTTACAGCAATGAGTCTGTTGTGTTTATAGCAATGAGTCTGTTGTGTTAATAGAACTTTACAGCAATGAGTCTGTTGTGTTAATAGAACTTTACAGCAATGAGTCTATTGTGTTAATAGAACTTTACAGCAATGAGTCTATTGTGTTAATAGAACTTTACAGCAATGAGTCTGTTGTGTTTACAGCAATGAGTCTATTGTGTTAATAGAACTTTACAGCAATGAGTCTATTGTGTTAATAGATCTTTACAGCAATGAGTCTATTGTGTTAATAGAACTTTACAGCAATGAGTCTGTTGTGTTTACAGCAATGAGTCTGTTGTGTTAATAGAACTTTACAGCAATGAGTCTACAATCACAAGATGGACTCTTTCAATGGAATGCTCAGACTGGGAGGACTCACGCCGACGGCAAGGGACTCTGGGAGATTGCCCGACTCAACGTCTGCTGGCCGACTGGCATAGCTGTTAGAGCCGTTGTGAAGGGGGGCACTGGGATGATCCTGAGGTACTAAAGTGTGATCTGGAGACTGACCGGGAGCATGTCTGGCGGGTGATGCAGGGGACTTGATGGTCAGCACTGCGGGTCTGGGAGTTGAAAGCCCTGCATTGATATCTAGGGCACCTCCACCTTTACTGGGCTCAGCCACTGTCACACTGTTGGTGTGGTTGTCAGCCTGTTCAACAAATGGCATACACACAGTTAGTAACATGTTGTACTTCAACAACTGGCATACACACAGTTAGTAACATGTTGTACTTCAACAAATGGCATACACACAGTTAGTAACATGTTGTACTTCAACAAATGGCATACACACAGTTAGTAACATGTTGTACTTCAACAACTGGCATACACACAGTTAGTAACATGTTGTACTTCAACAAATGGCATACACACAGTAACATGTTGTACTTCACCAAATGGCATACACACAGTAACATGTTGTACTTCAACAAATGGCATACACACAGTTAGTAACATGTTGTACTTCAACAAATGGCATACACACAGTTAGTAACATGTCATACTTCAAAAAATGGCATACACATAGTTAGTAACATGTCGTACTTCAACAAATGGCATACACACAGTAACATGTCGTACTGGAGTTGGAATAATTTTTAAAAATTCAAAACACACAAACGTTTTACGTAATGGAGAGATACATATGTAAAAGTTTCTGCAAATACCTTCAACAGTACAAATAAGTATATACAAGTACCATGGAAAACTAATTTAGTTGAGAGAAAAAAACAGAAATGAAAAGAAGATAGATGGGCACAAGTATTTAACAAAATACTGAGTGTATAAGAAGAGGAAGTAAGTATTCAAAATTAAAGTTAAAAAAAACAAAAACTGGAAAAAATTTCCAAAGTTCCATAAATTTGTGAGCTTGGTTCAAACCATATGGACCCAACGTAGATCCTATCTGGGGTGCTGCTCGCACATAAAATGCCAGTAATTGCAATATCCAATTTCCTGTCATGATTAGCACTGTTGAAGTGTTTAGAGACAGGACATAGGCCTGTGTATTTATACTGTACAGGTGTTGTTTAAAACCATCTCACAGGCGATGACCTGTTTCCTCTACGTAAATTTTATTGTACTTCTTGCAAAGAGCTGCATAAATCATGTTGCAACTTGTGCAGGTGAAACCTTTTTTAGTTTTAAATTTCTTAAGAGGGAAAGTGATGCGTCTATTACAATAAATCATGTTGTGACTTGTGCAGGTGAAACCTTTTTTAGTTTTAAATTTCTTAAGAGGTAAAGTAATGTGTATATTAAAAACCTATAAGACAAGTATTGCAAATCTCTAAGACTTCTATCATTCCGGAAAGCAAAAATGGGAGGTTTTTTGAAGACCTCCTGGGTTACAGGGTCAGCCATGAGGATTGGTTGTTAAAATAAACTTAGATCGATCACAATGATCAGAAAAAGTTGACTTAAAAGAGTCGTGTCTGGTCATAACTTTAATTTGTCAAAAGGTTTAAATTTGTATGACATATGATGGTCAAACTATGCAACAATGTCAAACACACATTTAGTAACATGTCGTAGTGAAGTTGGTATGATGGTCATATTGTGGAACAATCTCAAACACACATTTAGTAACATGTCGTAGTGACGTTGGTATGATGGTCATATTGTGGAACAATCTCAAACACACATTTAGTAACATGTCATAGTGACGTTGGTATGATGGTCAAATTGTGCAACAATCTCAAACACACATTTAGTAACATGTGGTAGTGAAGTTGGTATGATGGACATACTGTGCAACAATCTCAAACACACATTTAGTAACATGTGGTAGTGAAGTTGGTATGATGGACATACTGTGCAACAATCTCAAACACACATTTAGTAACATGTGGTAGTGAAGTTGGTATGATGGTCATACTGTGCAACAATCTCAAACACACATTTAGTAACATGTGGTAGTGACGTTGGTATGATGGTCATATTGTGCAACAATCTCAAACACACATTTAGTAACATGTGGTAGTGACGTTGGTATGATGGTCATACTGTGGAACAATCTCAAACACACATTTAGTAACATGTCGTAGTGAAGTTGGTATGATGGTCATACTGTGCAACAATCTCAAACACACATTTATATACATTCTACAATTCAATTTACAAATATATAAGCAAGGTTAATCAAAAGGAATGGGGGATTCATTTCTTTCTACGTGTCGTCAGTCTGTCCTGATCGACGAGGACCATTCTCATCACATTAGCCATGTGCTTTGTAATCTATAGTCAAATAACACATTCAATATTCTTAGATGATCTTTTAACTCATTACAAATAAGTTCCTCCTGATGGGTCCTAATGTGTCTCAGCACATAGCAATGTACTCTTACATTTTTAGTTTAAAATAGCATTGAATGTTCACTTTCCTTAAGACCTTCAACAATGGTGTGATTCTGCATGATTTCAATATAAAATGCCAAAAATTTTTTTTCTTTCCTTTTCACTTTAAATCCAAGTGTTATTTAGAATGCCTCATCTATTCTAGGCATATACCCATTGTGCCGAAAATTGCTTTATCAGTCTTTATTGGTTATTTTTGGCCTTGAATGTTACATTTTGATTAAATGTAATTAATTTGTTTTTATTTATAAGATTATCAATAGTGTAAAGAAAAGAAAAATATTTTATTGATATACTCAAATGCTAAAAGAAGTTACTTCCTGCTTGACAGGAAAATTAAATAAGCAGGAAAGTAGCATTTCAGGAGGGAATGATTTAATCCAGAGAGTGGAAAGCTAGGGAGTGTTTGTGTGTCTGTGCATTTGAGAGATTGTCAAAGTATAGAAAATATGACCCACCATGAAGGCAGTTTTCTCTGCAATGGTTCGTTTCCGTATGAAATACCAGACTCCAACAAAAAAACACATGGATATCACCTTTAGTCCTGCAGCAATACCTGCCATGAGAAACAAAAACACAACTAATTAACTGAACCAATGCATTCAGTTTTTACTTATTTCAATCATCAGTGGTTGAAAAAGTCAAAACTAACAGTTTTACAGAACCATAGAAAGAAACTCTAAACCATTGGAGGCCAAACCAGCACGCTTCTCTTCTGTGTTCACATTGTGGCTCGCTTATAATTTATGAAAGATATGTTACAAGGATTACTGGAAGATTTCGAGGCCAGGTTTAATTACTCGGAGTGAATCAACGCAGTTCTCAACAATTTTAAAAAAAAAGAAAAAAGAGCTCTGTTACTACAGGTCTGGCCACCCCTGGTCTAAACTACAAGTTTTATAGAGTGACAGACTGACAGTCTCACTTACCGACATAGTTGTAACGAAACCTGACAATGTCGTAGAGCAGACACGATCCGTTGCGCTCACACTTGACACTCCACAGCAGGCAGGATGTGTCGATGGCATTGCCGAAGAAGATGGGACTAGGGATATAGGCTGGTGGTGAAAACATCAAATAGGAATAGAATTAAAACACAAGTTCCCGAGGGCAGCGATGTAATACTAAATTACAGTCACTTTTATTATTTTTAAATTCGGCTGGCGTGTAGATGCCAGTAATTAAGACTAGAAAACAAATCAAATCATAAAATTGATTTGATGGGTTATATATATTTATCCAGAGACTTTGAGATAAAAATAAAATTGACAGAGAGAACGTTTAGTTTAGCTCTCAGTTTATTTCACATTCCACTGCATGGGTCTTGGAGACTCACCAAACAATCGCAACACAACAAACTGAAGGCCCAGGGCAAATGACCTTTCCATTGTTCTGACAGATCTACAAGAGAAATATAAACATTTAATGCAATGTGTCAGTTTAGAAATGTCTATTGAGTAACAGTGAGCTGGCCATTATACTTAATGAAATAATTGTTTTAAACTTTGTTCATTAGGTATAGAAGCAACATGTCATTTAGTGTAGTGACATTCTAAGAGTCATCAACACAGAGTCAGTGTTCATTAGGTATATAAGCATGATGTCATTTAGTGTAGTGACATTCTAAGAGTCATCAACACAGAGTCAGTGTTCATTAGGTATATAAGCATCATGTCATTTAGTGTAGTGACATTTTAAGAGTCATCAACAGAGTCAGTGTTCATTAGATATATAAGCATCATGTCATTTAGTGTAGTGACATTCTAAGAGTCATCAACACAGAGACATTGCTCATTGTTTGCACTAATAACTACATTAAAGAGATTAAAGATCTCTAGATGCTAGTAGAATATCATAATAAGCACACCACCTTAGGTCTGGCCATCACAACAGAAGTCAGAGAAAAGTTCATCAAAGCAATGACAACAGGGACAATGAACCAACTCATATTGAGATCATTTAACACAGTGGTTCCCAAACTTTTTTGACCCACGGACCCCTTTTATACTCAAAATTTCCCCACGGACCCCCAAGTAAAAAAAAACTTTATATATGCATAGTACAAAAATTACAAAAGCAACATTTTGAAGAAAAGTACGGTATTTATTAAAATTATCACTTATGTTTAAGATAAAATTGAAAAAAAAACTTGGATTAACGTGATGAGATTTTATGAGTGTATTTATGCCTGACTCAATGTTTGTGTGTAGGAACCGCAAATCCTCACGAGCACCAATCTCTAGTCGTTTATTTATTTATTTTTTTATTTTATTTTTTATGATGAGGTTCATAACGCTACTGAATCTTTGTTCTACCAAATAGAAAGACAGGAAAACAGTCAAAAAATTCTGTACAATAACCCATAATGCATGATATAAAATTGGAATCTGATTTTGTAGCCAGAATTTGTGGTATCCTAGTTCAAACAGTGGTATAAGTTCCTCATTTGTGAATATTTCAATAAGCTGCTCCTGTATTAGTATGTATTCATCTGTGTTTGGGATCTGAGTTTGTCCATGCGCTAAAGAGCTCAACTGCCAGTCGGAAATATCCTATAGTGGCAAATGCCTACAAAATGTCTGCAGGAAGAGCAGTTAATTTTGTATAGTAAGCAACCAAACCTTTAACTATGTGGCAATTTCAAAAGATTTGACAACTGACAACATTCTTCTGCTCCTAAGTTTTGTTTGCAAAGAAAATGATTTGCAACAAACTCAGATATAACGCTTTTAGTTTTGATTAAATTTAATTGGCTTCCTTGTAGTAGTTCTAGTTTCAAATTAATTTTGTTAAAGTTGGGTAAATAAATCATTCATAAACGATATGTCATTTTTTAAATTTAATTGTGATGTTAATTGTCTTTCTTTTCCAGGAATTCGGACAATGAATCAAAGAGAGTATAAAATCGATTTAAATATGTACGTGATGATAACCAACGGTACTTCTGTGTGAATAAATAATCCATTATAGTCTTCTTCTTCATTTTCCAAACTGTGGTGAGCAAATAATCTCTCATCGAAGGCATTCCTTTTGATTTTATTAACTGCTCTAAAGACATAATGTAGTGATCCATGCAAACTTTCACTAAGATTTTTTGGAATATTTTATGTTGATGAATGACTCAATTTACTGTAAATACATTTGGTACAGCATGTTTTAAGTATGCCAGAAATTCAAGTGTATTGCTTTAACTTCAAACATTTTTTTTAATTCAGTAAATAACGTTTCACGTTTCGTATCTGTTTTCAAACATTTAGGCATACTTCAAATATTCATTAACACCATATTGTCGGCATTGTTTCTTCGGCTCACTCAGTTCTGGAATTACCTCTGTGCTAAACAAGCTATAACTTAGGGCCCCTGCCTTCTTGGGGGCCCCCGGAGGTTTGTTTTCATATTTGTCACTAGACTTCAAAAGGTCCTTAAATAGCTTAGCGCCCCATCAAGTCTGAATCCAGCCTTGGGCACACTCATTCTCTTATCTGTTGTAACAGACCACTGTTAAGAATTATTAACGTTTTCAATGGAATGCTACAGTAAAGCCCTATTAAAAACATTTGATGATAGGATACAATTTAGATAAATATAACTTCCCGACACATCGAAAAATACACAACCTTGCAACACTCGTAGATTCAAGTTAAAAACTTGAATATTTCTACTTATAGTTATAGGGAATTTGGCATTTCATCTGCATCAAGCTTGACATTTCAAAAAACCAAGTATTTTGATTGGTTATAGATGTGGGAATAACAGTAGTTCTAAAACTATTTTTTTTACGTAAAACAACATTGTATCCATGAAGGATAGTACCTAAGATGGTATTTAATTAGCAGAAAATGCATTCACATGCTATTTTATTTATTATTATTTATTTTAATTTCACTAATAATATTTAAAAAAATTAATGAGTTTTACTATTTGATTTTTAAACCTTGCGCGGACCCCCTGACGTGGTTCATGGACCCCCAAATCAATTTGTATTTTCCACGGACCCCCTGAAAGGTCCCGCGGACCCCTGGGGGTCCGTACGGACCACTTTGGGAACCACTGATTTAACACATAAACTGACACCACTAATGTAATGGACTTTTGAGTGAAGGCAGTGTGATCTTCAGTACAAGCAACTCACTATTCATTAAAGCTATACATTTCTTTTAAATAAATATTTTAAAAAAATGATTACCAAGGCATATCCAATTAATAAACATATATTTGAGACCATACATTTAAAAAAAAATGTCTTAAAGATTTTTAACACTTAATTTTTTTGAAAGCCCAAGTAAATATGTAATGATACAGAGAGTATTATGAAAGTGATAATAAGTGAAGTGTCAAACCTGAGTGTGACCATCAGTAGCGGCATCTGAGTTCCTGCCACACAGAATGTCATCCCGACCAGAAGGATCAGGAAGGGAAGTAACCTGTCACAAGTGTTTTTACAGGCTCCGCTGGTGGCCATTGGCGATATAATGACCTCATGGCTGGAGTGATCCAAAGGGCCATTACTTATACATGAACAACCACTGTAGTTCTGTGGGAAGATGCACATTGACTGTTAATCACAGGTGAGAGCTTGTTATGTAGCTGACTGAATAGGCTTGAAGTTCAAGACTTCAATAGCACAACTTCACTAGTACCAAACCTTTAATGCAGTCTGTAAGGATCTTAGATCAGTGGCGTCACTAGGGGGGGCGGGGGGGGGGCCGCCCCGGGTGACACCCGTCAGGGGGTGACACCCGAGCCTAAAAGTTTACTGTGTACGATTTTATGTCAGAAAACAAAAGATGACAATTTTTTTAATCTAGAAAGAAATTAAGAAACACAATGAAATACGTTAAACGTGAAAATTCTTATTAAAAAAATATCAGTTAACTTGCAATAATAAAACAGTCCCAACACAGGAACAACATTAAAACAAAATAGGAAAAAAAGAAAAGAAATAGTCGCAGCAGAGAGATCTTTAAAAACGGCTGGAATGAAAGAGGCAGTGTCTTCTGTTTTAAAAGATATAAAGCCATTTGGGCTTGGACACACTCACAGCATGAACGAATCCCACCTCACGACTCCCTCCACCACAGTGGGGTGGGGGGAATACGATTTTATCAACCCCAAAGAAAAAAAATCAAAAGATGGGTTTTCTTTGTTGATCTTTTTCTTGAGGAAAATTATGATTTCAATGTCTTTGAGTGTAATATTTTATATATATATATTTATTAAAGGCGTGAAATCATAGATATGCATGTTTATATACAGGTAGTCATCCGGTTACGACGGTCCCATTCCGACTTACGCTGTTTAGTGCTTACGAACGCGCCCCCGTAAAGAATAGTATTACGCGTTATTCCGTATTTTAAAAAAAAATAATTCAATAGGTAATCAATTCTTTTCTCTATTTGAAATAACAAAAATTATTGAAAAATATGTATGATTATTATTTCAACCTACAACTTTTGTTTGCGAATTTTTCAAATGGCGAAGTTTTCAATCAAGTCAATAAAGCTGAGTAAACTTACAAGTTACTTTTCAATGCTCATTAGAGAGAGCATATTCAGCCTTTTTCGTCCCATGCAAATTCTAACTCATTATATATTCTTTGCAACTTTGAAAAGGATCGCTCTCAGTTGCAGTTTGATGTCATCATTGAAAGATAGATGCGAAGTGCGATGTGTACATTTGTAAAGGACTGTGTGAAATATAGCTCATTCAAAAGCAGCAAATTTTTTAGCTCTGTGCAAGTTTTTTGAGTTTCGCTTTGTGCTAATTCCTTTTCCTTACCATGAGCCTGGGGCTGGACAATAACTTTTTTAAGAGTTCTGAAAATTGGACTAATTCTGAAGGTAAGCAGTCTTCGAAATCACTCATGAACCTACATGTGGAAGAATTACAGAAGCCCAGAGCCTAGTGCTCTTTATGGGTCTTCCCGGAAGACCCCCTTAGCCATCTGGCCACCAAAGGGATGTAGCAGCTGAGGAACAAAAAAAAGCGGTCACCTGGGCATCCGCTACGTCGAAGATGCCTCCCACTAAGTTGCCCTCACAAGGAGGTGGTGGAATTTGCTACTACGACCCGCTACCACTTTGGCGCCATCCCGGCAAAGCACACGGGTCTCCATGGTTAGGACCGCCGCAGACTGGGGGATCATCAAAGACCTACCTAGGGTGCAACCCCCACTGGAAGGTTTCCTCAGAGCTGGCGTCCAATGCGTTCTTCGCGGCACTTTTTGCTAATCCGTACTGGCGCTCCTGGCCCTAAACCAGCACCGCTCGATGGCGTTGCTAGTAAATTGAGGGGGACGAAACGGTTGCTTTGGATTTACCCGACCCCTTCTTCAAAATCACTTGAATGTTCTTCCATTAACTTGGCTGCTGTCCATCGGGTGGCGAAAGTGCTGAGCTCAGTAAGTTTGTAAGAAAGCCAAATTTCTCATGGATGTATTTATATGCACCTAACCAATGTTGTAGGGCTTAAGAAAGTTTGTCAATGATTACCAGAAATACCTCAATCTTGAATTTTTTTCTCCAGGAGAATACTGTTTTGTTGATGTCATTTATCAAACTGACGCTTTCTTTTTTGTTTGATAGTATTGAAGATTGTTTACACTGTTTTTACCACGGACTTTTCCTTTCTTTTGTCTTCATAGGAATAAAATTAAGAATGCTATTTTTTAACAAACTTAATGAGATACTTCCTTTCTAAAATTGTTTCCCTAATTTCAAGTAAAATAGCGACTTCCAGTTGTTCAATTTCCTTTAGAAATCCTCCTTCTTCAAGTCGGCAGTCACATGGCTGATTTTCATTTGTTGCTAATTCTTCCAGTGCTGCGATATTCTCATGGTATGAGCTATTAACAGACCTTACAGCATAATGTCAGGCTGACCATCTTGTGTCAGACAAGGCTTTGTTAGCATGTATCAATTTCATATGTTTTTGAAGTACCTGTCAACGATGAGTAGATGCAACAAGTCGGGTATAAAGATTTTGCAGAAGACAAAAAATTCTGACCGCAGTAGGACAACCTGCTGCTCTTTTCCCAACCAAATTAAAGGAATGAGCTGTGCACGGCACATAATGAGCTACAATGCACTTCTCGCGAAGAATAGCCTGCTTTCGGTTATACTTCCTACTCATTTGCAGCATTGCCGTATGACTGTCCAAGGCATTTTCAGGGATTCGTACAAACATAATGGCCTGCATCTTTATTATACACTATAATTCATAAAAAGTTTTGGGGCCTTTAAATTATTGGGGGCTTTTGCCCGTTCAGCACCCCCCCCCCTTTTAATCCGCCATAGGGGGGTCCACGCATCTGTGACGATGTGGTACGAGGAGGGGGGTGTTTAAGAAATGTGACGTCACATAAAAAACGCGAAACTTTAAATAAAAGTTCCACTTAAATATTTGATTGTTTACCATTTATTTAATTACGTTTTCAATGACTTCACGCGTGTAACGATATTGCGGTGCAGACTTACCCTAAATACATATTTAAATGACAAAAAATAATTTGCAACATGCTAACTTTTATTGAGAAAATATGGCTTGGGGGGGGGGTGTCAAGCTTTGTGACGTCATATCGTAAAAAAGGGACGGGGTCTAAGTTTTTGTGACAAAGTATGACGCTGGGGGAGGGTGGGGTAAAAATCGGCAACCTCGCGTGACGTCATTTATGGACGGCCCCTTCAGTCGTGAAGGGGTGACACCATGAGCTACCGCCCCGGGTGACACCAACCCTAGTGACGCCTCTGTCTTAGATTAAAGCGTTTGATTTGCTCTTTCCCTTTCAGTCCAGTGGGATCCAAGCTCAACAAAATTCTTACTTTTACAAAACATTTAAACAACAAAAACAAATTTTTAAAAAAACATGAGTCACACTGATGAGTTTGAGTAATTTCGCTTGGATCTCAATATTAAATGCAAAGGATATGAAAAGAATCTGACCATGAACTTGAGGAAATATTTTAAAAATATTCCTGTAGTTCCTTTCAGTATAGCCATGATGCACAATATATCTTTAAAAAAAAATAATGAAAAGATTTATCCCATGGGACTTTATTTGGTTCTCATAGAACTTGAAGACTACTTTGAGCACTATTCTTGGAAAGTCTTATTTAATAATAATAAAAATACAAAGTTTTGATAATAATGAGACTTCATAAGACAACCTGTAGAGTGGTCACAATCAAGATCACCATCAATAAGACAGCATTCAAGTCACTGATATAATAGGCTGAACCTGAGGTAGTAGAGGCAATGGACACTGATAACAAACAGGACTTACATAGCTCTTCTCCTCCTTGCCCTGGTCGTAGAAGTAGTTGGATCCCGTACAGCCGGCATGACATGGTGAGAAGTATGTGATGCCATTGATGCCACATATGGGCTGTATGTGGTTGGGTGAGCAATCGCAGTTCTGGTTGCAGGTGGACGTCAGGTTGGCTTCGAATATTTTATGACCAGAACTGAGCGGGACAAGATACACATTTGTAATGATTATTTCATGTGTGGCAGCCACAGGACAAGATACACATTTGTAATGATTATTTCACGTGTGGCAGCCACAGTGTTGGAGGGCTGACTCATTTATTCATGCTTTCATTCCAATCCATTGGTCACAATGATAATAGAAATGGAATCAGGATGCTAAAAGAGAAGGAAGTTACCTGTTAAAGTATGGGAAGTTGGCCCCAGCTATTCGAGGATTATCACATCCCATGAAGAAAAAGAAAGAAAATCCAAACAGGGCGAGTGTGTTGAGGAGCAGAACAAACTGAATGGCCCCTGTGTTAGTAAACAGATGTGTAAACATTGAACTTTAGTACAGTCAAGTAACAAGTTATGAACTTTCAGCTAATATATAATACAAAATGTTTAAATAGTTTGTCATTTATTATGTTCTTTCTAAGACCTAAACCTAATAACTAACAAGCTGGAGCATTATTCGACTGTTATCATTTATTATGTTCTTTCTACGACCTAAAACTAATAACTAACAACTTGGAGTCTTATTGAAGTCTTATTCCACTGACCTTTGGGTGACAGAGCCATTCTCTTGAGGATGTAGCCCCCCATCAGGATGCCTATGACAGCTCCAGGTATACCTATGCCACCTGTGGTAGCAGACGGAAAAGTCGGAGGTCATGTATGGGAACCAGTGTCAACAGGACCAGGGGAACATAACAAATCTAATACCAGGCCCTTCACCAAAGTTGTCTCCAAAGATATATTATTGAAACAGATGATTATTCATGTTATAATGTTTCTAAGAGGATAGAAAGTCATCTCTTGTTAACTTGTACTTAACAGAGCTAGGGGCAGTTGGAGACATGAAAGTCCATCTTATTGAGGGGAAACACAGGTTATATAGGAAATTCATGGTGTTGAAGCTTCATGGTTACCATGTGGTAGCACTAGATGGAACTAACTCAGACAGCCACTGTATTAGCTGTACATACATACATGTACAATATTATATCAAGAAGAGTTTGCTTTCCATGTGGCTGGATGGCTAGAAAGTATTCAGGCTTGACTGATGCCAGATGTTTATTTATGCTATCAAACACTCAGTGTATATTATTCATTGCCTTTAGTGTCAGAATGACCTGAAATCTGTAACAAGTGTTATTTAATAGCCTGTGATATTAAGGAGAATCTATCAAGTTTATTTATGGAAAATAAATGTAGGACGCAAAAGAACGAAGGGCACACTAATCTTTTATGAAGATAGTGTAACATTAAAAAAATTATAAAAATAATTATTTTTTTTATCTTTACAAATAACAAATATACCCGGGGGTCACAGGTTTCCGCCCGCACTTGCAATCATTGGAAATCATTGGGTTTTTTTTCCAAGTATTTTTATCATGTTCCTCATCTACCAGAGCCTAGGCAGACACCTTCTCAACGTAATCCCTCGTCTACCAGAGTCTAGGCATACACCTTCTCAACGTAATCCCTCGTCTACCAGAGTCTAGGCAGACACCTTCTCAACGTAATCCCTCGTCTACCAGAGTCTAGGCAGACACCTCAACGTAATCCCTCGTCTATCAGAGCCTAGGCAGACACCTTCTCAACGTAATCCCTCGTCTATTAGAGCCTAGGCAGACACCTTCTTAACGTAATCCCTCATCTACCAGAGCCTAGGCAGACACCTTCTCAACGTAATCCCTCGTCTATCAGAGCCTAGGCAGACACCTTCTCAATGTAATCCCTTGTCTACCAGAGCCTAGGCAGACACCTTCTCAACGTAATCCCTCGTCTATCAGAGCCTAGGCAGACACCTTCTCAACGTAATTCCTCGTCTATCAGAGCCTAGGTAGACACCTTCTCAACGTAATCCCTTGTCTACCAGAGCCTAGGCAGACACCTTCTCAACGTAATCCCTCGTCTATTAGAGCCTAGGCAGACACCTTCTCAACGTAATCCCTTGTCTACCAGAGCCTAGGCAGACACCTTCTCAACGTAATCCCTCGTCTATTAGAGCCTAGGCAGACACCTTCTCAACGTAATCCCTCGTCTATTAGAGCCTAGGCAGACAACTTCTCAACATAATCCCTCGTCTACCAGAGTCTAGGCAGACACCTCAACGTAATCCCTCGTCTATCAGAGCCTAGGCAGACACCTTCTCAACGTAATCCCTCGTCTATCAGAGCCTAGGCAGACACCTTCTCAACGTAATCCCTCGTCTATTAGAGCCTAGGCAGACACCTCAACGTAATCCCTCATCTACCAGAGCCTAGGCAGACACCTTCTCAACGTAATCCCTCGTCTATCAGAGCCTAGGCAGACACCTTCTCAACGTAATCCCTCGTCTATCAGAGCCTAGGCAGACACCTTCTCAACGTAATCCCTCGTCTATCAGAGCCTAGGCAGACACCTTCTCAACGTAATTCCTCGTCTATCAGAGCCTAGGTAGACACCTTCTCAACGTAATCCCTCGTCTACCAGAGCCTAGGCAGACATCTTCTCAACGTAATCCCTCGTCTATTAGAGCCTAGGCAGACACCTTCTCAACGTAATCCCTCGTCTATTAGAGCCTAGGCAGACACCTTCTCAACGTAATCCCTCGTCTATCAGAGCCTAGGCAGACACCTTCTCAACGTAATCCCTCATCTATTAAAGCCTAGGCAGACACCTTCTCAACGTAATCCCTCGTCCATCAGAGCCTAGGCAGACACCTTCTCAACGTAATCCCTCGTCTATCAGAGCCTAGGCAGACACCTTCTCAACGTAATCCCTCGTCTATTAGAGCCTAGGCAGACACGTTCTCAATGTAATCCCTCGTCTATCAGAGCCTAGGCAGACACCTTCTCAAAGTAATCCCTCGTCTATCAGAGCCTAGGCAGACACCTTCTCAACGTAATCCCTTGTCTATCAGAGCCTAGGCAGACACCTTCTCAATGTAATCCCTCGTCTACCAGAGTCTAGGCAGACACCTTCTCAACGTAATCC
The DNA here is from genome assembly GCA_944989445.1 of Ampullaceana balthica. Classification (NCBI taxonomy): domain Eukaryota; kingdom Metazoa; phylum Mollusca; class Gastropoda; family Lymnaeidae; genus Ampullaceana; species Ampullaceana balthica. The sequence continues at coordinate 149,683 of CALYLW010000352.1, forward strand.
CTCGTCTACCAGAGCCTTTGCAGATACCTTCTCAACGTAATCCTCACCATTTCTGACACACTAATATAAACATTCCTGAAAACATCCCCTGAGTTGCAATCATTGCAAGTGCACGCTGAAACCTGTAACCCCTCATATATGGCAATATTATAACAACTAGACATATTTTGATACTTCACATATATGTATTAACAAAAAAAAACCAAGTTACTTTGATTTTTAATCCCATTCATTTAGGTTAACTATTTTAAAATTTCAATCCTCTTTTATGATACCTAAAAAAAAAGTGTGCACTTATTTTAAGATATTGGACAGGTGTACTGACCAGTGAAAAGATTGGCCAGTGAGGTGGAGGTACCAAACTGAGACTCCAGGTACTTGGGCAGAAAGACAACGAAACCACTGACTATACAGATCTCACAGCATATGGCAGGCAACATCACAGCGTAGACTGGGTTCTTCAACAGATGGAGAATGGCTCGGGGGATTTCTAGGATGACAGAGGTTCATGTCAATTAGTCCCATGGTGCAATAAACAAAAAAATAGACAAGCTTTATGGAGATCTAACGTTTTTAGCATTACATTGGTAATATTTTAGGCTTTCCTCACTAAAATATTTTGAAAAAATGTTATATTTTACTACAGTAAATTTATTATTTTGTACTACTATGCAAACCTTGAACTACTTTACAATTATATATTGTATTTAGTTAATCATGTTAAAGAGATTGTCAAATATTGATACTTGATGTCAAATAAAGATCTTTACTTGATCCAAAAAGTTTAATAAAAGTGTACATATTATAATATGTAAGCACACAGATACATTTTTTAAATCAAAGAATATTTCAAAAATTATGTTTAGAGACATTTATATGTAGATAGGTTTAGTTGAGAAGAGTTCAAATGAAAAGAATGGAATGCTGTCAGCAAACTTGAATCCTAGTTAAAAAGTGAAAGTAACTTTCAAAGGGTCTAATTAATACTATTATTAACGGTAGTATAGTACAATTAATTAAGAAATACACATTGGTGTAACAAAGCAAAGATACTCTCAAAATAAAGTTAAAAGGCCATTAGTTAAAATTAATATATAATTATTAAGAGTGATTAAAAATTGATGTTATAATTCATGGAAAAATTTCAAAAATGTAATTGCTTATCTCCCTTGAAGTGTATAATTTAACTGACTTTATTATTCTTTTTCCATATTTAAAAAAATCCCACCAAAATCTTACATTGTTAGGCTTGTTATTGGACAAGTTGTCTATCACAAAAATGTGCTCATCATCTACTTGTCTGGCTGATCCTGTATATTGTAAGGGTATAGTATTGCTTGAGAACCACTGCAGTAACTAACGCGGTAACTACCCAGTGACAATTCAGTGTACAGCAGAGGTCAGGAAAAATTAGGAAAGGACCTGCATCTTGTGTCCATAGAAAGACAAGTCAAGGTTAAAGTGTTTACAGACTCTTAGCTTGTGGACAAATTTCTTCTAACAACATGTGATGTCATCACGCGCCCTTGGATTGTCACCCTTACATCCACCTTGACACCCCCACCCCAATCAAACTTGAAGGGATCATTAGGTCCATGACTGTGTATGTGAGCCCAGCTCCTTGCTGGGGTACATCGCCACATAAATTATCAAATTATTATTATTTGTATTATTGGACATTAAAACCAAGCTAGTATATCCCTTTACCATTATGTCCTTGACTCTGTATGTGTATTGGACATTCAAACCAAGCTAGTCTATTACTTTACCCAGACCAAACTAGACTACACAAAACTGGACGAAAAAACAAAGTCATTCAGACTGCATGTGTCTAAGTGGGGTAGGACAACAATCAGACTGCATGTGTCTAAGTGGGGTAGGACTACAATTAGACTGTATGTGTGCAAGTGGGGTGGGACTACAATCAGACTGTATGTGTCTAAGTGGGGTTGGACTACAATCAGACTGTATGTGTCTAAGTGGGGATGGGACTACAATCATACTGTATGTGTCTAAGTGGGATGGGACTACAATCAGACTGCATGTGTCTAAGTGGGGTAGGACTACAATCATACTGTATGTGTGTAAGTGGGGTGGGACTACAATCAGACTGCATGTGTCTAAGTGGGGTGGGTCTACAATCAGACTAGGTTTTGTGGAGTCTATTTCAGGCTCACTCACATCCTTCTCTGCATCAATTTTTTACATTCAGACTGACTGTAGTAGGTTATTCTGACCACGTTTTACAGATTCACTCACTGGTATCCCAGCATAAGAATACCCCCCCCCCAACAACCCTACTTAAATAGCCCTTACTTACACTAGCATTATTCTAAAATACATGCAGGGTTGATCCAACGAGATTCAAGTTGCTGATTTCTTAGAAAATATTGAGTTCTAACTAAATTAGAGATAACTAAGAAACTAAAACGTTATCTGCTGGGCAGTGAGCGATATCTCATTGAATGACGTATCAATACACAGCAGACAACGATGGGCTGACGAGCCAATTCCGGGGAATCATTAAAAGCCGTTTTCATGAATTCCTAAGCCATGTTTTATGAGACACGTTTTGAAATGTGATGCAAAATCTATTTATTTAATATGGATAGGATTTCGGCGGCTTGAATATAATGAACATATGATGAGATTTGATGAAATCAAATTGACACCAGAGTTAACTCTTGCCATACGATAGAATAGGCAATGAGGCCGAATTACGGCCAAGAGGGAAACTCTCCAAGTTATCATAAATCTAATTGAAAACATCTTAGGCCAGAGAGACAACCGCGTTGTTCAAATGGAAAGGGGACACGACTCGTCTCCGGTCGTTAGCCAGGGCTTGCTGACCAAGTCTGTCGGTGATTCCTGTAATTCCTGTAAGACCACATCAGTTAGGCGCGTCCAGTGGCGTTGGGGGACCACTTCACGTCTGTAGTGGTGGCCGGTAAACCCGTCGTCACATCTTAAGTGAATCACATAACCAGGGGCGGCGACTCAAGTCTCATTTACAGCTCTGTGGGAGTCTGGGAGACGATGACTCATTTGTCAGGACAGCGCACTTATCCATTTCAATGTGTTCAGTTCTCGGATATTGACAATCAATGAGGCGCTATCTCAGACAATGGCAAACTCTTTGGTGATCTTTTCCTACGTGTGATCAATCTATGACATGAAAGCATGTAAGTTCTTTAGTAAACTCCGTTCAATATTTGTGCAGTCTCGTGTATTCCCTGCTTTCATTGATGCTTTATTTATAGTTTACTTTCATATGAAGAGTGAAACCTCGAAGAGACGCTAAGCATACAAAACAAACACTGACCAACTGAGATGTTTACATGGTCAAGATACTGGTCGGCGCTTCACTGAACCCTCCCTCCAACGTCAACAGACTAAAGGGAGGCAATTTTCTGGACAATTCTGATAGGCCCTGTCAGTTTGCTCTTGTTCGATCGGAACCAATAACTCATCTCCCTTTGCTCCCTGAGAGCTAAACGGAGTGGATCTCAAGGCCAACAAGATACGGGAGCTGTATTACTCCGAGGTCGTTCATTTAAGGACAACTGCCCACGAGTTGGGGCAGTACTCGTCTACCCCCTCTTCCCTTCCCAACCCCGTGTCCCAGAAATGCGTCACCGCTAGACAGTGCAAAAGTGCAGGTGGCAGGGAGGAAAGGGTGGCGAGTAGCCAATAGTACACACTTTGTTGTAGTGAACTAACGCCGTTATGGATATTGATGTGAATGATGTGTAGGGGTTTAATAGTACACACTTTGTTGTAGTGAACTAACGCCGTTATGGATATTGATGTGAATGATGTGTAGTGGTTTAATAGTACACACTTTGTTGTAGTGGCCTTACACCGTTATGGATATTGATGCGTGGTTTAACGTGATCAGTTAGTGGACGTACAAGGCCCACGTGTGAACATTGGACGAATGCAAATAATGCAGGCAGAATTTAGAATAAATAGATGTAAAAACAAAGTTTTTGACTATAAATCCCTTATATATGAGACATAACATAACCAAACGTAGTGATTATGTTTAAACGCGACATTTACAGACTGAAACATAATTATCTCCCCTGGTTTTAAAACCGGGCGCAGGGACGGTAGGGGGTGTGAACATCGACGGGGCGTCGGCGTCAACGCGTGAACTGAACTGGCACGTGAAAGAATTATAAACAAATAGTCTGTTCGGATGTCCGATTAAACTTACAAAGCAAGTTAATATAAGGGATTAAAAAAAATGATATAAAATTAATTAAATATCTTCATTATATGTGCCGGTGAAAGAAAGGGGAAAACATGATTTTATGAAGAGAATGTTTAGAGAGAAAGTGAGTCGTGTGTGATACAAAGGTGAAAGAAAGCCGGAAGGGGGGGGGGTGGAGAGACATTTGTGGGAGTTGAAACAAGGAGAAAAAGGAGAGATAGAGAACGAGAGACAGATAGGGAATTAGTGCTAAATGCCACATAGAAACAGTTTCTGTCAAAGATTACAAAGTGTAGCTATTAATTTGTCTGTCATTTCAAAACCCGACTGTGTCTGCTCGCCAACTGAACAACTAGACCTTCCTCACAGAACAGACAGAATCCATCAACTGAACAACTAGATCTTCTTCAAATAACAGACAGAATCCATCAACAGACAACATACAAGAGATATTATACATGTCTCTAAATGATAGCATTAGCGCCCACAAACATTATTTGCCTGTAAGTTGAATTAGAGCTCAAACTCCAAACATACACGAGTTATTAGTGACTCGATTATCTTTTTGACAGGATGTTTCGTGTGACATGACATTTCTAGTGACACGAAATTTCCACTGATACTAGCACCAAACGAAAGGAGGTCAGTGACCCCCCCCCCAATAAAAGCGATCACTCCGTTAACAGGGGCACGTGTTGACGTTTTTGGTAAGGTTCCCTCAGTAATAATGCTGACCCCCCTTCTCACTCCCACCTTCGGCCCTCCCCCCCCCACACCCCATGACCCACATCTCCCCAGAGATCAACACCAGCAGATGTTTATTCAACAATTCCATTCCAATGCCGTCCTATTAATTCAGCCTGACACTCGCCGATTCAATGCAGCGTGTGACCACTACCCAGAGGACGGGGAGGGGGTGTGTGGCTAATCAGCGGCCAGAATACATTAAAAAATAAAATAAAAGCAACTGGGGAAAGGAGTAGGGGAAAAAAAGAAGGAAAGAAAAGACAACACGTCTTGAACTAAGCCTTGAGATCACAGCCTTTTAAACGAGGACATCCAAAGCAGAGGTTCCCACACTGTCAAGCCTTGCGCCATAGGGAGAGACGACTTCCTAGCGGTGACACCTTGCTATAAACTGGATGGCATGACAAGAAGTGCCAGGGAACCACTGGCTTAGAATATAGAGGAAAACCAGATGCGCAGCTACAGCGTTATGCCGCCAAGGACGGTACAGGGGTTTTGTCTCCAGCATAAAAAAACAACAACAAATAGTTTTGAAAGTGTGCCGCCCTTAAAACAATAAAAAGTGTCCACATCCTATGACTCCACAGTGGATAATGCAACTATAAATTAAACAACCCGTAAAACAAAGTTTTTGACTATAAATCCCTTATAAATGAAACATAATTAAAAGTATTGATTATGTTCACACGTGACAAACTGAGTGAACTCCCCTTGCTGTAAAACACGGGATGTGGTCATCGATGTCTGGCGTGAACCCCAGTGACACGTGGATGCAAACAATAGCAAACGGCTACAGACAGTCATATAGAGATAAACTAAAATGCATTAATTTAATTACGGTACATTCGATCGATCTGAAATTCTGATACAATGCATTGTTAGGTGACACGAGTCTATGTGCAAAATTTCAGCTCGATAGCATCACGGGAAGTGGGTTATTATTGACTTTTGTTTTTCCGCCCGACCGACCGACCAAGAGACGGCGGTGAAGTTAATATAAGGGATTTAATAAAACAATTGCCGTAACTACATGCACGTTTCCAAATGAGTCTAACAAAGATACTCCCAAACGTATACCTTATATCCCTGAAATAAGGTAAAACAAATACATGAATGAAAACGGATGACACAGAAAGTGAACAGAATGTACAGCCGGTTAATAAAAGTTACGGCAGGTGAACATAATGTAAAGCAGGTGAACAGACTGTAAACTAGGTTAACAGAATGTTAAGCAGGTGAACAGAATGTGAAGCAGGAACAGAATGTTAAGCAGATGAACAAAATGTTTTGCTGTTACATATAAGGTTTGGCATGTAAACAGAATGGACATGTATGGGACAGACGAGTAAATCTAAGGTAAACCCGGGGAACAGATTTTTAAAAAAATATAGTAAAAAAAGTATCGGAGACCTGAAAAATAGCGAACACACAACAGTAAACCAATATGAAATGAAATATAGGAGAGGACAGAAAGAGTGATTCAACTATACAGCAACAGAAAAGACAATCATCAAGGTGAAAAGAACGTCAATGGGTAGAAAAAATGTACAGAAAAAGGTAAAACACGAGGACAGAAAGTTACATCGTCCAGGTGCTAACATACAAGAAAAGAGAGACAATTTAATCTATGTGAAAAGTAAACAAAGCAGTTACAGTTTGATGGGGTACATGAAGATATCATGTCAAGTCAAAGTAGCAGAACAAGACGTTTTTTTGTACAGTTCACTTTATCTTTAAGAGCATGTATTTTGTGTGTGTGTGTGTGTGTGCACCGGGGGAGGTACTAGGTTACAGTTACTACAGCCCGCCACAAGACGAAGAAATGATCACCATGCCCTCTAGCGCGTGCTTCCATCAATGAAAAAAGGGAGGCCGCCAAAAGGAGGAAACAACAATAATAAAGCAAAAACATTTTAAAAAATGTTGGCGCTAACAGGTTGGTTATTGATCAAAGAACGTCTCCCTGATGATAGCCAGCCCGGATGTCACTGTAAAACAATCTTTCGCCATGTTGCATTGTATGATGTTTGAACGTGGGCACGCGTGCTGCATCAAGCCCTGCCTCACCAGACACAACTACGCACTTAACTGTTGCTAGGAGAGGACGGGTGGAGGCGAGGCCAATAAAACACAAGGGGGGTCAAAGCCGCGAGGACATACCTTACAGATTCCAGAGGCGTAGCTGTGGTGTTTGGCGCCAGGGGACCCTATAGGTTCCAGAGGCGTAACTATGGTGTATGGCGCCGCGGAACAAGATTCATTTTTAACTCTCACCCCATACTCTCAAAACGACTGCTTTAATATGTAAACAATAATTAAAGCCACTTGGCACCAGTCCATTCGCTCATATAGTGCCCAGGGACATCGGTTATCTCCCGCCCCTATTTGTGAGATACAGAATGACAAGGGGAGATAAGGGAAGTCACTATGTTGGTTAGATGATTTACTTGGTTGAACCAATTTTATTTCAAATAGTTTTTCTTATTATCACTGTAGCATATCTTAAGGACAGAGGACTGTGGTGTTTCGTGGTATCAGGGTTCAGCAGAGCACAGTGAGAAATCTTGAGGAGCAATGCATTGCTTTATCACCACCAAATAGTATTTTTTGTATGCGGCCAAAGAGCATAACATGATTTACAAAACATCGTAAATCATCATGAAGAATGTTTTATCCTCATCTTAGCGGGCCAGCACATTTTCATCATTTAAATATTTATAAAGATATATCTGGAAAGTTACAAAATCCAGTCAAGAATTTCAAAACTGCATTGGCAAACACCCAATATTCTTGGTTTAATTCGGACCATCAAATTGTTTTCGACTAATGTTAAAGGTACATAAGTGAACACATAAGCAATTCCGTTTTCCCCATGTGCTCCATGCCTCCTATCCTTGAACAATTAAACTTGATGTCTGTAAAGGCCACACATTGTATAACACGTCTCTAGTCCGTGGACTTACCTTTGATAGAGCGGCCATACTGCTTGGCTGCGTCCTCGTCCTTGTCCATCTTCTGCAGCAAGACCTCCTTGGTCTTGGTCTCCAACACTTTCCTCCTCTCCTTGACCAGCACCCGCGGGTAGGCCAGGAACGGGATGGACAGGGTCAGCAGCAGGATGCCGCAGATGATGAAGCCGCCCCACCAGGCCCCTATCCACCTTGGGACTGGACGTCGTAATGAGGACATCGTGGGTGAATGTGTCCACGTAGTACTGGAGCAGGAGTGCGCCCAGGGCGTAGCCCAGAACTGGTCCCAGGGCACCGGAAGCGTGGATGCAAGCTGGCAATAAAGAAAAGTGTTACAACATTTACGCGATTTTACCCTAGTTTTATCTACCAAACAAATATTAGTGACAATAATTAAAACGTCTAAATCTACAATACGTATAAATCTACATTGCGTTATAACAACGCCACTACAGTTAAGAGCCTAGACCTTCAATAAATAAAACTTGCCTAAATAAGCTGGCGACTTTTCCTTGGAAACATGATTATCCACATAGGTGACCCCTAGGGTCATGATGGGCGTGCCACCAGTGCCAATCATGATCTGGGCAGCCACCAGCACCAGCACATAGCCCCAGTTGCCAGAATTCTGTTCGATGCACATGCCGCCCTCGTCACCCGGCTCCCCCGGCGCCCGACAGATGTTTGCGTCCTCGGTGTCGTTCTCCGACATGCCCGACCGCACGGTGTACTTAGGCGCCAGGATGTGCGGCAGTGAGAAGAGAAGCGAACCGGTGCCCATGATGAGCACCCCGAAGCCGATCCACTTCGGGATATGCCGGGAAGCTCCCAGGTACGACACGAAAATGACAGCGACCAAATTTCCGAATTCGTAAGCGGCGGCGACCAGGCCCGAGATAGAGCTTCCGATTTCAAACCTTTTCTCTATGGTCGTGATGACGCTGTTCAGGTAGCCCGTTGTCAATGCGGACGCGACGATGAGAAGGACGCACATGAAGAAGACGAACATTTTAACGTTTGCGCAGGTCTGGAAGCACTCGGGGCTGAAGTTGCCCAGCTTGCACTGGTTGGCCTCCTCGTCGTCGTCGTCCATGGCCATCACCTGCTCGATGATGACGTCCTTCTCGGTGTCGCCCTTCTTCAGCACCGCCGCCCGGCTGTTGTCGCTCTGCCCACTGGCGGCACTGACCCCACCCAGCGATACCTCCCCCTGGCTGATCGTGCCGGGAGACTCGAGGTCGGTCGGGCTGGCGAAGTAGTCAGATTCATCGGGGTCCTCGGCGCCATTCTCGTAGAGTCTATTGCGGACGGTATGGGATGTTGGGGTGTATCTGCCCGAAGTCTCGTCCTCACGAGACGCTGGTAGCATCGCAACAGTCTCCGGGTTGCGTTGAAACTCTGTAGACTTTTCCATTGCGTTTACGATGATGTGAATGTTGATGACGTATTGATAGGACACAATAAAAAGCAGATGGGGTAGAATAACTTCATAGAAATCCTATTTCACGATGTGCCCATGATATCGCGCTGAATATTCTTATCTCATATCTCCATTAAGACAGGAATGATGAAAAGCGTAATTGAAGGCAATAACAGGCATTCTATGACAATTATTAGAATTGCTCTGTTTTCATTTACCTATTCACGTCATTGACAAAACACTATTCACCATCGAAAGAATTGAACAAGTAACACAACACCATCAAAATATTGACATCAACTTTTGGAACCCGTCATCAATGTTTAACAATCAATTTCATCCTCGAATTAGTTGTTTCTTGAAATAATGTGTCCACGACATTCAAAGCAAGCAATGACGCACTATTAATTTTATTTTTCCTGAAGTGTGTGCTCTTTTTTATCCAAACACAGTTGCGCAGTTATGAGAATAGCTTCCACGCACTAATTGAGTTTCGTATCTGAAATGACAAAATAATACAATTTATGCACATTTTGAAACACTTTTGTTTACATTCATATCTCGCTCATGCTTTTCAATTTAGGCGTACAAAGAGTGAAAATGCTCATTACAAAAACACCAAAAATAAAAATATTAAAAAACCCAACACAATTCACATTCGAGAAATATTTGACAAAGGAACAAACAAAAAATGAAAGGAAGATAAACCTGAAGCATGAATCTGAAATTGTGGATATCATGAATAATTCCACCACGATGGTTTTCGCCTTGCCTGTGTCGCGACACAATTACACCCCGGCTTCCAACCCAAATAATTTAAAGGAAACTGAAAATAAATTGTATTTAGTTCTTGTGCGGCTCACAACTATTTGGGAAATATAGAGCTGTGGCGAGTAGTGACTATTTGTGAAATATAGAGCTGTGGCGAGTAGTGACTATTTGGGAAATATAGAGCTGTGGCGAGTAGTGACTATTTGGGAAATATAGAGCTGGCTGTGGCGAGTAGTGACTATTTGGGAAATATAGAGCTGTGGCGAGTAGTGACTATTTGGGAAATATAGAGCTGTGGCGAGTAGTGACTATTTGGGAAATATAGAGCTGGCTGTGGCGAGTAGTGACTATTTGGGAAATATAGAGCTGTGGCGAGTAGTGACTATTTGGGAAATATAGAGCTGGCTGTGGCGAGTAGTGACTATTTGGGAAATATAGAGCTGTGGCGAGTTGTGACTATTTGGGAAATATAGAGCTGGCTGTGGCGAGTAGTGGCAACACTGAAACGTCATGAACCAATGGGCCGGGATTATAGAACTGAGCTATTGATGATTTAAAGTTACCGACCTTGATGCCTCCGAGATGGCTAGGATTTATTCACGCTATTTTCATATATTCTGACGGTGAGGAAAAGAGGGGTGGGGGGGGGTACAACTTAAGGAAAAGCTTACTCTGTTTCGTAACATCCGGACCCAGGGAATAATTGAGTCAAAATACCGGGCCCCGGCCGGGAGTCTCAGACTGCTCAGCCCAAAAGGGTTAATCCGAGGTGCGATTACTCTGCTCTGAGCTAGAGTTGTCGAGGATTACATTTGAACATCTCAGATATCGACAATCTTATTTTACAGACATTCACCGTGTATAGATAATTCTGAGGAATCGATTTGTCAGAGGAATCGATTTATCACTGGTTCTCGACAATCTAAATATAGAGATGACGCGAGTAAAAATACACTCATCAACAGAAGCTTAGTAATTCTCGGGAATTCGCAGACTGGCATGGATGTCATGGTAGAGACATGTCCTTTATAACGTATACAGGGTTAACAATGTGATTGGGTTCTTTCGAATTTCTGAATTTTGAGTGTTTTCGAAAGCGGGTAATAGAGGTAATTTTTTTGGGTCTAAGTTATCAGAGAATTTTTTTTTAAAATCGACACACATGCATATTTGCAGATGGTGGTGTCTTAATTCAATGTAGAGAATACTGTTTATTTACAGGTAACACGAGCTTGCTTTTAACAGAAAATCACGCGTAACTATCTGTAGGTTCATGACCCTTCTGTAGTTTCGAGGTTCGTGACTCTATATATATATCTGTAGGTTTAGCCAACATAGTCCAAGTCCCTGGCTCCCTGACCAGCTTATTCTCACATCCATGAGGATACTGCTTCAATGCTCTATTCCTTTACACACAATACGTCATTCAACACCCTTATATTAACAATAATTTTAATTAACATATAAGACATAAAGAATACATATACGTTTGCATGTTTATGTAATATGTCAGTATATAAGGACATTAATTCTGTCTTTGTATGTAAAATTCTGTAAATTCATTTGCACTTTTCATTACTTAAAAAACAACAACACATTTATTGGATAAATTAAAAAAATGAACTCAAATATTATACTTCAGCTAACAACTATGACAATTTAGAAGTCATGCCAATAAATACAATATGAACATGTGTCCATTTGTTTCCAACAGACGGAAAACTGCAGGAGAAATCGTCAAAACCTTATGTAGCATTTAAGTTCTGTACAAGTCATTGTTTGGGTTATCATTATAGAAATTTAATATATTTATTACAACTGCCATCTCATTTCCATGTATCAATTTATTTGCGGTTTATTTGGTAGTATTAAAAATATATTTAACGCGCACTTCCAATCCCTTGCCTACTGTCCTCCCAATATCCAAATATCTTACCACAGTTCCACACTCAATGTATCTGATCGATACTCGTCACGTCCAAACTATAGAATATCTCAGTACATCCCAACTATAGAATATCTCAGTACATCCCAACTGTAGAATATCTCAGTACATCCCAACTGTAGAATATCTCAGTACATCCAAAGTATAGAATATCTCAGCACCAATGTTCCCTTTAAGCTACATGGCTGCGCGGCCGCGCAGACATCTGACTGATGCCGCGTAGCAGCTTTGAATTGTCGCGCAGCAAATTTTGTAAAATATTGCACACAAAAATGGAGACTGTGCAACTATGCAAAAGATGGTGTTTTTTTTTACTTCGCACACGGAACAACGAACCTTAGATGGGACATTGCTCATCACATCCCAACTATAGAATATCTCAGTACATCCCAACTATAGAATATCTCAGTACATCCCAACTATAGAATATCTCAGTACATCCCAATTATAGAATATCTAAGCACATCCCAACTATAGAATATCTCAGCACATACCAAGTAAAGAATATCTCAGCACATCCCAAGTATAGAATATCTCAGTACATACCAACTATAGAATATCTCAGCACATACCAAGTATAGAATATCTCAGCACATCCCCCCCTATAAAATATCTCAGTCTCAGTACATACCAACTATAGAATATCTAAGCACATCCAACAGTTCTCCCTAGTTCACAGTATATCTCACTATAGAATATCTCTGCACATCCTAAAAGCTCTCCCTACATCCTAACGATATCTCCCCATTCCGCACGATCACCTCCCACTAACCATGATCCCGCCATGAAGACTTGAGATCAGAGAAGACCTGCCTCGCCCACTACCACCGACAGTCAATGGTATGGGGTTCCTCAAAGCCGCTGGTCAATGCGCCAGCCACAGGGAGTAATACAGATTTGCATTTGTTAGTAATGCCACTGCAAATACCAGAAGACGGATACTCATCCTTGGTCCTCTGACCTTCATTTGTTTAATACAAGAATAAAATGACCGTCAGCAATTTCCCCCTTCTTACGTTCATCCCGGACTTTATCTGGTCTAAGAGATTACAAAGATGTCACGCCGGGCCCTTATTGGCAGCATCTAGTTCTGACCGGAGTAAACTTTATTTGCCTCACGTTAGCATTTAGTATGTTTGTACAACATATGCATCAGTTGCCTTGAAAAATAATTAATTCTACCGACAACTTTCACCAACCCCAGAAAATGTGTCAAAGCATGAAATCCTCTAATCTAAACAAGCCCATATCCAGGACCAATACAATCGGTGCTGTTAACTCCTGGGAAATTTCCCAAATCGTGGGAATTTGGGGGTGGGGGGGTGGGGGCAAATTAGGCAAATTTAAAGAAATGGGAATTTATGAGGATTTTGCCTTAAATATGGGAATATTTGAGATTGCTTCGCCAACAGAATTTAATGCATGTGGGAATTTTTAGTCTAATTTGGGAATTTTTTGACTAATGCCTGGGAAAATTTGGCACCTTGAGTTAACAGCACTGAATACAATCGAACCACTTGGTTGGTCCGTAAGGCAGGGTGAATAACTTTATCACTGGCCAAATTGCTGAAACCAGCTCGTATCAAATTTTTTATTATTATTATTTTTGATTTAACATAATTTTAATAGAGATTAGAAACATTTTAAATAATATGTTAAATGCATTATCTTATGTATTACAGACGCCCTTTCTATACATAAGATTATTGTATCCTACGCTTATCCATGCATTTTTATTAGAGTTTTAAATGTTCATAGTGTTTGTTTTCCTGGTTTGATCAGGAAATCCATTCCACATCCGAGTTCCAGACGGGAAGAACGAGAATTTGTACGTGTTAGTTCTAGCATACGGAATAAGAAAAGTGTTGTTTTTTTTAAAATCCCTATGTCTATCTGAGGGTTGTATTAGATTATCTTTGTGGTGTGAAAATGTAATCAGGCTGGGTAGAAAAAATGTTCAATAAAAAGGGTACGCGTGAGCCGGATAATACTAGTACACGCGTGAGCCGGATAATACTAGTACACGCATGAGCCGGATAATACTAGTACACCTTAAACCAGGGGTCGGGAAACTTTTTGTCTGAGAGAGCCATATATTACGTTTAAAACTTAAAATTTCAAGTAAATGTGTGCATTTTGTGTAAAATCAACACTAAAACTACAATTCAATAACTATGCGTCTGAATTCTTTTTAATAACATTGTCATTGCTATGCTGTTTTTATATGATATTATTATGTAGATCAAGGAGTCTGAATAAACTTTGTTTTTTTAATTAATCGAACATTTGTCTGAGAGCAAGATGCAGCCATCAATAGAGCCACATCTGGCTCGCGAGCCATGGTTGCCCGACCCCTGCCTTAAACTATACCGATACACAAGTGAAATGACGATAGAGAATAAGACGTTCAGAACTGTGTTAGAAGCAACACACGTAACCTTACTGCGTCCAAAGGCAATTGAGTTGGAGAAACGATTTGTTGCCCGACCCCTGCCTTAAACTATACCGATACACAAGTGAAATGACGATAGAGAATAAGACGTTCAGAACTGTGTTAGAAGCAACACACGTAACCTTACTGCGTCCAAAGGCAATTGAGTTGGAGAAACGATTTGTTAAACGTTAGCAAGAGAACGGGAAGATCGGAGCGTGAAGCGGCCCATTACCTGTCAATATACTGGAGGATGTAACAAAGGGAAGCAAACGGCGGCAGGAGGGGGAACTCTTGGTTGAAAGGGAGATAATTATCTCTGAGAGCTCTGAAGTTTCTTCCGTGTAGGTCCGCTGATGATCGTCCTGCTAATTAGACAAACCGGTGGTTCTCAAGCTGTACGAAAGTTGGCGGGCGATATTGTGAAGGGCTTGCACGGTGTAAAACTAACTGTAGGCCTACGGTCTTAGTTATATATCATTATGTTACGTTATCATAAGTCTGAAGTCCCATTAACGTTCGTGAGTTCAAGGACCTACAACTTGCATGGGCAGCCGAAAAAATTGTGTAATCCTATTAGGTAGAACTGGTAAAATGACTAAACACAAGAGGAGTACAACATTGTACCAATTTCTTAGGTTCACGTTTGTTGGGGTTTACATTTGTTGGGGTTTACATTTGTTGGGGTTTACATTTGTGTACTCTCAAAACTAGTTGGTTATTTGTTCTTTAAGGTATTCCTCTTGGATTGCGGACTCACTAGCCTCAATGTCATGTATCAACATATAACTAACCATACATCACAAGCAAATATTCAATTGACTTGCGAGCGGTATGAAGAGAACCGTTGTGGTAGTCCTAAGAACAACAAAAGGGAAGACGTCCTGCTGGCTACCTGAATGTTATTTTCCACATGAAGGAAAACCAAACAAAATGCAGGGACGCCTTTTAAAATACGCTTTGTGTGGCCAGCAAGCCAGCAGGGATAGACAGTCTTCGGAATTTTTATTACTTTGAAGTTTCTTTAAAAAAACCTTATGCAGTTTTTTAAGTTCTATTGCCCTTAAGTACCAGTAATTTTGTGGGTTATATTTATACACATTTAAATATATTTATTACAACTGCCATTTCATTTAAATATAACAGTTTTCTTGGTAGTTCTAAAACATCTATCTAACGCACACCATCAAACCCCTGCTTGATGTCCTCCTAGTATCCAAACATCTTATTACGTCATGACGATAGTTTCACACCCCATGACGACACCCCTTGTATTAGATCTTCAATCTTCATATACCTAAAGTGGAATCGTAGAGTGACGTCAGCGTCTTTAAATGCCCGGGATTCCATAACTAAAGTGAAACTAGATCAATAGTGGACAAATTCTGCCCGCGGGACAAAAGCGCTCAGTGTAGTGTTAAATGCGCCCCGCAAAAACTACGTATTTGTTACTGGATTTTCTTTAATGATTTGCGAGGAAGACATACCGGTACTTAGATTATGAATTTACAATGTTCATCATGGCAGGATTAGATTCTATTTTACTGCTTACGTTCGTAATTATTTTAAATTTGTCATTTATTTATACTTAAAAATGTCACGCGACCAACACCACCGGCCTCACGTAATCAACAATACTAAACGTAAAAAAAGTCGATTCATTAAAAAAAAACAACAAATTCCTTTTAGCCTCTCTGAACATACTCCCGGCCCACACACCCCTATGATAGATTCCGGCGGTGGCCGATGTGAGATAGCGCGCTATTTGATGTGAAAATGAGCCTTGAAGTACAACATGTAGAAGTGATATGTGTACCTGCTCTCTCAATTCACCACAGCACCCAAGATAGTTAGCCATTTCCTCAACACAAAAACAAAAAACACCTCCAAGGGAAAACAGAGGCGACTGCAATGATGGCTTATCTTGACAAGAGAGAGGTATATCAGCGGTTGTTACCTTGAATCTAGAAAACTGAGCCATCCAGCCTTTAATATTGTAACATTTCAGCAGGTGGCTATAAATAGCATTTAGCGGGAAAAATAGCAGCCTCCTGTAGTCTAAATTTAAAACAGAGTGTGTCAAGTCAACAATGACCATCGTGAGGTCGCGACCATAGTGCAGTAAGCTAACACTCCCCCCCCCCAGGACTGTGTCAAGTACGTGCAAGTCAGTGCGAGTAGCAGCATCAATTGTATTGTATTCTATTATAATGGCATTGGTCATCACTAGGCTAGTACGGTTGCACGACAGTATACTTCAACAGAGGTGTCAAATGAGTTCAGTTCAGAGACTGTACTTACTTTATTTGAATTTAATTGCAAGTGGAAAATTATCAACGAGTGGAATTAAGAAAAGCAGTAAAAGAACTGAAAAAATAAGCAGACAGAATCTACTCAATATAGGGATGAGTCATAGTTCATTGTAGGGAATATATTTATTTATACTTAATTTATATTATGTTAAAAATGAATGTTTAAAATGTATGGGTTAATGCGTGAAACGTGGGGTTTAGGTATGGAGGGAAATGAAAGATTATACCACAGACACCACACAGGAAAGATGTAATACATTTTTTTTTGGACGAGCTCATCGTTAAAACTAACGCCCGGGGGCGAGCCCCCAATATCAACCCATCATGCACCACTGGGTTTAGATCGGTTATCATTACGTTGCCTTTCGATCCTCATTATATCCTCCCTGTCAGTTCCATTCGGTCTCTGCACTTTGGAGAACAAGGCGAAGTGAAAGGAGGAGGTACATATAGTCCAGGGGTATTTGAGTGAGTCTGTTTCATTTCATGACATCGGTTTCAAAACATTTTAAAAATAGGCTGTGCGGACTAAGGGGCCGTCCATAAAGTACGTAACGCTAATTTTGACCATTTTTGACCCCCTCCCCCCTGTCACAAATTGTCACGAATCTCGGGACCCAAAGTACGTCACACTTTCGAATTAAAAAAAAATTAACACCTAATCAAAATATTTAATTAATACTTAAAATACACTTTATTATTAAACTGTATTAAAATAAATAGAGGTAAAGAAAAGATTTTTAAAAACCACGTTTTTATAAGCGGACTAAAAAGAAGAAAATATATTTTTTTTCACAGAATTGTGAAGGAAAAATGTTTTTCTGGATTGATAAAAACGTGGGGCGGGCGCTTCTCAGACTTTACTAATTCAATTCACTCATTTTCTTACTACCCATTTTCTTACTCGTCATTTGTAAACCCTAATCATTTTAGCCAAACGCCTAAAAAGCACCTGCCTACGTTTTAGTCATATCACATCATAGTACTTGAGCATATAAGTTTGCAATTTTTATCAGTTGTTTGGTTGATTGGGATTGGAGGAGGAAAGAATCTCTAAGGTAAAACGTTGAAGTATAAGCTACGTACTTTGTCGCAACTTTTTATGTCCTGATATTTCACAATTTGAGTGAAATATTGGCTGGTGCGGACATGATTGTCAAACCATTCCTGATCCTTCGATATCAGTCCTGCTGCATCCAATTCAGATTTATGAACAACACATTCAGGAGCTACGCATTTTATGCTATTTTGAAATAAAACTAATTCAAATGTTTCACGAAATTTTTGAAAATTATTTTTAAGGCTATTTAAATTCTACTAAGGAAATATAAAAAATAAATTAGAAAAAAATAATTAAAAAATAAATGTGTGACATCACACATGACCTGACCCCTCCCCCCTGTCACACTTTCTTATACCCCCTCCCCCCTCTTAGAGCGTGACGTACTTTATTGACGGCCCCTAAGCGAGGTAATGAAAGATGGGAAGAGCGAGAGAAGAGGAGGGAGTGAGAAAAAAATGATGGAGACCGAAAAAGAGACAGCGCGCGCGATAGAAAGAGAGATATAGATAGATAGATAAAATAGATGAGAGAGAGAGAGAGAGATGAGAGAGAGAGAGAGAGAGAGAGAGAGAGAGAGAGAGAGAGACAGACAGACAGACAGAGCAACAAAAGCCTCCCAAATCCTAAATAAATGAAAAGACTTCATCTGATCAGTTGGAAAAAAAGATAGTAAAAAATGCGCAAATATGTTGCTTATTATCAACATAAAAACAATGCTAACTGGATATTAAAATATCTGAGACCTGAATTGATTAATTACCATGAAATAAGAGCTTAAATCCTTAAAAAATTGTTAGTTGTGGACAAATTTAAGACATAATTGCCGCATTGACAATTAACTTGTAGTTTTTTGTAAGTAGCCTTTATAATTTACTATTACTACAATAGAGCAGATCTATTTTTATCCCAGTTAAAAAGTTATTCAATTTCCTCCAAAGAATAGAGCAGTTTTTATAATTTCTTTTAGCGTTACATGATCGCAGATACCGCACGTCAGCTCAACTCAATCAATGGTGCTACGGGGGGAAGGGGCAGATGCCATGGCATCACATCGATTAAATAAACTGAAAAGTGCGACTGGAAAAATGTGGTCAATCATTAACTACTGGGACATGGTGCTATCTGCAGGACATGGTGCTATCAGCAGGGCATCGTGCTATCAGCAGGGCATCGTGCTATCAGCGGGACATGGTGCTATCAGCAGGGCATGGTGCTATCTGCAGGACATGGTGCCATCTGCAGGACATGGTGCCATCTGCAGGGCATGGTGCCATCTGCAGGGCATGGTGCCATCTGCAGGACATGGTGCCATCTGCAGGACATGGTTCTATCTGCAGGGCATGGTGCTATCTGCAGGGCATGGTGCTACATGCAGGGCATGGTGCTACATGCAGGACATGGTGCTATCTGCAGGACATGGTGCTATCTGCAGGACATGGTGCTATCTGCAGGACATGGTTCTATCTGCTGGACATGGTGCTATCTGCAGGACATGGTGCTATCTGCAGGACATGGTGCTATCTGCAGGACATGGTGCTGTCAGCAGGACATGGTGCTATCTGCAGGACATGGTGCTATCTGCAGGACATGGTGCTATCTGCAGGACATGGTGCTATCTGCAGGGCATGGTGCTATCTGCAGGGCATGGTGCTATCTGCAGGGCATGGTGCTATCTGCAGGACATGGTGCTATCAGTATCAGCAGGGCATTGTGCTACATGCAGGGCATGGTGCTATCTGCAGGGCATGGTGCCATCTGCAGGGCATGGTGCCATCTGCAGGGCATGGTGCCATCTGCAGGACATGGTGCTATCTGCAGGGCATGGTGCTATCTTCAGGCCATGGTGCTATCTGCAGGAACCGTTTCATAATTACAGGAACTCTGGATACTTAAAAGTCACCTTTATTTTGTAACATAATGCCCAGAGTAACTGCTATAACATAAGGGTAACAATTTATTTAGTAACATAATGCCTATAAGGAGCGGTATATCCTGTAGGTTATCTTTTGTTAACGAATCTAAAGCGTTAAACAGGAACTGCATTAAAACTTCTTGGCATTTAGTTACTTATGGGGCATCTCATTTTTGGTTTGCATCGTGAGTTTCCAGCTGCTACTAACTGCCATAAAATTTAGAGTCAGAGCCACTAAATCCAGCCACCCGCTAGAGTTGCCAGGGACGAAAAGACGTTACATATATGCCATGTATTTCTGTTTGCTGTTTTTTTTGTCCGGTCAGAGACCTATCAACGTTCAAAGTTGAATTATACATGAACGACCTGTAACCTCACACGCAACATGTTGCCATAATATGCAAATTTGACCCAGGGACTAGAGCGCCGAATTATCGGAAGATAACGGCATTAAACTGCGCATTAAAAACAAGAATACTAGTTCTACCATTCCATTGGTCCAGGCATGTCAGCCGATCGACACGATGCTTTCTGAAACATCCATGATCTAATTCAGCCCTTGATGAAGTCTGCATTCATTTATTCGGACAAATATTATTATGGATAAACAACAAAAGACTTGGGTTATGGAAGGTTATTGTATTCTTGCATTCTCCCACCAGCTTCTAATAATTCTAGCAAGATAGATATTTCTCCAGAATATTCGCGCTGATTAAACGAACAATTTGCAAGCATCCCAATTACATATGTCAAGCACGCATAAAATGATGTAAGCCCGGCAAAGGTCAACTTGTATATTATAAGCCAATGACAGCTTGCAGTATCATGTCTGAGTGAAACGGATGTTAGTATAAACATGTGCGGCTCATGTTACAACAAAAATATATGCATGCAGTGTCAATCAGTATCTAGAATGGACTTAAGAAAAAACAACGGGACAGTATCTAGAATGGACTTAATAAAAAAACAACAGGAAATCATTAAGGGCCAAAGTCCATGCTAAGGTCATCCTGCGGTTACAGGCAAAGCCAAAAATCTCTAGACTAAAAAGTAAAAAACAAAGCAACGGTCGATTCCGAGAAGCCCCATGGACGCCTGAGTAAAGAAATGACGCCAAATTGGGGTGAGAACGGAAGAGTAAAGCGAGCGAAATGTTGTCTAAAAAAAAACACGAGGTCTGGGCGGGGTGAGGCTTGGAGGGTATTGGAAACGGTCAGAGATAACGAGAAAGTTGATCGTGGCCGAGTGCCAGGAGGCGAGGGCCATTATTTGGACCTTTAATGGTTGAAATCACTTCATCGATCAGATAGAAAGAGTGGCGAGTCCCGCCTTCCAATCAGAATACATGACTGATTCTCAAACGTATATCTCCGGCGTGCTCCCTTCCATGGCCCCATAGTCAATGTAAGCCAACTATTAACAAATATACAAATTAATCAAGCAAATATAACCATCGAGGAATATCAACATAGAATAGCTTTACCCTGATGAAAAGGTCAAAGTCAATGATGAGAAGAGAACAATTACTTAACTGGGTTTCTTAGACATTTTAATCGTACACCGTTTTTTAAATATTTCTCATTCGTGGTCCTCTCAATTTTTGTATTCCTTGTATAGAGGACAAGAACAAATGAAACTAAGCCTTGACATCTTTTAAATATTTTATTTTTTAATATTAAAAAAGTATACAAATAATAAAATAACCACCAGCTTCCGACTGAGAAGTTGGATGCTGCTGTTCTTTCTTGGGTAAGATCTTCAAATTTTGACAGACAGCCGATAAACTTATCTGAAGATAAAAGTTATTGACATCTTTCCTCGGTACCAATGTGTCTGAATTATCAGCTTTCACATTCTCAAACATGCCAGGGTTTTTTAAAATTTATTGTTAAGCTTAAACAGAAACAAAATAACACAACATTAAAAACAAAGACCAAAATAATTATTGTCGATTTGTTGGTTTTGGTTTGATTCAGCGTGTAACGGCCCAACACATAAGAATGGCTGCTGTGATGACATAACGGCAGGATAAATGACCAGGTGACGGAACTGTAGTTTAAACGAACTCTGACTGAATCGTGAAAATTCTCTTTCAAACGATTAAAAGAGTTATGGATGGAGGTCACGTCCATCAATATCTAACATGCACCTTTAACACCACCCCCCACACCCACCCCCCAAAAAAACAAAAAAACCAACAACAACAACAGACCCACTCACACACAAACTAGCATCAATTCTTCCTTTCTACAATCAAACCAACAAAGCTCTAGTCGCAGCATAAAATAAGAGTTCCCCCAAGCAGTAACTTTAAAAATAGCCCCCCCCCCTCACGTTACCCCTCAAGAAGACACCGCTGTGAACGTCCAGATATCCAATAATCGGACAGGCGCTGTTTACACAAATCTGATTTAAGCGCTGTGCGCAAAAGGATTAGCTCAGTTGTTTTTCTTGAACTCGGGAGAACAGTTGTGGGGTGGGTGTGGGGGGGGGGTCGTTGGATGACAGGAAAGTAATGGGAGTTGGCTGGAAATCTTTTTGTTTCATTTTCATGCACATTTTATCGTCAACAACTTTGAAAAAAAAATGCCGCGTTCTACTGCACAGGCCTGTTTGCCAAATGTTTACATTTCTTGTATCACCAAAGAGTTTTCTATTCCTATGAACCTACATTTGTAAGCGGACAACTGATCTTACAAATTTTATTGCCATGGAGCGGTCTACAGCGGACGCTTTCTCCCATATCTTCTAAGTACGCATCAAAGTACAAGGCCATCATTTTCAACTCGGGTCTTTAATGGACTCATTTCCGAGAAAAACAGGCAGCTGGGCAAAAACTGCCGTCCAAGGACATACAGAGAGACAGTGCCACACAACTTAGGAGGCCACTGGAATGTATGAGAATGTAATGCTAAAGTGGGGTGGGCTGGGAGAATGTAATGCTTGATGGAAATTCAATTAAAAAGTGATATTTATTTATTTAGCAGTTGAAACCAGGGCGGCTTTATCCTAATGGATACAGTTTGCACGGCACACTGACAGGGACAGATCCATCCATCTTCTGATGCCCGGGCAACTCGTGTGTGGACTACCGACGATAGATCTCAAATGTAATCAGGATAGTGCTTGTAGCACGTCATTATAACTTGACAATATCGGCTGAGTAATAAATAACACACTGAAATTAGGAGTCTTTTAAGTAGCCATGCCATGGATTAATATATTTACAATCTCTCGTTTGGTTTTGCTGTAACTAGCCCCATCATCCATAAAATTCAATCTAATCTTTAATTTCTTAAAAGCTGAGATTTTAAAAACTTAACAGGTGGATTTTGATATTAACGTTAGTGTTCTTTCAGTTGGCTTCAAGGAAGCATACTGAAGTTGAAATACTCAAATGCTCAAGAGCATAAGTTCCCAACCTTTTGTTTTGAGTAGCGACCCCTCTTTGTGAAAGCCAAATAACCCGCAACCCCAATACAATTGAAATGGCACAGTAATTCGGTGATTTAAACACCCCCCACCCCCAATAAAAAATGTTTAATTTTATTTTAAAGAAAGCGTTAATAAATAGTTTTGGCAATAGTTGAACTTGCATGTTATTTATCACCCTCAAAAGTTGCTGGTGAGTTTTTGTTAACGCAAATCTCAGGTCTTTCTCAACTTTTAATTAATTTATTTCCTTTGATTTTAAACAAAGAAGAGTGTAAAATCTCCTGTCGCTGAGATATGAAGACACAAATGGAGCTAAAACTCGAAAGCCAAGCGTCGTCACGTTCGGTAGTGAATACTACACACATTGAGTGTTGAATAAATTCGTTCGGTGGTCATCTGGACCACCTTCTCAGAAATCCTCGGTTCCTATCGAATGAACTACCTCACACTTACTAACGGACAAATAAGTATTCGGACAAATAAGTATTCGGACAAATAAGTATTCGTGTTCATCTAAAATCATTTATCCAGACAACTTTTGTAACAGCGTTTCCCTCCTCAATATATATTTAAAAAAATAAACACTATTAGTTTCTGCAAATGTATTTCAATAAATTGTTATGATTGATAGCACCATTCTTGAGTGACTTTTGTGTTAAGCGAGGGAGAGTGAAAGACAAATTGCTATGATACCATTTTATTGGAGGAGATATATCCAGATAGAATGAGATTTCATTTCCGGATCAAAATATTGACCAGCAATTGATATTCAACAGAGATATTTTGGGTGGAATGTTACAGAATTTAGAACACCATATTTGGTTTTAAAAAAATAAAAAAATAAATAAATTAAATAAAACAGTGAAGCATTAAAAGTTTCTAAAAACATGACTCTCAAGGTTAATTCAAAGAAATTTCCATTTTGCTTATTAATTAGAGAAATCGACCTTCATGGGGGTTTTTGTGTGTTTTTTAAAAAAAAATAGTATTTTTAGATATAATAGAAAATATGCATAAATTATGAATTTTTTTATAATTTAAACTTGACATCTAAGAAAATCTAACAGACGGAGCACTTTAAGACGGTAATACATGTGCGGGGCCCTACTTGAAAAGTAAATAATTGACTCTTGTTACAGTTATTTCATAAAGTCTTTCATTCCATGAAATGACCAGTTCAAAGTTCAACTGGCAGCTCAAGCAAGGCCTATCAAACTCGACTCATAAAAGTTGAGTTCTATGTGCAACCAATTGTTAAAATAATCAGACCTTCGTTTCTTTGTTTCCTTGCGTATCTCAAGCATTTATCCAGTCATCCTGTTACAGCATGTAAGTCCATTCCCAACTTAGTTCTCTTGTTACACCATTGTTGCTGCGATGTTAGCGGGGCAGTGACCTGTCGACGAGAAAATTGAATCGTTTAAAATTAAAACATGAACTTGATGTATAGCGACAATGGAAGCTCCACATTACAAAACACGTTTATGGCCAACACAGAAAATGTCTGGCACGGCAAGTGGTTAATGCGTATATCCCATGTCTATAAAGCTGTTAAAATGTTTTGATAAGCATGACATGTATATTTGGCGTCATAATATAATACACCATAGTCGGATTTTTTTTGCCTAGAAGTTAAGATATTTTTTTAAAAAAAAAGGGGGGGGGTGGGTAGCGTAAACAAACTAAGAGTTTTGTAGTGAGGCCATGAAATCTCCAGAAGCGTGAGATTCTCCCATTCTAGAATCTTTGTTTAACAAAAGGCGCATCGGGTATAAATAAACTTACACTTACTGCTAATGAAAGTGGATTGTTTAACATCTGTGGATATGCCAGATCTATGCCATTAAAACGGATTGAGCTTTAAACATCGACACAAATTTTCCCATTTTTTGTTTGCCGTTGGGATGCATCAAAAATAGTTCATGCTCATCTCATTTTCCACCGCATTTGACTCAGTTCGTGCCTCCAACCCAATCAATGCTCCAACGCAGTCACCCCATCACATAAACACGTGGGATTCCAGAGCACATCAACTACCACAGGTGAAGCGGACCAGAACACGGTCCTATTGATCAGCTGCCTCAATCCCATGACATGACGTGTGTTAGAAGTTGGGATGAGGATCAGGTGGTATCACCACGGGTTAACTCGACTATCCCCGTGTTACATGATGACAAGGTCGGGTTACGGTTAGATAACTGGTAGACGTCTGCTTACCCATACAGTTGATGTTTCCGTGCCGTGTGCTGGTAGGTCAACACGACATAGTCGCCCAGACGTGAGTCATATATGACTTATTAAGTTTGGAGAGGAAACCCCGCACAGGAAGCAGCTTCTAGAATGATGAGAAATGTCGCTGGTCACTGGTCGCACAATCGATCGAACATAATGACGTCATATAATTAATGTCTACAACGAAACAAAATTATCATTTGCCATTTATTTGCACTGTTTTTTCCTACATATTTGCGTAGAAATTAGATATAGAGAAAAATACTGCAGAACAAATGATGATTCGTGAAGACTATTAAAATTTAAAAAAACCCGTAAAAAAAACAATTTTTTTTACTATAAATCCTTTATGTACGAGAAGTAACTAAAAGAATGTTCATTATAATACGCAGCGCAAGACCATCCAAAAATACAAAATTGTAGTTGTGTCGTAAAACATGTTTAATATAATGCGCACCGATCAGGAATATGTTTATAAAAAGAGTTGTCAATAAAATACGCACCTTATTGCGCGACAGAAAGGTTGTTCAATATAATACGCACCGCGACGCTCTATCTCAAAAAATAGCATGATACATAGGAATACATAAAATAATCTAAAAAATCAATAATTTAATTACGGTACATGCGATCGATCTGAAATTTTGATACATTGTTTTTATTATCGGTACGAAACTGCCTGCAAAATTTCAGATCGCTAGCTTACGAGCAAGTTGGTTAAAAATCGATCCAAAGTTTTGGCGACAAGCAAGCAAGCAATCAAGGGCGCAAGCAGACACCACGAGTTAATATAAATGATTTAATAATAAAAGAAAACCGTAAAAAACCAAGTTTTTGACTATAAATCCTTTATGTATGAGACGTAACTAAAAGAATGTTCATTATAATACGCAGCGCAAGACCATTCAAAAATACAAAATTGTAGTTGTGTCGTAAAACATGTTTAATATAATGCGCACCGATCAGGAATATGTTTATAAAAAGTGTTGTCAATAAAATACGCACTTTATTGCGCGACAGAAAGGTTGTTCAATATGTCTGGTCACCGATTCGCTTGACCGAGCTCAGCGTGACACGTAAAATGTAAACAAAAGTGCCCCGGCACTTCGACGGGTCGCCTCAACGCGTCAACTCAAAATTTCACGTGGGAAAAAAACAATAACAAACCGTGAATTTGAATTACATACCTCATATAAGGATAAACTAAAAATGCATTAATTTAATTACGGTACGTTCGATCGATCTGAAATTTTGATACATTGTTTGTTATCATCGGTACGAAACTGCCTGCAAAATTGCAGCTCGCTAGCTTACGAAGAAGTGGATTAAAATATCGATCCATAGTTTTGGCGACAAGCAAGCAAGCAATCAAGGGCGCAAGCAGACACCACGAGTTCATATAAATGATTTAAAAACAGTCGTATTTCTTCTGCAGGATGGACGGTCATCATGTATTCGTCGTATGTGCAAATGACTCAAAGGGAGTTGTGGTCAACCATAGTCAGAAGGTTAACATTAACATGATCTCACAATGTTAGAGGTGGAAGAGTCTATATCAGTGATGGCGAACCTTTTTGGGGCCGCGTGCCTAAAATTCAATCCAAACCCACTTATTTATCGCCAAGTGCCAACACAAAGTGCCAGAAAAGTGGTTTGATTGAGGAAGTAATATTTTACATGTAGTCGTGTGCCGGCTGATAAGGCCCTGCGTGCCGACTGTGACACGCGTGCCATAGGTTCGCCATCACTGGTCTATAGCTTTCATGGTATAAAATTGACAGCAGCTGTTAACTGCTCAGGATATAATTTCGTTACGTTGTCTTGGCTGTCGGTGCATTTCATTGATGAATACTAAATATAAATATGTATTATGATACTTTGATCTACACACTACTAACCAGGGGCGGATTAAGACTGCACGGGGCCCCTGGCTGCAATTCAAACTGGGGCCATATCCAGCCAGTGTACCTTTAAATAAAATGATTGCTAGCAGCTAATTTTAGACTGTAACGTGTAACTATTCAGCAAAATAGATTGCATATGAAAAAACATAACATGAAGAAATCACACGTTATCGTAAAATTGAGTGTAAAAGACAATATAAAGAATAAAAATACAAATTTAAAAATATGCCCCGCGATCGCGTGCACCAAAGGCCTATAAACTTTCGATTAGACCAGCTGAGCTCAGCGCGAAAATTGTCAATTTACGACATATAAGTGATATTCTTATATAACTTCTCTTTGTGAGCCTATCAAATCAGGTTTTTCCGATTACTATTTTAAGACTATTATATCGGAATAGAGATCACATTAACTAATAATAGATACGATTTTATTAATTTCTTTAATTATCAAAATTTCAGCGATTCGTGTAAACATTTGTCCATTTTTATTATAAAATATACTAAATTTGGGGGCCCCTAAATCATCGGGGGCCCCTGGCTTTAGCCCGTTCAGCCCCCCCCCCACCTAATCCGCCATAGCTACCAACACTAGATTAAATATAATAAATATGTATTATGATACTTTGATCAACACACTACCAACACTTGATGCTAGTATACATAACCAGGGTAACAAATATGTCATTTTAGAATACGGGAAGTATTTATTCAAAGAGGGTGTAAAACGATACACCGCCAAACAGGAATATTTCAAAACAGATCTGGTGTATAACTCAAGGGGGTCAATAAACATAAAGCCTAGCGATGGGCTGTCAATGAAGGACCAATAAAACTCTTTTGGAAGACAAGTAACATTGTTAGACTTAACACTGTGCCAAGTAAAGTTAGACTTCCAACAGTGCTTGCTATAATTAGATTTCTCTACTTACAACAGTGCTTACAGTAGTAAGATTTTTAGATATACAAAATGTACTAATAAAGTTATACTTTAGACATACAATACTGCCTAGTAAAGTTAGAATTTTAAATATACAACATTGTCTTTTGTAAAGTTAGGTTTTTACACATTCCACATGGCCTAGGAAAGTTAGATTTTTAGAAATAACATTAACATTAACTCGTAAACCTGGATAGGATATCATCAGTCCAGTAACAAAGTACACGGATAATTAACTTTTAATGTACGGACACAATCAGTGAAGAGGGTAATCAGTTTAAGTGTATTGATTTTCGATTCTAACGTTAGACCAGTGCTGCTGTATGACACTTCAACATGGCAGTAATTTTTTTCAGCTCATTATCAAGATATTGTCCTGGTGTATGTTTTTTGAGAAATTGCAAATTAAAATTTTGACATATGCCAATTAAACTCAATAATTCCTTCAATCCAATCATTCAGATAGAATTGATTGGGGTCATGTTAACGCCATTATTACAGAAAGATTTAAAAAGGCATTGAATACAGTCCAAGAATAATTAACTACAGGTGATTGAATCTGCAGGTACGTAATCGTAACGACACACGTACATGCCTCACGACACACACACACCTCGTTTGAAAGGTTTCCATTGTCTCGCAGCCTAGCATGTCGGTGGGAACATGGAAGTCGTGACATTATTTACAGACTGCTATATATGTAGCAACCCCTTCCTCTCACAGATACACGCCTCAGGTCACACCCCCCCACATACCCACACAAACAAAAAGAACAACATAGCTGGAAACTGTTCTGAGCTTGCGTCAACAGATAAAGTCGAAATGTGTGCGATATTCTTTATATGCCAGTGTTAGCAAGTCCTTCCTACATAACTTTTAATGGCCCTGTATGTTACATTCCTTTCCGATCTTCATGCACTTATCTTGGTGAGCAAAGTCAGTTGGTGAGGTCCACAAGGAAGGGCGCGTTACATGACGATTTCTCATTACTTACTAGTCGCTACATGTATCGACTGACGTGTTTTGTTAGACGTACCATGAATGACGTTTAAAGGGAGCGCTGCTTTTCAAGGGTTAAATTATTCCTGCTGGTATGTCTAACAACACAGATATTAAAGTAAACGTAGCTCATTTTACTAAAGTTGTAAACCCTGCTGGGGTGTATGAACAATAGAGATATGAAGAGTGATTTCATTACCTTGAACCACATTTATTTTGCTATTTGGTTTTAGAGACAGTTACAAACTTTGTTTTATTAGAAGGTGTAAAGGCAGAGCTCTATGAGAAAGAGAAAAAAAAACAATTCCCAATACTCGCTCTAAATCTAATTAAGATTTGACTTTGTTCAAATATTGTTTCAAGCTTGGATCTTACGTCACCATGGACGATCTTAACACATTGTACTTACAACCAGGAAGACTATTTCAACAGCCGCTAACACCGTGTTTTATTGTAGATGTTTTCACTGAACGATCACAAGATGTTTACACAAGAAAACATAACGTAGAGTGTTATCAATTTTATACGTACTTTTATGGCCATTTTTTTTTACAGTAAACTCATAAGCGGTGCATACAAAGCCACAAAAATCGATATTTCCGCAAACGTAATTAGGTATTCATAAGTCTTTTCAATGTTTTCTAATTAACAAACTATCTTATTTCTAATACATTAGAAGAAGAAAAAAATCTTGTCGTGCTACTTAAGGTCTTTCTACTTGTGCTTGGTGTATGGTATTTTACTCATGTATGTGTTAGAAAAGGTTATATTACCGGGTGGCAGACTCTAAATTAGTCTAAATGTTCCAGCTTTTGAATGTAACGCGAAAGATATAACAAATTTTTAATTTAAAAACAAAACAAAAACAAAAACAAAATGCGTCTACGGACTTGCTTGACGGCTGATAGAAGTGGACACTACGTTAGAACAACTATGGGTAACGTGGTCAAATATGGGTAACGTGGTCAAATATGGGTAACGTGGTCAAATATGGGTAACGTGGTCAAATATGGGTGACGTGGTCAAATATGGGTGACGTGGTCAAATATGGGTAACGTGGTCAAATATGGGTGACGTGGTCAAATATGGGTAACGTGGTCAAATATGGGTAACGTGGTCAAATATGGGTAACGTGGTCAAATATGGGTAACGTGGTCAAATATGGGTAACGTGGTCAAATATGGGTAACGTGGTCAAATATGGGTAACGTGGTCAAATATGGGTAACGTGGTCAAATATGGGTAACGTGGTCAAATATGGGTAACGTGGTCAAATATGGGTAACGTGGTCAAATATGGGTAACGTGGTCAAATATGGGTCACGTGGTCAAATATGGGTAACGTGGTCAAATATGGGTAACGTGGTCAAATATGGGTAACGTGGTCAAATATGGGTAACGTGGTCAAATATGGGTCACGTGGTCAAATATGGGTAACGTGGTGAAATATGGGTAACGTGGTCAAATATGGGTAACGTGGTCAAATATGGGTAACGTGGTCAAATATGGGTCACGTGGTCAAATATGGGTCACGTGGTCAAATATGGGTAACGTGGTCAAATATGGGTAACGTGGTCAAATATGGGTAACGTGGTCAAATATGGGTAACGTGGTCAAATATGGGTAACGTGGTCAAATATGGGTAACGTGGTCAAATATGGGTAACGTGGTCAAATATGGGTAACGTGGTCAAATATGGGTAACGTGGTCAAATATGGGTAACGTGGTCAAATATGGGTAACGTGGTCAAATATGGGTAACGTGGTCAAATATGGGTAACGTGGTCAAATATGGGTAACGTTGTCAAATATGGGTAACGTGGTCAAATATGGGTAACGTGGTCAAATATGGGTAACGTGGTCAAATATGGGTAACGTGGTCAAATATGGGTAACGTGGTCAAATATGGGTAACGTGGTCAAATATGGGTAACGTGGTCAAATATGGGTAACGTGGTCAAATATGGGTAACGTGGTCAAATATGGGTATTTCAAAACGAACAATCCACGGAAACTGCCGGGATTGGGAAAAAAAAAGAAGA
The DNA here is from genome assembly GCA_944989445.1 of Ampullaceana balthica. Taxonomy (NCBI): domain Eukaryota; kingdom Metazoa; phylum Mollusca; class Gastropoda; family Lymnaeidae; genus Ampullaceana; species Ampullaceana balthica. The sequence continues at coordinate 181,016 of CALYLW010000352.1, forward strand.
TGTTGGATTTCATTTTTTGAATGATCACTTCAAAATTATGTCAATTTGGTGTTTTGTATCCTTCAAAGAGACGTGTCTAAACAGTGGGATACATTTGAAATCAATCTTGACTCCAGCATGGAAGCCTATCAAACGACTTAATTCTACAGCTACCCCCTCCAATCCCTTCCCACCTCCCACGTTATGATTTGTGCCAATCAGTTAAGGACAAAGAAACAAAAAAGAATTTGTAAAACAATGGTCTACTATTGCTAATATTTTTTTTAAACTACACGCAGTTGAGCGCGGAAGGTGGCCTTGCTCTGTGCAGGGAGTGAGCAAACAGAAACCAGCAGCTCATTAAAAACAACAATCGCGGCGACACATGTCATTAAAGTCTGAACAAATTGATGTGCCGTGTCACTAGCGCCAAGTACGCTAGACCTGGCGCCAATGTATTGAATTCTTCACAGGGAATCTGGAGATGCCGACACATACCAGCACGCCTTGACCTAACTCGTGAACGTATTGAACGGTCAACCCAACACACAATAGTAAATGCCAGACTTTCTTTGGTCACCCTTTCGCGTTTGTTTGGCTGCTATGTGTTAAGGGCAAATAACTGGCGACCGTTGATCTAGAGGTGGGGCCCGGGGTGGGGGGTGGACAACAATCTCAGACTATTCCTTTGAAACAAAAGAACACACATGCACACAAAAGAAAAGAAAATCCTCACTGTTAGTGTTTATTAGACTGAACTTTCTTATGACAATAACTTAATACCATGCGTATAACGTACGCATTTCACTTAAACATGTCACAACATCATACTATTGATACTGTCAAAGTCAGACGAAAGAGAAGTCAACAGAAAAAGATCTCGAATACACGATGCGATTATTTCAACAGAAAGAGATGTCACATACACGCTGAGATTATGCGAACCGTAAGAGATGTCGCATACTCGAACGAGATAATGTCAACAGAAAGAGATATAACATACAAGCTCAGGTGATAACATAAAGAGATGTCACACACACGCTGAGATGTAAACAGAAAGAGATGTCACATACACGCTGAGATTATGTCAACAGAAAGAGATGTCGAATACACGATGCCATGATTTCAACAGAAAGAGATGTCACATACACGCTGAGATTATGTGAACCATAAGAGATGTCGCATACTCGACGAGATAATGTCAACTGAAAGAGATATCACATACAAGCTCAGGTGATAACATAAAGAGATGTTACACACACGCTGAGATTATGTCCAAGCGAATCCCTTCGCATGATTTCACAGTCCACATTACAGAGGTAGCCTTATATAAGTGGTTGAAGACCAGTGGTTCATGTTAATGGCTACAAATGACACTGTTATTTGATGACTCAAGACGATAAATTATTTCCTTAACAGATGTTGGAGAATAATTGCATGGTGCGAGAATATTTTGAACTTCATACTTAGTGACTCGACTAAATGATAAGTACATGTTTTTCCCAATACCATTATATCCCAAGGTCAGTTATTCGTACTGCCACTATGTCCCCAGATATGTACGACAACCTGCCAGTCACTTAATTATCAATTCTGAATGGAGATTTCTCATTGCCAATACGTCACGGTGATGACCCTAACATCTCCCCACCGGCAATAAACTTGAATTTGAATGACAATAGATGTTGGAAAAGGGGCCGTTTAACGTCATTTACTCACCAGAGCACACTATTATCTGACTATCAAGTCGGTCTGTCAGACACACGATACTATAAATAACCCAGATAAAATTCCCGATAACTCCGCTGAAGAAGATTCTCAAATACATGTATAACATACGAACTTTGGTACGTGATATCTTCTCTTGTTTTACGGAAACTTAAATATTGATGTTATTAATCTGGGCTGAAAAAGTGGCGTTATAATATTTACCTAGTTCGTGGGCGTGGAGAAGGGTGTGCAGTTGTGTAGGAAGGGGAAGGAGGCAGGTCCCACTAATTGGGACTAGTTATAGAGATAATGCGTTAGTTGAGTAAGGGTGTTTACTTTGTTACACCTAGATTAATAGATGGGAAGTTCACGCTCCATAGCTATTTTCGTTTTACAATTATATATATAACAATATTTTTAGGTGGAGGGGGTATTTTTGGCGGTTTATCTCTATCGACACCCATTTAAAAATGTTCGTATAGAAAGTCTATAATATCATATTCTTAAAATAGAAATACTGTGTATGAGCGCTGGAAGAGTAGGAACACTGGTCGGTACTAGGACTATTGTAGATGGCCATGTGTAGTAATAACAGGACGGGCTTAGTAGGATCGTATTAAAGAAGATGGTTACCAAGATCAACATGGGCTTCAGAGTCTCTTGTGGGCTGGGTGAGTCGGCTAGGAAACAGGTGAGGAAGCAAGCCACGAGGGATCACGATTACAGGGGCTGGCCAATGGGAGTGCCTGTGTCGAGGTCAAGAAGACAAAGGCAAAAGGAATAACATGTTGAGAACTGTCCAAATCGTAGTTGTTGAGAATAGGATTTAAAACATTCAACAACAACAAAAGAAGAAAAAAAGTGTGTGGTAAGGGGACGATGCTGCTGAAGCTGGGAGGGGAGGGCATTGTGGCTAGAATGAGACCAGGTGCAAACATAACACGAGAAGGCAAGGAGGTCGAGATATAAACACGGACACCTGGCGTGAGACCTGAACAGGAACTCACTTTGGCTCGTCGTCGCGAGTGTAGCTATATTTGAGGAACTATGAGGGGATTTCTGGAACTCAGTCACCTTGTACTGAGACAAAGTCACCTTGTACTGAGACAAAGTCACCTTGTACTGAGACAAAGTCACCTTGTACTGAGACAAAGTCACCTTGTACTGAGACAAAGTCACCTTGTACTGAGACAAAGTCACCTTGTACTGAGACAAAGTCACCTTGTACTGAGACAAAGTCACCTTGTACTGAGACAAAGTCACCTTGTACTGAGACAAAGTCACCTTGTACTGAGACAAAGTCACCTTGTACTGAGACAAAGTCACCTTGTACTGAGACAAAGTCACCTTGTACTGAGACAAAGTCACCTTGTACTGAGACAAAGTCACCTTGTACTGAGACAAAGTCACCTTGTACTGAGACAAAGTCACCTTGTACTGAGACAAAGTCACCTTTTACTGAGACAAAGTCACCTTGTACTGAGACAAAGTCACCTTGTACTGAGACAAAGTCACCTTGTACTGAGACAAAGTCACCTTGTACTGTGACAAAGTCACCTTGTACTGAGACAAAGTCATATATAGAACGTAACAAGCCCCAGGAAGTAGCATGTCAAGGTTAGATGACATGGTGTTCAGTCCACAGTGTTTAATAACTCGATCATGCCACGCAGCTCAGACGGTATCTCTCAGATTTCTAATACGCCTATAGCAGCAATGCGAAATGTATTTGGTTTGAAGTTTAGTGACAACAAGAGTAAAAACAGCACCAAGGCCAGCAACTTTTTAAATCCCTTATATTAACTTCGCGGCCGTCTCATCTCTCTCATCATCTCATGGGCGGGCGGAAAAACAAAAGTCGAAAATGACCCACTTTCCGTGATATGATCAAGCTGAAATTTGGCACACTGACCCGTCTGACCTAACAATGCATCGTATCAAAATTTCTGATCGATCGAACGTACCGTAATTAAATTAATGCATTTTTAGTTTATCCTAATATGAGGTATGTAATTCAAATTCACGGTTTGTTATTGTTTTTTTCCCACGTGAAATTTTGAGCTGACGCATTGAGGCGACCCAACGAAGCGACGGGGCGCTTTTGTTTACATTTTACGTGTCACTCTAAGCTCGGTCAAGCGAATCGGTGACCAGACTTTTCCCCTCTCCCCCTCCCACCCACCCCTCCCCCCCTAGGGTTATGAAGCAAATTTGAGTTAAGACAGATTCAGTCTGTAAATGTTTGAAAATAATCAATACTGTTAGTTATGTCTCATATATAAGGGATTTATAGTCAAAAACTTTGTTTTTACGGGTTTGTTTTTTTAAATCCCTTATATTAACTTCACCGCCGTCTCTCTCTGTCTCTCTGTCTGGCGTCATCTCATGGGCGGGCGGAAAAACAAAAGTCGAAAATGACCCACTTTCCGTGATCCGATCGAGCTGAAATTTGGCACACGGACCCGTCTGACCTTACAATGCATCGTATCAAAATTTCAGATCGATCGAACGTACCGTAATTAAATTAATGCATGTTTAGTTTATCTATATAAACTATATGTAGAGGTCGCTATCGTTTACATTTTACGGGTCACTTCACTTCAGGCCAGCCACCGGTGTGAACACATCTCGTGCTTAAACCAGGTAAACAGGCGTGCTTTTGTTTACATTTTGCGTGTCACGGTGAGCTCGGCCCAGCGATCGATGACAAGACCTTTCCCCTCTCCCACCCCCCACCCCTTTTTTGGGTTAAAAGCAAAGGGGATTAAAGACAGATTCAGTCTGTAGATATTTGTAAATACTTTAAGTTCTGTCTCATATATAAGGGATTTATAGTCAAAAACTTTGTTTTTACGGGTTTGTTTTATTATGGAGCTTGGTTTTATGGGCTTACCGTTCAGAAGATTATGCCATTCGTTTAATGCTGGGTATTTACTGCCGGTGATAAAATGGTTCCCCATATTCACGTGTAGAAACTTAAGGAAGATCAAACATCACAGAGTGGTTACTGACTGTGGCCTCGAGGTCAAAGAAATCAGAGTTTTATTAGGGCCACTTCGAAATCAGTAATACAATTTGTTTCTTAACACAATAGTCAAAGTAATAATACACAGGCACACACGCACACAAAATTTAATCAAAGATTGACCACCAGAATGAATTGAAATAAGTTGGAAAAGCTTTTATAGAAACCGTAAGCTTCCTGGTCCAACAAAAGGAGGGGAGGCGGCCTTGGGGAAATATTTCAGTCCTCAGTCGATCTTTCAAACAATATTTATTTTCCGGTTAGCTGCCTACAGCCTCCTGTCCCTCCACACCCCAGTTGCTATTTAACTTCCCAGGTAATGTTCAAGAATAGCTTATGTATAGTGGTTCTGTCTTCACAATTAACTGTCGTCACATAGTGTGTTTTTGAATTCTTTATTATTGCGAGCCTGTCTTCAATATTATCTTATTTTAATTTGGTGGGAAAGGGGGTGTTAAGGTGGAATGACGTGAAACTTGCCGGTAAAAAAAACCCAAAAGTCTCAATCCCTAAAACAATGACGACTATTTGAATGGAAAACATTTACATTTAAAGCAGTTTCGAGTTATTACATTGTATTTGTGTGCTATTTTGTGTCATAGTTTCATTAAGAACATTCTTGGACAGACTTTGAAAACGGTGGTCGCTAAGAGATGACAAAAACGCATGGTTGCACTAATGGTAGCGTGGGACTGTCGGTATGAAGATTGGGGAAAAGCTTTATGACATGGTAGCACGTGGCATAGAGTTGTGTAAGATGATTCATAAGCAAGTTTAGATAGAGGTTAGTAAAAATATATTAATTCCAGACAAAACAATTTTTTAACGCAATTTCCTTAATGGGAAAAATTGCGTTTATAAATTTGAAATGTCTGTGCTGTCTGTTCGAGCTGGCACAAGCAACTACTCCTGAACCATACCAGATAGAGGGTTCGGGTCTTTTGCAAACATGTTAAGGAGGTCCCAATGATGTGAACAGACCAAAAAAAAATACCGAAGAGGTTTACTGGATTTCCTGGAAAATAAAAATAAAACCGAAAAAATATCATTATTTTGTCAATTTCTCGCCAACCATAACATCTATCGGGTTAAAACAAACGCCAAACGATAGCTAATAATATTTAGAACAATGTTGGGGAAGGAATTTTTGAAAACTCTATTTTCGTTCGACTCCCGAAATTTTAGCAGCAATTTGTAGATAGAAATTGTTTTGTTTACTTTCAGAATTATTGATTTGAAATGACTTTTAATGTAATCTAGAATGATTTGCCTTGAATAAAAAATTTAAATTCTTTGTTGGAAATTGCGTTTAAATACTCATTCGAGTCTTTATTACTTGTTTAAATTTATTTAAATAAAAAAGGACTTATTAAGATTGTTCAACTATCGACCATAGATATGTATATAGATTATTAATTTTAAAATAGGCAGTCGTCTATAGATCGACACATAAAGGTAATCAATTCCGAATTCAGCAGTCGACTATCTCAATGCATTGATATCTTAGCTATAGAACGGATTGACAACTTTAAAAACGTTTATGATGCGGCACGCAACAAGTCCACGGTCCGTTTATTATGTATGTTAATATATGCAGTGCTGATGAACTGACTGGGGGAGAGTTCGTGTGGGACTGGGGACTCATAGAAGTTGGGGATCACTTGTGGTCGTGGGAGGTCCCGGTGGTCAGTTAGGAGAGGGTTCGTGTGGGACTGTGATCTCATAGAAGTTAGTTGCAGATCACTCGTAATGGCCATTGTGGGGTTTGTAAAACACATGGCTTAGTATCACAAAACACGCTAGACGCGGTTTTGAGTTAAAATCAACAAGTTAAGGCACTTGCAATGTTTGTTGAACTATGTGTGTGCGCTGTGTAATAATATAACTATAACGCACTACTTCACGAGACACCATGAGGCTCTATCTCAAAATTTTGAGGATCACTGCATTGCACGACTGGGCTAGTACCCGGTGTAACCGAGAATGTCAAAAGATAACATGCGATGATCTGTTCCCAACGACTTGCTCTACGTATACCAAGATAAATTAAGTCACACTGTCTTATTACACAGGGGCGACATTTATCAACACGAAACAAAGATCATAGGCATAGGAACGTAAATTCAATGCAAAATATCGTCATGCAAACTAATAGCTTCAAATATATGGGTACACAGAGAATCGTCTCCCAACGTCGGTCACGTATTTGGGGCCAGACTATTTCATTAAAAAAGGAATCTATGGATAAATAGATACACCATTTTATTACTAACTGAGATGCAAGCAAGTGCTTATAGCTTTGAAATGGGTAGGGTGGGTCCCTACGTGGCCGTGGAAGACAAGATCACATTCCGTGGGTTCGAACAACAACCTTGAAAGTCATTCTCTACCTCCTTCTAACAAGAGGAACTCGCCTACCTCAATCCTTAATAAGCTTACAGGTTGCTTGGGGAAGAGGAGGGGGAAACAGGGTGAAAGAAAGACCAGGAGATACTGGAGTGAAAACCAGGGAGCACTCTGGGACAGGCCCTCCCTACCTGTTTGTAATAAACCCCACTACCTCCAACGTTAACTCTCACAACTACAGCCTCAACAAATTTCATTACTAAACTCAAGCATAACTTGACTAGGTTTCTACCTTCATTTAGTTCATATACAAATGATAAAAAATAAAAACCTATAAAACAAACATACATCATTGACAACATAATGTTTATGTTTAGTATTACATTGAACAAATGCACCACTAAAAAGAAATATTTTAAAAGATGAAGCGTTTGTTTCGTCATATTAACTTGAGTTCATGTTACAGTTCAGCAATATTAAAGGGAATATTTCGGAAACATAACTAACGCTTCCCAATGAAGTGAATTGTTCTCACGAACAGATGCAGATAACATCACGATTATTTTCTAATCATTAGTGAGAAAATAAATCCGCCAAGAGATTAACGCAAATGAATTGAGATCAATCAAGTGAAAACCAATCCGCATTTTGAGGGTTGTTACGGGATTAGGTGGAAAGATTACCTGGTTGGGAATAAATAATTAGAGATTACGTAGCGGGAAATTAGGTCAGATTACAGGGGATGGTAAGTAGACGAGATACACACTAATTAAACTGGAGGCGTTCTGACCTTAGTGTAACAGCAAGGGGGTGTGGTTCAGTGATTCTCAAACATTTCAGTCAGGGATAGTTAACAATTATCAATGATCCGAGATCGTGAGTAATTAGTGCTAGTTCGTTACCAGTGACTTACAATACTGAAATGTGGGAACCGATGCAGAGATCTACCGCGTAGGGGGCCGTCCATAAAGTATGTCACGCTATTTTTTACCATCCCCCCCCCCGTCACAAATCTCGGACACCATTCCCCCCCCCCAAAAAAAAACGTATAAAAACCGTGACGTCACACATGGCCGGACCAACCTTTCTTACACCCCCCCCCCTGGAGCGTGACGTACTTTATGGACGGCCCCTAGGGTGTTTTTTTTTGTTTTTGTAAAAAGTGTTTGCTCTTTTTAAGTCCCACCAAAATGTAGATCACTGAGTGTGTCGAACCTTCCCGCCACCGGAAACTGGTGCTTGAGTATTCCGCCAAAACTGTTGCAAACATTGACTCGATTCTTTTTTTTTAAAGACCAGAGGTTCCCAACCTGTCACACGCGTAGCATTTGGGATAGGCAAAAAGAACAGTGATAACGCCGGGGATAACACACAAGGTGTGTGTGTGTGTGGTGTTGGTGTGTGGGTAACAATTATTTTAACTATTTGGAGGCATACATTAAAACATTTAATCCACACCATTCTCTTCCGACAAATTTAATGATGTAAACGCCGTATTGTAGTGTTAAACCCCGGTATCGTTCGCCGAGTGAGTGTCAGTGTCATTATTTGAAGATTTGTTTTAGGTATAGCTTTACCCGTGGCAACGTTAAATATTCAGACGAGACACTTTAAAAATAATGTGTTCATAAAATCTAGTCAAGATAATGCATCTGACAGATTCAAACCCTCCACCCCAAATTCAACATATTAATCTTTGTTACAATGTTATGTTGTCACGCAAGTCTTAACACAGTAATACAACCAATCCGACTCTATACATAGAGCATTTTGTGTGACTTTCGGTCTTATTTCCTGAAGATTGTCAGAGGACAAATGTCGTTTGTGGAGAGATATTGTCAAATCTATGGTATGGAGTTGATGCGTAATTTACAGACAAAACAACCATTGACAGTCTGTAAACGGCATTCACTTCGTCTATATATATTTAGCTAAAAAATTTTTAATTTATTTTATATGAGTAAGGGCAGGGGGAAAAAGAAAGGGCGGAGTTGTAATTAAATTTGAATTGAAGGATCGAATCGTTTGGAACCGCTGTGCAGGACAAAAACTGATATTATGGCTATAAAATAAAACACTGAAACTCTTCAGAGATTACTAACATTGTGGACAAAGTCATGTTGAATATTGGCATTATAGACGGTAAATGATAATCGATTCCAACTGATTGTCCAAGTGTCAACATGTACTCAATTCCATCCCATCGGCCCCAAACCACGGACCAGAACAGTGAGTGCCAACTGATTAATACAATATAGATTATCCTTTGAATGGAGAAGTAATAAAAAGAAAAAAACAACTTAAGAATTATAAATTACTGCGGTACCTGCATGGTCTGAAAGCTATGGCCTTGCATTACACCCACACAAATAAAATATAATTTGGCTAGGGTGTACAAATTGTAGACATCAAATGAATTCGTCATTGAAATTCGCATCATAGCATGACAGTGCCAACGTATAAAAAAGATATAGCATTGTAGCGAATGAAATTTTACAACTTACACATATCTCTTGAAAATTTCCTAGCGTGTAGTCAGTCCTCTTTGTAAGTTTTAATGCAACAGAAAATTTAAATAGCCAACACATTTTAGGAACTAACACTGATGTATACCAAAATGTGACACGACTCGCGTATCGAACTGTTCGTTTTACTTTACTGAACATATGTCTAATCTACAGCACAGCACATACATCTACGTTACAGCACACATATCAACTTTACAGCACACATATCTACTCTGCGGCACATACATCTATTTTACAGCACATATATCAACTTTACAGCACACATATCTTTCAATTAAATACTTTAAATTCAAAGAACATTAGATTCAGAGCTCACAGCTTGGATGGCGTGCGTAGATATTTTGTCAACAAAAGTTGCATACTCGCAGACCTACATTGATAATAACCGTGCGTGGCTTGGTTCAAAGACATTCCATAATGCACAAAATCAAGAACATGAAGCAGATTTTTTTAAAATCCCTTATATTAACTTCACCGCCGTCTCTGTCTCTCTATCTCTCTGTCTGTCTGTCTGTCTTGGGCTCGGCGGGCGGAAAAACAGAAGTCAAAAATGACCCACTTCCCATGATCCGATCGAACTGAAATTTGGCACACGGACCCGTCTGACCTAACAATGCATCGTATCAAAATTTCAGATCGATCGAACGTACCGTAATTAAATTAATGCATTTTTAGTTTATCCTTATATGAGGTATGTAATTAAAATTCACGGTTTGTTTATTGTTTTTTTTTGCCACGTGAAATTTTGAGCTGACGCATTGAGGTGACCCAACGAAGCGACGGGCGCTTTTGTTTACATTTTACGTGTCACTCTGAGCTCGGTCAAGCGAATCGGTGACCAGACTTTTCCCCTCTCCCCCCCCCCACCTACCCCCCCCCCACTAGGGTTATGATGCAAAGTTAAGTTAAGACAGATTCAGTCTGTAAATGTTTGAAAATAATCAATACTGTTAGTTATGTCTCATATATAAGGGATTTATAGTCAAAAACTTTGTTTTTACGGGTTTGTTTTTTTAAAACTTCAACCGCGGCAATATTTTGTTTCGCACACTCTTCGGCCCAAGAGACGGTTTCTGTCAACGGGTTCGATGGGATGTGCTTGGCTGATGCGGTGATTAGATGGGAGTGACATCCCTTGGGCACACGTTAATGGCCACAGTGCGCTGCTTCTTATAAAGGGGTGTGTGGGTTTTTATCTATGTTTATTCGCCCGTTCCCCACACGCGTATTTGAGCGCAGGCGTGTGTGTTTGTGCGTGTGATTGAGCCTTGTACGCAAATCATTTCACTAAGTGAAGGTAAATTTCACCCGACAATAACCGACGATACACACAAATGTTTGTTAAATGGGCCCCAGAGGGTAGAAGATCCGTTCTGAACAAACGAACGGTTACAATATACAAAACGGGCTGCACTGTATAGAGAAGGCGGTTAATGGCGGATTTCGTTTATAACAGTCTCAAGTGACCGTTAAATAAACTGTGATTCCACGGCAAAGCCCATACATGTGGATGTTGGTGGTTATCTGCTTATTGGAGCCCAACTGCACCGGTCCCGGAGAGACATTTGCCAAATCTACTGCAGATCACATCTCGATATCAGATTGGCTTTCGTCCATCGAGGGAATAAAATCCCATTACAAATATAAAACGTTAACTCTGTTGGACCAATTTGAGTCTGTGGTGAACAAAATCCAGTCACAGATACAACCCTAACAAATCACTGTTACATACATAGTTCTGTTAGCTGTATTTTAGCCGGTAGGGTTTCATTTCCGCACGCCGGTCCTTAAAAACATAACATTATATTTTGCCATATTGTGAAGGAGAAAACGATCAATATACAAAACATCACCCCAAAAAGAATACTGAAACCAAATTACTGAAAGTAATTATGTCACTAAGATTTTTTTAAAATTGATTTTTTTTAATGTAAAAATTTAGATAATTAGTACCACATTTGCATTTCAACCGCTCAATTTTCGATAAACATGACCATATACAAGGGATAAAGAGCGATAAAAAGGGATTTCCCATTTCAGTAAAATTACGCCACATCGTTTAAAATAATAAAAAAATAATCAAATAATATCATTTGTGTTAAATACAACTTATCTTATAAATTACAGACGTTCCTTCTATACAGAATAGAATTGCCTACTACTCTTACTCATGGTTTCTGTCTTGCATTTTTATTAGTTTTCAATGTTGATAGTTCAGGCATACATACATGAACCACAAGTGATTGAAGAGTTACTCATTGGATTGTCGGGATTGATTAAAATCATACTGTTTTTTTTTAAAGAGCTTCGGACGATTTATATTTGTGTACATTTAAATAATCTGTCAGTTATTTACATTTTATATATTAATTCAATTCAATACTTTCCTAAATTTAATAATATGACAATTATAGTTGATTTGAAATTTTTGTTTGACAAACAATGTTTTTGGCTAATAAACTTAGATACACGGCGATTTAATGTTTACCCAATCAAGGGCGGGGGTTCAAACAACTTCCGTTGTAATTATTTCCTGGATCATCTACCCGCGGTCCTAATCTTTCGGCATGCAATATTGTCAAAATGGTTCAAATGCAACTAGTTAACTAAACCTTTAGCTCGTGTTTTTGGACCAGCGGAAGTCATAACGCCCCCCCCACCCCCAGGGTCCAAGTAAACTACTGATCCCACATCCGATTTGATGGACAGGTGGCCATCGGCATCAACACTCCACAAACTCGTTGAATTCCTTGACGTTAAAACACTACTTGTACAATAAAGTCGGCAAAGTCAAGGCTAACCCCCTCCCCCACCTCACACACACCCAACCCATTTTTGAAGTCATGAAAACAATTTCCTGTCATATTCCTGTCCCGGATGAAAATAATGTAGGGAAAATAAAATCCAATTTCTTTATATAAATATATATATTTTTGGCCAATGATTTATGGTGGAGACAAGTTAACCCCGGGCCAAACGGATTACAACGCTGTTACACCAGAGCACTTTGTCGTAGGAAATAAACCATTGCCGGGGCAACACATGTGGAATAAGCGATAGTCGAGTTTTGGATGAAGGGATTGGCTTAGGATTGGAAGTGGGAAAAGCGGGACTGGAAATGTAAGTAAAGAAGTGATTTAAAAAATGGAGAATCGTTGTAGCTTGAGAAAAAAAGTAGGGACCAAAAATATGGCGTCCCTTCGTATCAAATGTTCAGAAATACTGACAGTTTTAGTTTTCTAAACATGATGATATACATATTGAAGTTTAAATCCAAATGATGAAATTGCATTAGTAACGTGTTTCAATATAATTTTAAAGTAGCGGCACCTAATTCTAACTTGACTAGAGTTTGTAGAGCATTATGAAGATTGACATGGAAGATTAACTTTGATTTTTTTGCTGCGGCGAAATACTCAAAATTAGTTGGCAACAAAAACAAAATCATGTCATGGCTAATTTATACAAATCGTTCAAACAATTTTTACTTCAAAGGTTTTCTTTTATTTCACACACATAAACATAACGCTTTCATTGCATTTCAGCAAGCGTAAACTAGGTCTGAATGCCTACATTGTGACATTGTTTTCAGTGTTTCAACTATTCTGCTTGCAAAATAAGCCATCCCATACACAGTTGCATTACTGTCTGTCGGATTTTCCTTTCTAGCTGATAAAGCTAATGGGATGTTGGTGCGTGTCCATTTTACAAAATTAAGCTTTACTAGTTTTTCGTGCCATATGATAAAAATTAACAACCACTGTGTGATTGTAACTTTAACAATCAATCGTTAACTCCATTGTGATATGCAACATCTGATTACCCAAGTAAACTCAACCATTATTTTCTGGGTCAAGAACTGGATCTTTTGGAACTTTCATCCTGTAATTGAATTCTATAGGATATTTGTTATTTTAATAAATTAGTTGCATTGCAAACAAATCCAAGGCAATTGAACAAAGGATGCTAACTCCTGGTGATGGATGGTAGCTCCTGGTGATGACTGCCGAGTTCCAATCTAGTCCATTAAGTCAAACGTTGTCATTAAATGTAATTAATGCAATGAAAATTAATGTTAGGTATAATCGTTTTGATGTAACTAACTGACGTAAGAAAAAGGGGAGGGGGGCTATCATCTTCCAATTATTAAAATCTCTCTTAGACCAATTGCAGAGAAGAGGGCGGATTTGTGACGGAAATCGGCTTTATTGATGATTACGATGGTATTTTACTATAAAACGTAATAAAAAGAACTGTGTTAAACTTTAATTAAAAATGTATAAAGGAAATAGTATGCAGGGTAAGATTGGAGCTTGAAAAGAAGAGACAATGGAACACAGTTTTCAGATTTAAACCTTCGTATAAATACGAAAACAAATAAATGTCTATTCTTTTCTGGAAAGAATGCTGACATAGACAGCCGCCTTTGTCGCCTACACCTTAAGCCGGAATAGAAGAGGTGACTTAAACCTCTGGTAAAGATTTGTATAGATCTAAATTACAATAGGGGAAATCTTTGTGACTAAGACTATTATAGATCTATGCTACAGTAGGTAAGTGTCAGGGATTCAGATATTTATAAAACTGCTACGCCATTTTGGCGGATGTTGTTCTAAGAGACAGGAAATATAATTCATTAAAACCTAATCAATCCACGAAAAAAAGTGTATGGGCTCAACTATAGTTTCTACGCAAAACAAACAAACCTGATACCACGGTGACAGAAATCCAGCGAAACGATGCATTCCGCTGGGAATAGAGATTAGTGTAGGGGAGGGAACATTGACACCAGAAACAAAAGCGAAGTGGGAAAACATGCAAGCCCCGGGCAGTTTTGGCTCAGTCAGCTTAACTTGACGTGGACTGAACCAACAGAATTGTTATCATATTTCTCACATCGCCGGGTGTACGGGTCCGGGTATTTTGAGAACATCCGCGGGCCACCCGAGTCCTGATTTCGAAGCAAAATTATCATTGTCAAAGCTTCCTATGTTCATTTATCGAAGAGTTAGTTTCGCATCAATTGGCGGACAGTTTTATACTGTTATTTATTTCATTTTTCATACATACTGTACACACATTTTGGTAATACAAAAAAACGGTAAATAAGAAAAACCCGTAAAAAACCAAGTTTTTGACTATAAATCCTTTATGTACGAGAAGTAATTAAAAGAATGTTCATTATAATACGCAGCGCCAGACCATCCAGAAATACACAATTGCAGTTGTGTCGTAAAACATGTTTAATATAATGCGCACCGATCAGGAATATGTTTATAAAAAGAGCTGTCAATAAAATACGCACCTTATTGCGCGACAGAAAGGTTGTTCAATATAATACGCACCGCGACGCTCTATCTCAAAAAATAGCATGATACATAGGAATAAATAAAATAATCTAAAAAATCAATAATTTAATTACGGCACATGCGATCGATCTGAAATTTTGATAAATTGTTTTTATCATCGGTACGAAACTGCCTGCAAAATTTCAGCTCGCTATCTTGCGAGCAAGTGGGTTAAAATCGATCAAAAGTTTTGGCGACAAGGTCGGTCGGCCGCAGACACCACGAGTTAATATAAAGGATTTAAAAACACACGTTTTTGACTATAAATCCTTTAAGTACGAGACATAACTAAAAGAATGTTCATTATCATACGCAGCACACGACAATCCAAAAAATCCAAAATTTTAATTATGTCTCGTAAATCGTGTTTAATATAATGCCCACCGATCGGGAATATATTTTTAAAAATTATCGTCCATATAATACGCACCGAATCGCGCAACAGGAAAGTATTAAAAAGGTCGTACAATATAGTACGCACCGCGACACTCTATCTAAAAAAGTAACATGATACATAGAGATAAATAAAATAATCTAAAAACTCAATAATTTAATTAAAGTACATGCGATCGATCTGAAATTTTGATACTTCATTTTTATCATCGGCACGAAACTGCCTGCAAAATTTCAGCTCGCTAGCTTACGAGGAAGTGGGTTAAAATCGATCCAAAGTTGTTTCGACAAGCAAGCAAGGGCTCAAACAAACAGACGCCACAAGTTAATATAAAGGATTTGAATAAAAAAGGATCATGCTGGTTCTGAGCAGTAAATAAACGTTGGAACTTTTAAAAAAAATATATAAAATTCCACAGACAAGACTAACATAGGTTGATGCTTATAATATTGGCCAACTTTTTTTTTAATTGTAATGGAACCCTGTGGGTGGTTTACATTGCACATATGAAGCGACACAAGGGTTTGTTCCATTCCACTGTGATTGTAGACCAAGTCAAAGTTAAACTCGTATGGTCATGAGAATATGTTTCCAGCTGTTACTAGTTAGCTACAGTTTTTTTTACTGGCGAACGTTTAAAATGTAATTAAACGTTGCATTGTCAAGTCCTCGAGCTCATTAGAATACAAACGGAAATGGTTTTTCGGTGGACGTACACCGATTAATTGCCGAACAGTGCCGGTACTAAACGACTTTCTCCACGGCATTTTCGGCCGTTTACTTTAAAACTTTTATAGGTAACATACGAAGCCAGTAGTTAGCGCTCACGGGGCCCTAAGATCCCGCTTAACACAGGCTGAAAATATTGATGATATACACTTTCGTATCGTTTGCTGTTTGTCATGAGTTGACTAAATAACCATGGATTGAATGGCACCGTGAATTGGATGACAACAAAACAATACAGAGTTAACTAATACGTAGCATTTTAGGAATTATACTTTTAAGTTGATTTTTAATTAGCCTTACAAAAGATAGACGGAGCCTTTTGAACCAGCTCAAATTAAAATAAGTAGAACACGCAAGCAAGTTTTGTTTTACAAGGGGGGGGGGAGGAATTTCCACTATGTAATTATTAAAAAATATATTCCTCTTACTTAAGATAATAGCACTCTTTTTGAATATACATTTATGTGCGCTTAAGGTCATATTATGACAACAGTTTAGACTCTGGGCTGGATTTTAGTCCGCAGGCTATTTTTTTAACAAAACCTAAAATGGCAGTTTTATTATAATTATTTTTTTTTAATTATCTGAAACATTAATGCTTTGCTGTTGTTTTTTTCTCTAAATAATAATCACGTTCTACGGGTTATTCTCTGATAGACTTGAGTTTAAACTTTTATATTGAAATGTAATTAAACAACCCCGTAAAAACAAGGTTTTTGACTATAAATCCCTTATATATGAGACATAACTAAAAGTATTGATTAATTTCAATATGATACGCATTGCGCGACAAACATTTACAGACTGAAACTGACTGAGCTCCCCGGGCTTTAAAACCGGGGAAGGGGGTGTGGACATCGATGGCTGGCGTGAACTCATGTGGCACGTGGAAGGCGAACAATAGCAAACGGCGACATTGAATTACATAGAGATAAACTAAAAATGCGTTAATTTAATTACGGTACATTTGATCGATCGGAAATTTTGATACGATGAATTATTAGGTGACACGAGTCTATGTGCAAAATTTCAGCTCGATCGCATCAGGGGAAGTGTGTCATTTGTTACTTTTGTTTTTCCACCCGCCCGCGATCACGACAGACAAGACCGTGAAGTTAATATAAGGGATTTAATAAAACAAACCCGTAAAATCCACGTTTTTGATTATAAACCCCTTATATGTGAGACAGAACTTAAAGTATTGATTATGTTCCAACGCGACAAACATTTACAGCCTAAAACTGACTGAACTCCTCCTCCACGAGATGTGGTCATCGATGGCTGGCGTGAAGTGACCCGTAAAACGTAAACAATAGCGACCGCTACATATAGTTTATATAGATAAATTAAAAATGCATTGATTTAATAACTGTACGTTCGATCGATCTGAAATTTTGATACGATGCATTGTTAGGTGACACGAGCCTATGTGTCAAATTTCAGCTCGATGGCATCACGGTAAGTGGGTCATTTTTTACTTTTGTTTTTCCGACCGCCGGACGACAGACAGACAGACAGAGAGAGAGACGGCGGTGAAGTTAATATAAGGGATTTAATCGAACAAACCCGTAAAAACAAAGTTTTTGACTATAAATCCTTTATATATGAGACATAACTAAAAGTATTGATTATGTTCAAACGCGACAAATATTTACAGACTGAATCTGTCTTAACTCCCCTTTGCTTTTAACCCGAGAGGGGAAATGTCTTGTCACCGATCGCTGGACCGAGCTCAGCGTGACACGTAAAATGTAAACAAAAGCACGCCAGTACACCTGGTTAAAACACGAGATGTGTTCACCGATGGCTGGCGTGAAGTCAAGTGACCCGTAAAATGTAAACAATAGCGACCGCTACATATTGTTTATATAGATAAACTAAACTGCATTAATTTAATAACTGTACGTTCGATCTATCTGAAATTTTGATACCAATCATTGTTAGGTGACACGAGCCTATGTGTCAAATTTCAGCTCGATGGCATCAAGGTAAGTGGGTCACTTTTTACTTTTGTTTTTCCGCCCGACGACGAACGACAGAGAGAGACGCCGGTGAAGTTAATATAAGGGATTTAATAAAACAACCCCGTAAAAACAAAGTTTTTGACTATAAATCGCTTATACATGAGACATAACTAAAAGTATTGATTATGTTCAAACGCGACAC
This sequence comes from Ampullaceana balthica, assembly GCA_944989445.1. NCBI lineage: Eukaryota > Metazoa > Mollusca > Gastropoda > Lymnaeidae > Ampullaceana > Ampullaceana balthica. The sequence continues at coordinate 199,241 of CALYLW010000352.1, forward strand.
ACATTTTAAGAGTGAAACCGAAATTATCTCCCCTGGCTTTAAAACTGGGGGAAGGGGGAGGGGGTTTGGACATGGACGGGTGGCGCCAACGCGTTTACTCAACTCCAGGTGGTTTACCTGGTTAAAACACGCGATGTGTTCACCGGTGGCTGGTGTGAAGTCAAGTGACCCGTAAAATGTAAACAATAGCGACCGCTATATACAGTTTATATAGATAACTAAAAATGCATTAATTTAATTACGGTACGTTCGATTGATCTGATATTTTGATACGATGCATTGTTAGGTTAGACGGGTCCATGTGCCAAATTTCAGCTCGATCGGATCACGGGAAGTGGGTCATTTTTTACTTTTGCTTTTCCGCCCGTCCATGAGATGACGACAGAGACGGCCGCGAAGTTAATATAAAGGATTTAATAAAAACAAACCCGTAAAAACAAAGTTTTTTACTATAAATCCCTTATATAAGAGTCATAACTAACAGTATTGATTATTTTCAAACGCGACAAGCATTTACAGACTGAATCTGTCTTAACTCAACTTTGCTTCATAACCCTGAGGGAGGGGGAGAGGGGAAAAGTCTGGTCACCGATTTGCTTGACCGAGCTCAGCGTGACACGTAAAATGTAAACAAAAGCACCCCGGTACTTCGATGGGTCGCCTCAACGCGTGAACTCAAACTTTCACGTGGAAAAAAAACAATAACAAACAGTGAATTTGAATTACATACGTTATATAAGGATAAACTAAAAAATGCATTAATTTAATTACGGTACGTTCAGCTCGATCAGATCACGGGAATTGGGTCATTTTCGACAATTGTTTTTCCGCCCGCCCAAGACAGAGAGAGATGACGACACACAGACAGAGAGAGACGCCGGTGAAGTTAATATAAGGGATTTAAAAATGGGTGGTGCTAAAGATACTTTTTTTAATGAGGTCTGGGATTTAAAAAAAAAGCAAAAGATCTGATAACACTTAGCCTCCTATACACACCATGCAAAGCTATGTTTACAACGCTGCTGTGATATTCCTTCGTACAATCGTTCTTCAACAATGGTATAGTAAAAATTAAAAATAAATAAAATAAAAACCTCAAATATTTTATGTGGAGTTGCACTCTCTCAGCTATGCACCGTGCCAAGTCACGCGGAACTTACATAACGACACGTTTCCCAACAATAGCAAGCAGGATATGAGCGAATGGCGGGACATGCCGTGTCACGTGACAGTACACTTCAAAACGTTGTCTTTATGCTACTTGCAGAAACGGTTCTCAAGCAGACAGTCTGAAATATTTCCCTGGTCCCGCTGACTCGCGTTGATGCTACAATGTCTCTGGTATAAGTTAGACATCAAACCAAAATAAAGCCATTTGCATCTGAATACATAGGCATGAATGAATATAATTGTATGTTGGGATGTATGGATAATGTCCTTGTTCACAAAATAAATCATGCAGCACGCCAGAAACAATCGTGGTTCATCATGTCGGGGATTGAAGAGACAGAAGAGAGTTTTCATTCTCACACTGTACTAGAGAAGTGTAATGTTAAAATTCTTACCACACATCTATTTAAAATAATGATGTAATCTATTCCCAAAGATCTACTTTTGAGTGTTTCAGAGGACAAGGTTCACTAGAGCGTTCAACCCACGAGTTGGTCGGAGATGACGACATGACGCAGGACACAAGCCAGAGCTCGGTGTCACTCGTGGGGATACACGTGGGTCAGACGGCCGATCTCAAACGACACCGCATCGAGTTCATGTTGTAGCACTTGTAGGAACCACCTGAACTGTACGAGAACAAAGGTTCTTATATTCTAACAGACGTAACCATTTATAAAACAAATTGTAAACAAAGATGAAAGACAAGCCCTGCATCTAATGCTGAACTACATCATTGTTTTTAAAAATAAAAAAGTGATATACCGCTGGGGTCAGTTTATAAGGAAAACTAAAGTCGATGTGTGTAGTAGTATCAGTTTCACTGTAGGCCGGTTGTCTCTTATGGATGTCTTTTACCAGCCACTGTCCACGTGTATCTGTAATAGCGTTCTTTCGTTTCAGTTCACTGTGGCGCTACGGCCAATGTAGGGCTTGGGCCTGCCTCACGAACTCCTTCCACTCAGTCCTGATCAACGCCTCTCTTCTCCAACATTGGATGCCCAGTTGTAGATCTTTCTCTACGTCATCCATCTATCTAAGCCTACGTCTTCTCTTAAGGCGTTTCCCTCTGGGGTTTTGGTGGTTTACCCTCTTTAGCCCTCTTTGCTCCTCTGTTATTTGTCATTGTTTCTAAGTGTGCTTCCCAGCGCAATCTGCCCTTTTTCATTTCTGCCTTCATCCTTTTTTGGTCCATACAATTTCCTGGGAACTTTCCACTCCTATGAGTTATACAGGTTTTCTGCATTTTTGTTAGGGTCCAAGTTTCACTTGCCTATGTTACAGCTGGACTGATGATAGTTTTATACTAGCGTTCGTATCATCAAAAAGTAAAAACTGACGAAACTTACACACGTTCACAATAATCGTATTTTAAACTTAAATAAAAATGTGCCTGAACAAGATCTACCTGAATCCAACTGATCATACTATAAATACCCACATACTGTTACATAAGTTCGTATAGCAATCACAGGCTAGTGCTGGGGTTGTGGCCCTTTCACACACTGTTATCAAAGTAAATATTCACATACGGCTGTGGGAGGCTGAGCTAGAGGGTGATGACACAAGTATGTGATACAATTTACAACTTTTGCTTAAATCATCATTTATTGGGGCTGAGCTAGAGGGTGCAGACACAAGTATGTGATACAATTTACAACTCTTGCTGTAAACGGCTGTTCACTTATATATTTGTTTCGGGAATGAAACGAGGGAACTGTGCAGACCCCCCAGTGTCATATACCTTTAGAGCCCATTTACACTGCATACCCACAGTGTAATATACCGTTAGAGCCCTTTTACACTGCAGACCCCACAGTGTCATATACCTTTAGAGCTCCTTTACACAGCAGACCCTCAGTGTCATATACCTTTAGAGCCCCTTTACACTGCAGACCCCACAGTGTAATATACCTTTAGAGCCCCTTTACACTGCAGACCCACAGTGTCATATACCTTTAGAGTCCCTTTACACTGCAGACCCCACAGTGTAATATACCTTTAGAGCCCTTTACACTGCAGACCCCACAGTGTCATATACCTTTAGAGACCTTTACACTGCAGACCCCACAGTGTAATATACCTTTAGAGCCCTTTACACTGCAGACCCCACAGTGTAATATACCTTTAGAGCCCTTTACACGGCAGACCCCACAGTGTAATATACCTTTAGAGCCCTTTACACTGCAGACCCCACAGTGTCATATACCTTTAGAGCCCTTTACACTGCAGACCCCACAGTGTCATATACCTTTAGAGTCCCTTTACACTGCAGACCCCCAGTGTCATATACCTTTAGAGCCCCTTTACACAGCAGACCCCACAGTGTAATATACCTTTAGAGCCCCTTTACACTGCAGACCCCACAGTGTCATATACCTTTAGAGCCCTTTACACTGCAAACCCCACAGTGCAATATACCTTTAGAGCCCCTTTACACTGCAGCCAGTATTCAATTTAAGCTGCGCGGCCGCACTGATATCTCACCGATATCTGTTTAGAATTACAGCACGACAAATTTTGTAAAATATTGGGGGGAAAAAGGATGCCCTGCAACTTTGCACACGAATTTTTTTTACTTTGCACACGGACCCAACGAATCTTAGAGGGAACGTTAACTGCAGCTAAGAAAAAGTTCAATATGCATATTTAAAGATGTAGTTTCCGCAGCAAACGGGTTGCAAAATTCCTATTGGTAATTAAATAGCAATGTATTTATTCAACATTACTTGGCAGCAAGAACAAGTATCACAAGTAGAATAGGTACACTGGCCTACCGCTCAAAAAGGCTGCTCATTGGCGAATCCAATGTGCACTATATATCACAGAGCCATGAAAAAAATTGTATACATAAAATTCTCTCTCGTGTTCGTGCGCCGTCAGGATGTGACCCGCGGGCCTTGAGTTTGACACATGTTCTCCCAAGGTTATCAAGTTGGGGTCATGAACAACTTCATCACCACAGTCAGCAACATCCAGTGTTCCACTATTATATTAAAACTGTTTTACAATGTGTATCTTAAATTATACCTCCAGTGCTACAAGAGTGTATCTGTTCTTACTTCAATAGGTGTCCTAATTTAAACAGAGATACCACTGGAGGTCTGTCACCAATCCGATCCGCTTTCCCCATCACCAAGTACTTAGCAATATATTTCTTTTCTTGGTGAATCTCTAAAAAGAATCCGTTAACAAAATCCTCTACAGAAGTCTATTTCACTCCACTGTGAGTGTCACTCATGTCGGCTGTATCTGTTTAAATATGAATTTGACCATAGAAGCTCTCAGTGTCACAGGGCGGCACGCTGATGACGATAGAACGTGACTCGCATGTGTGAAGGACATTATTGGGCCGCGCTATCAGACTTATTTACGACTCGCCCGACGTAATAGTAATAGGCTTTTTTCCCCCGGTGATTTTTAAGCGTCTCAACACTGTAACTGTTGGGGGTATAGCTTAATCAGAGAATAAACAAATGTAGCCATTCGTCCATCCCATCCAGGGAGGGATACAAACAGCATATTCCACATTCTTTTAGTTTTCTTGAATGTTTGTGCACTTGATTAACATCGTGATCCTTTCTCAGCTTTTTACCACAAGCCTTGATTCAACTACCGTTAAGGAGACTTTAAACCTCTCCCTTCAATCTACGAGTACCTAAAAGAGATGAAAAACTACTTTTGATCGATAGTATGACTGATATATTTAACTTTTCAATTCAAATCAGTTGTCCCTTAGCAGACTTGTTATATTTCAGTGAGATGAGGAAACGCCGATTAGGTATTAGATATAAGCACATAACATATCAATATAAAGATTACCTAGTTAATGGTGTATGTCAATGAAGATGGTCAAAAACTTGAAATCATTCAAAGTTTGTTTATTATGTTTAAAAAAAAGCATGGATTCCCGTATCCATGATCTCCCTTAAAAAGGTATTCATCTTTTTTAAATTTTTTTTCTTCTAAAAAATTAGGAAAGCTCTAACAAGTACAAATTAATTTGTATTTAAAACTACTTAAAATCGATAACGCAAGGAAATATTGTGCTAGTGTCGATGAGCCCTTGTTGTACCCCAAGGGCTTGATTGGGCTTTGAATGGAGTCACAATAGAGATGCTACATGTTCAAAGTTCAAAGACCTACATTGTACTACTACACTACGCTTATTATAAGCGGAGTAGGTCTTTGAACTTTGATTATACTTTGCCCACCTGTTACTCTCATTCAACAAACCCTAACGTCTTCTCCTTCCTATCGTTTGTTGTGTTGTATGCGCTATGGCCGCTATGGGAATTCAGTGTGGAACCCACTCCTAGAACTAAATATCTTCATCACTTTAAACATTTGTTTAGTCCTTTGCAAACATCGTGGCTAGTAGGTTTGTTACTATAAAAGAACTTGTGTTAAAGGAGAATAACTTTTTTAGTATTTTACAATGACAGTTTTAAATCGAATTTAAAAAGCATGCCTAGTAAATAATTTTACTTAGGGGCCGTCCATAAATGACGTCACGTGCCTGGGACGGGGGGAGGGGGGTCACGTATTTGTGACGAGTGGACGAGGGGAAATGGGGGAGGGGGATATTTAAAAAATGTGACGTCACATAAAAAACGCGCAACTTTAAATAAAAAGTTCTACTTAATTTTTTGATTGCTTGCAATTTATTTAATGACGTTTTCAAAGGTTTCACACGTGTTACGATATTAGAGTGCAGACTTACACTAAATATTTATTTAAATGACAAAAAAGTTATTTGCAAGTTGCACTGCTAATTTTCAATTAGAAAATAGGGCTTTTCGGGGATGTCAAAGTTTTGTGGCGTCATATTGGAGGTGGGTCTAAGTTTTTGTGACGAATGGTTGGGGGTACAATTGGCCAAAATCGCGTGACGTCATTTATGGACGGCCCTTTATGTCAATAATTTAAACATTACAATTATATACCGGTAAACTAAGTAAGAAACGCATTTTTAAAAAATCATTTATATAAATAGTATCTATGGATTTCCTAAAAAGTTTTAAATAAATTCAATTTTATAAAAAAATACATTGTACATAAAATATTTTTAACCACTTAAAAAAATAAAAAAAATAATTATAGCGTTCGACTTCATCCAATTTAAAATTATATCCTTTGTCACCAGACAGTTCTAAATGAGCCCACCTACACTTCTCCTAATTATTTCTGGGCACGTTGAAGCAGGTTGTAAACAAACAGCGACAGCAAGTGTTTACACAAATATATCTAACACCTTTACTCAACAAACCAGCCGCAAATAACTTGAAACGCAGTGCGTGGAAATAAAAAAATATTAAACGATCAAAATGTAAATCAACAAGATGAAAATGCGAGTGGAGAAGAAGTCTTTGAAAATGTGAGCAGGTTCCACTTTGAACCCTCTTGGGTATCCGTTGACTTTACCCCATAGCTTGCACACAGACCCCGCTTCTCTAGAATGGAGTCGATTTCCAATAGGACAGTATTAAGGCAACACGCCCACCTAAAATAAAACCACTATTGTTTCAGTAGACTTCCGGAAACTCAACCATCATGTATCCTCCCAACGATGATGGAAGTTACGGAGACGTGACAAGATGACAGGGCTAACACAAACAAGTCAATATTGTCAGCGTGCCAGTGTGTGTTCAACTAAGATTAGTGTGTAAAGAAGTTGGGGTGGCGGTGTGTTTCCATTGGTGAAAGACACTGTTGTAATAGTGTCACAAGATCTGACTCAAGATTTCCCCCCATCTTTCGACTACGTCACGGGTCACTGGTGCACCCAAGACCGTGACGGTTACAGGCGTACATGATTCAGTTAAGAGTAAATTGAACTTTTGTTCCTGACAAGATTGTCACCTGAAACCTTGCATTTTTATTAGAATGAAGGACACAATAAATATGACAAGAGCATCATGGTAAGGAATCCTAAAATTGTCCACATAAAATTCTACTTTCATAAACGTCGAGAGGCAGTCTTAACCATTTCTGAAAGTGGAAACAATTGAGCCAAGCGACACTGAGTGATCTGTCAGCTATGAGGTTCTCAACTTAAAATAAATCAGTCATGGTAAAACCCACCGCACACCATTTTCAAACCTAAAAGTGTATGAACGGGCATTTTGGGGAGGAAGAGTATTTTTAGTGTGTATGAGAGAGGGGCCAAAACGGCGAACATTTAACATAGTGCTTTACTGGCTTAAGGATTCAGAATGATACAGCTAAAAGCTCTAGTGTCAGTGTCAATAGAATAGTCTTCAATAGTCGGATGCTGTCCCGTTTTGTTTTTTTAGTTTGTTCCAAAAAAATAGATTACAATCATTGGTTAAAGTGAATCTCTGCAATCTCCACACACGCATATAAAAAAATAAAAAATAAAAAAAAGTAAATAAGACAACTGATAGCAATCACATGATTGCGGTGATTTCAAAATGAAATACAGAACATTGTTGGGAAAGGAAATGAACTAATATAAGTATAAGGTGGTCAGGTTTTTTTAACTTGGCAGAAAAAAACAACTTATATTTTTATATAAAAATTTAAATATCTTAAGAACGCTAAATTTTAAGCCTGCGTTGTAAGTGTACACAATGGAGTGCTGTAATAACTGTAAACCCTAGAGAGCACAGCCCCCCCAACCCAAAGAAAACAACAACAGGTTGACAAGGAACTTTAAACACTGACAAAGACATCAGACCAGGAAGCTATTTATTGCCCTATCAGTTCTGATAAGGATAAATCAACACACAATGATTGATGTCAGTAAAAATAAATAAATAAATAAACTTATTTGGTTTATACATCTATTTCAATTGCCAAACAAAATATTTCTTTTAAATTCTATGAGCTAAATAAAGATCAATCAATGTTTGTTGTAGCACACACAACAGACAACCCCAAGCAAACACCACAACAGAGGCTAATAGCTTATTCTTAAGTGCTGGGATTTTATCTGTAAGATCACCAGTAATGGACCAGAGATAATAGCTGATCTTTATAGATCATATTATGACAGACATATCAATTTACCACATAGATTTCCAATAAGATTAAGATACTGGTTTATTAATTTTTTATGCTTGCCAAATAAATAATCAATATTTTGTCCTTTAATATATTATATAAGATAATATGAAATTATTTGAAAAATACTGGATGAATAACAGACCTGACAATGTTTAATTCATAAAATGTCAGTGTTAATTGTATAATAAATCAGAGGTTACAAAAGCATGTCTTACTTTACCCTTTAGTCTACAATGTTTGCCCCTAAAAAGCTTATCAAACAATAATTAATAAGGCTTTTTAGACTACGAAATAACATAATTTCCTCAAAGAGGACCCATTTTACAATCCAGATATACAACTGGATAAATCTTCTACAAGTACTTCGGTAACATGACATAAAAATGAATATTATTGGAAATGTGTCTTCCAAACAATTATCTATGAGATGCAGTGGTAGGAAATAAATCTCAGCAAACCATTTTATCATTTTCTCTGTAGTATGAACATAGCAGATTTATGTATCTAAGCATAACAATTCATCCCCAATCAAATACCTCATCCAGAACTATTCCATGGACCCTGTCTCTGATATTTAAGGGGAACTACCCCTAGTTCTTATGTAGAATAGTTTTTAATACTGAATTTGAAAGCATGGTGAGTAAGCCAGTGGCAGGAGACATTCAAATGTCACACTTTGGCTCTGGTTTATCATTCTAAATTAATGGGATTTTCTCATTACAAAATATACACAAATTATTGAGCACTCAACAAAGTTAAATAGGCAGAGGTTAAATTTATATTTTTTCCCCTTCATAAACAGCAAATTTGAGTTACTACGAGTCATACTATGAGTTTGTGAAGTACAGTTGTCTATCTCCTATATATATAACCCCTTTCCAGTCCATGACGGACTATGGGGCATGTGAAGTAGCGTTCACAAGTTTTATTTTGCCACCACTAACGAGCAGGGGATTGTGTGGCTAGCACAATGCCCCGGAGGCCTTGCCAGCACAGAGAATAGAACCAGTGACTCTCTTCTGTCTCTGCAGTCCTGCGCGCTACCGCTAGACCACCGCAGCCTTAGTACAAATTTATCAGCATAATGGCATAATGAAGAAATAACATTTATAAGTTATATTATAATTATAGGCCTAATGCATAAACTTGCACTGTAGCATTCAGCAATACCATAACAATAATAAATATTTCTAAAAAAGAAACAATTTTCTGTCTACACATTATTTTTTTTTCCATTTGATTGTATTGAACTGATTAGTCTAGTGATTAAAATTTAATTTGTATTGATTAATTATTAATTAGGGCCTTCTTTCTATTAACCATGTATCATATTTATGTATGCTTTTATCATAATATTCATAATGTAAATTAATTAATGTATAGTGTATGGTCCTGGAGATGATTATTTAGAATTGAAAATGGTACTAATTATTAATGTATCAGACTATGTCAAGTATATAATATAATATATTAATATAAACTAAACTAATTAATAACTTTAATAAGCATAAGAAATTGCTGATGTTAATGTTATTTTATAATTTATTTAAAGAGTTTGTAGTTGAAAGCAGTAGGCTCAGTATCAGTATCAGTATGACTCAGTTCAGTAGGCCCAGTTTAGTGTTAGGAAATAGGAATCGGAATAGGCATAGGACTTAGACTACTGGGATTAAGTTCAGTAAGTTATAATTATAAGCCACTGTTCAATAAGAGTATGAGTATGTGAATGTGAATTTAAAAAATGCGACTTTTTTTCATAAACTTCTAGTCTATCATGTCATATTATGATAAGAAGTAGCCTAGACCTATTACTAGAAGATTTTTTTTAGTTTAAGTTGAAGTAAAGTAATTATTATTATAATTTACAGTCTATATAATTATACTTATACTATTTATACCTTATAATTTTAATATATAATATAATTATATGAGTAACAGTGTGTTCATGAATCGCTCCCCCCCCCCTCATATAAAATTACTAAACAATGAATATTTATAATAGGCCTAGGCCTTCATCCCTATGTAACTATGTAGACTAGAATAAAATTAACTCTTGCATAATAATAATAATAATTTTTTTAAAGTAAAAGGCAAAGGCAGAAGCATCCGGTTTTAGACGCAGAAAGAAACAGCTGATTGCCTTTCTTTTTCTCTGCCTACCGACCCACTTTTGATCCTTGCATTATTTATAGTTATAGTCTTGTCTAATATCTATGTTTTAGTATTTGGGTGTCGCACAAACTAATACTTTCCAAGGTTAAATTAAAATTACTTCAAAAATCAAACCAATGAAATATGTATCTTCAGAAAAATGCGTTTACATGAAACAGCAGATTTGTAAATTTATCGTTTAAAACTAATAAATTATATAAATCTAGCCTAGGAGGTGAAAAATAAACAAGCGTAAAAAGTAAAACTACTAAAAGTGCAAACTTCTAGTAGCCCGACTTGATACTAAATCCTATAGTCTATAGAAGTACTTTAATTTACCGATCGATAAATGGGCGGATCTCGGTAAATAAACATGTTGTACTCAGTAAAGATACTCTTTTATATTATAAATGTACAAACAAAAATACTTACCGATATATTGAAACATTTATTTCCACTCCCAGTTTCCAAAGGCAAACAAATGGCCAAGCGACGAGTGGGAATTAAATGACGTGCTCAACTACTTCGTCTGCTAACTACTTTGTTCGTGTTCGCTCTAAACTGGCAGCCTCTAGAGCTATGCTGCCATTGGTCAAAAGTTTACAAGGGGGATAACTACAACAAAAGGCACAAAAGAATCTAATAATAGTTATCGTTCCTTTTTGTCAGACAAAATAACATTCAGTTGTATTATTACTATTAACCAGTATACCTAAATTTATAAAAATAGCTTATTTATTCAGTCCACTGTGGCATCAAAATCAATAAGTGAAATGGCATATCACAGTAATGTCACCACTAGGCTCTACTTAGATTTTTTTCACCTTCAACGTCATGTACTGTGTGTGAAATCTCTATGTCTTAAGCTTAAACTTAAAGTAAGTGAACACTAAATTAATAACATGATCTCAGTGTATACAAGTCTTAAAGAAAAAATAAGAGGGGGGGGGGTCGAGAAGGGTAAACGATTATACAGCCGCAGCGCTTTTAAATAGTTTTTTTTCTGGTATAAATTATCCAAGGTTATCATCTTGCAGTATATGATGGGAACTTCTGATTTTAACAATTTTCTTGGGGGTGGGGAGGGGCCGTGGGATACTTCATAGCCCATTTTGACTAAGGCTTCATCTTCTTATCTTTATTTAATCCTTCTAATAATTAAAATAAACAATTTTAAGATAAGATAGTACTAATGAAATAGGCAATGAACTTCAAGCATGCAGAAAGAAAATTTGAGAAGAATTCATTTTCACAATAATTTATTAGGACTTGTTCTATTTTATAACTCTACATGTCTTAACTGAAATAAATAAATTATTCTTTCTTCAATCAGTCCTCACAACATTCTGTGGTTACATGCCTCAGTATTTATAATAAGATATCCATTAAATTATAAATACATATATGAAGATATTGAAATAAATCAGCAGCTACTTTCTTTGTTATTCACTTTAAATACTCTTTCTTGTGCATTAGTCATCATGTTTCAACTTTAAGGGTACATATGATATAGTAAAGATATTTTAAGATCATCTATGATTCATAAATGTTTCCCAGTGAAACATTTTTAAGTAATATAAAATTTCATTTATTTTGCTTACATTATAGCTCTCTAGAAAAAAGCCTTGGCTGGTAATAAAAGATTGACCATTTTTTTTCTGACTTGTCAACAATTTATCACCTGATTTAGGATGATTTCTTTTATAAATATTCTAAATTTGTAATGAAAATAATACAAAAAATGTCTACCTGAACCCTTTAAAAATACTAGCAAAAAACAACAGCAATGTCTCTCATATTTAATGACACATTCACACTGAAAATATTAGCCCAAGTGCTCTGCATACATTTATTGAAATGAAAAATTATACACTCCGCTTACAGTGATCAAAATTGAAAGCTAAACATAATCATAACAAGATATCACATTCAGAGAATACATTACCGAAGGTCCTACACATCCTATACACCTAATATGGTGAACACAGAACTGCAACATGGTTAAACATTGTTAAAATTTACATTTTTTTAATGGTACAAAAAATAACTGTAAAATAATTTTATTTTTTGCAGGTTAGGTTTATAAGTTTATTAGATTAGTCTCAGACAAGACATCTCTAATGAACCCTTAAAAGACCTTGAATTTAGCGTTGTAATCTTATTGAATATGTTTCAACCTTTACATCAAATAAGATTAATTTTTAAAAAAAATAGTGTAAAGAAAAAATAAAGAAAACTGTACATGTTTACAAATACAAGCTAATCATAACACTGAAAGCTGAAGAACAACTCATTCGTGTTGCAAATGTTTGTATATATATACAGTATCTGTGTGCTTCAATATGGGTTTTCAATCTGGTTTATATGTAATATAATAATACTAAGTACAATAATAGGATTCTTCTGTTTTGTCATGATAAGATTTTAGTGAACATATTTTATACTTATACAGAACACCACTAAATTTGTAACCCAACTTATGCAAAAAGGTTTGACTGATCAAATTTAGTGTCTGTAATTTTCTGTCACGTTGCTAGTCCATCTATAATTATGCTTCCAGCTTTATGATATAAAAAAAGGACAATAAATCAAAGTGAGTGACATGGCAGGGTAAGTAATTATAAAATATATTTCAGAATGGCTTCATTCTGTTATCACATATCAATTTGTTGTAGCAAATAAGGGAAAATCCTATTTAAAAACTGTATTAAATTGTCTTGAAAAGGATAAAGAAAAAAAAGGAATTAAAAAAAATAATTTGAGGCAGATGGACTGCACTTTAGAGTGAATTTTAAATCAGATATAACTTATAATTTTAGGTCAAAATTTACCTAAAAAAGAAAAAAAAACGTTTAAATTTCGTTAGGTATTTTGAAGTTAGATAATATTGAAATAGTGTAAAAATGTAGGAACAACTTCAGGGTGATTTCTCACCGTAAAATAAATTGATTCATGAGGTCTACGATAGGAATTACACAATGACCTAATAAACGGAATGATATGTTCATTTAGTTACAGGAACACCAAAAATGCAACAAAAGATATTGAGAACTTGTACCAATCCTGAAATGTACAGTTACCTTGGGTAAATGCAATGAAACATTTTTGCTGCTCTTGCTACTACTACTGTCAAAAAAATTCCAATTGGTCACATAAAATTCAAATACATAATATAAAGGTCCTAAAATTAAGCTCTCTTGGGTATCGCGCTGAATCCTGGCTGCTTCATGTCCACAGTCTTGCCCATGTATTCCCTGCAAGGTAATGATACACCAAATATATAATCAGTTGAGGTTTATTTAAAACTTAAGTCAGTCGTAAAATCTGTTGATTTAATAATTTAGTCAAACTGCTGATGGCATGATTTTAAATTAATATAATTCTCAAAATAAAATTTTTGGTAAAATTAATTTAATAATTAAACAGGAAAAAAAATAATAATTTGTATGCTTAAGAGAACTATTGGGATCAGGATAGGAGAAAGTTTTTCCTAACTTCATCAGCCTTTGCAGGATACAAATTTTATGTGGTCATTCAAAATGGTCATTATTTTAAATGTTTAAATTGCACATTTAACACCAAAGTGAGTTTGACATACTTGTACACATTCACCTTTTTGAATAAATATTATATGATTGATTTTATTGGTAATGCCACAAACTTCACCTTCTTTGTAGAAAAAGCTTTCATGAAAATTCTCCCCTTTCACATGCTGCATTATAGCATGTTTACAGTGGGAATCACATCCTTTAAATAAAGTAGCTGGCTTTAGAATCCTTCAGATTTTTAGTGTTTTCCACACTGATCAAATAATAATAATAACACTTTCAGACCATGGCGGTATACGGGGCAAGTGAAGTAGCGTTCACAAGTTTCATTGAGCCACCACTAACGAGCAGGGGAATGCGTGGCCAGCACAATGCCCCAGGGGCCTTGCCAGTACCTGGGCTCGAACCCGCGTTCTGCCTCGGATCGATAGTCCAGCGCGCTACCACTTAGACCACCGCGCCCCTATAACCCTGATCAAAACATAAGTTTAAACTTGGGCTTGATAGCACTTTAGATATATTTCAACTCATTTATTGGTTAAATGTGCAAGCTGTAGTAATACAACTTCCAATATTAAAATAAAGGAAAACAAATGGAGTAGTCTTGAAAAAGATTATTGAAAAAAAAACAATAAAGCTTATTTTTCCTCATATTGTTTTGGTTACTTTGATAGGGTGGTAAAAGATAATGGGGATAGTTTTGTTTTTCATTAACCATATGAGCTATGAGTAAAATTGGAAGTTTAAAAACATGGATTTGTAATTATGGTTAGCCGCTCAAAGTAGTTACTAATGAACCATGGTGTGAAATGAATGAATGGTGTCAACCCCTGTTAAGTTTCTAAAATTTAGTTGGCCCTTTTAAAAGAAAATTTTAGCAGAATGTCATTTTGAACAGGTGAAATAGGTTTCAGATTCGTGTTGTGACCAACATTATTTTTTAAATGCACTTTGAGATACTTTTATAATCTTCAAATGTGACTCATAACTAATTTGTGGAAATAATATTAAAAACTGTAAACCATACAGAAGAAGCCTCTATGGGTACACAACTCGAAAAACCTTTAATAATCTGTAAAAAGCATGGATAAACTCTACCGATGGGCATGTATAAGAGATGAAAGAAGAAATTAATTGTGAATTTTTCTTACCAATTATGAACCATAAGTTTCTGTACTGCAATCAGTGCTTCATATTTGACATTGGGGTCAGTGTGCATCATGTACTGCATCACTAGCTGCTTCCCACCAAGCTGCTCGACAACACTAATAAAAAAAACACAATATAATCTTATTTTCATTTATATTTAATGCTTCAATTTTAATGAAGAATCACATTTTTGAAAGATCATAAAAAAAATGTTCAAATCTAGATGAGAAGTTGCTCATGGATTATAAAATATGGTAGAAACAATTAAATGAATAAATCCTCAATCGTGTACTTCATTCTCAGACTATTTTTAACAAAACAAATTAAATAAATAACTATATATTTATTCAAAGATATGTACTAATATGTACCAATGAATATTTCTGGGACAGAATAAACTCTGTTGCGGGTCGTCAAGAAACCATTATAACAACAATTAAGAGACGTAAGATGGCATGGTTTGGTCATGTACTGCGACACGATACCCTGACAAAAATTATCCTTCAAGGCACTTTAGAAGGGGGCCGGCGATGAGGTCGACAGCGGAAAAACTGGCTTGACAACATAAAGGAATGGACAGGGTTGAGATTGAACGAATTACTGGTCGCAGCTCAAGATAGGCAAATGTGGAAATTGTTGTCTTGTTGACGTGTCCATGCGCTCCCCCCAACGACCGCAAAGGTCACGGGACTGTTGATGATGATGTACTAATATTAAAAATGAAAGGAAGTAATTCTAAACATATAAATTAATAAGTCTTACTTCTTTCCTCTGGGGTAATAACGCACATACTCTCCGATGTCATGGGCTGCTACAGACAAAACGAGTGGATCTTTGCTTGTGTCTAGCAAGCGAATCAACATCCTGTTGTTACATAAATATTTTCTTTATTACCTGGACTATTAAAACTTTTGTACATTTTTAACAGATTATTTTTTAAAATATACTTTTAAAAGTTAATAAAAAATCCCAAAAGACATATTATTCAACCAATCTCTATGAATCCGCATATAGTGCATATCGTAAAAAAAAATTTTTGATCACCAAATTTGTAATTAAGATTTAAACACAGCTCAAATAAATTCATATACATATTCACAAACTTAGAAAAGATAATAAGAAAAT
Source organism: Ampullaceana balthica (assembly GCA_944989445.1). Taxonomy (NCBI): domain Eukaryota; kingdom Metazoa; phylum Mollusca; class Gastropoda; family Lymnaeidae; genus Ampullaceana; species Ampullaceana balthica. The sequence goes on from CALYLW010000352.1 coordinate 215,413, forward strand.
AATATTTTAAAGATCTGCTTTAGTATGATTTGTGATAGTGCATGTGGCAAGATTCAGGCGCTATTGCGCTTTTTCAAAGTTTACTTCAAAAGCTCATAATTATTTTCATTGAGGTAGGCAGCGTTCTCATGCCAGAAGCGATCAGATCTGTGTGCTGGGCTCCATTCCAGCCGTCCTGATTTCACCTCAGTAATGTACTCATCAAGGGAACTGCCAAAATAAGTAAACACATTCAGAAGTGGGTTGACATTTGTAGGTTGTTGTTTAGGTATATAATCATCAATTGGAAGTGACACAATAAGAGTATCAAATTTGTTTGGCCTCTTTTTTTTAAAATGCATTTTACATCAATCAAAATGAATTTTACATAATTAGATTGTAAAAGGAAACATTTAATAATAAAATTAATAAAGGATTTAGATGAATGTATTTTATAAGCAAAATTTTAAAAAATTCAATCAAGATTTCAGCCACATTTTAGTAACAATAAAAGTAGATTTTAGCAAATCCTAAGTGGAAATAAATTATTCTTAGTTCTCTGAAATCAACTCAAAACACTGAGACAGACTTATAAGCAGAAATAACTCTATTAATGGCAATGATAACAATGCATATTAGTATAATGTCATAGATAAAATTCATTGTAAAAATACAATGTTATTTACAATGAATCAATATAATTTTTTTAATAAACAGTAACAGTAATGGCATCAACTTTTAGACTGACCTGAGGTCTCGGATTGAATCATTCAGCTTTTCTAACAGGTACTTTAGGTCATTGACAACATCCTCATCTTGGTGTTGTCTGCCCTCAAGCAGCTCCAAGTGTTTGAGCACCTGTGAAAAATTTGGGTGATGTGTTAAAAAAGTTATTATTTTGTACTCAGAATTATTTGCTTAACCTTTTTTTGTGACGGAAAATAAAATGTTAAAAAAAGCATAGGCTATAAATAGGGCAAGCTGATAAGGCCTGCTAGTTATTGTGCTGTAGACTTGTCAAATGTAATTTATTTTGCCACTTAAGTCTGTAGTTATTAATAGTGGTGGAACAAACAAAAAAAGGACTTTATTTTTTACAAATATCAAGAATAAATAATAAGTTTTCACAATATTTAAAATTATTAATTGAAAAACAAGATACTAAAGATGCATATATATTAATAAATAAAAAATACATAACCCTCCAAACAACTGCAAAAACTTCCTATCTTCTTAAGTCATTTAAACAAACACGAAGCTTACACTGCAGCGTGAGCAGTCTAATTTTTCTTACCTTACACTGCACCATAGACAATGCATGCTCCTGGCGGACACTTTCTTCCTCAACGTTCTCAATAAGATTCTGTTAAAGATATATTATTGTTTTCGTTACCAAGTTCTTTGATCAATGTCAGTTACTATGAGAAAGAAGTAAGTTTTCCAGAGTACCAAGATGATAAACCATAATTCACATGCTGACATTTTATTAAAAACTTACCCTAAAAGTGGCTAAGACAATACTTACCCTAAAAGTGGCTAAGACAATACTTACCCTAAAAGTGGCTAAGACAATACTTACCCTAAAAGTGGCTAAGACAATACTTACCCTAAAAGTGGCTAAGACAATACTTACCCTAAAAGTGGCTAAGACAATACCTACCCTAAAAGTGGCTAAGACAATACTTACCCTAAAAGTGGCTAAGACAATACCTACCCTAAAAGTGGCTAAGACAATACCTACCCTAAAAGTGACTAAGACAATACTTACCCTAAAAGTGGCTAAGACAATGCTTACCCTAAAAGTGACTAAGACAATACTTACCCTAAAAGTGGCTAAGACAATACTTACCCTAAAAGTGGCTAAGACAATACGGGTGACCTTCTCCTTGACTGCGTCACTCAACACATCTGCCAGTGTAGGTATTATGTTACCACTGTAAGTGTAAGGAGGACACAACAAAATATACAACAAAAATTAACTTCATTAATTTGAAATTCCAATGTGTTCTAAATTAAATTATTGCTTTAATTATTTTTTTCAAGAAAAAAAATATATCTCGATTAAAAAAAATTACATTAATTTAATTACTTTACAATTATTTATGAGTGAAATAAATCTGACCTGTTCATTCTTTCAGCCAAGCTGGAGTTGTGAGAGATACACCACAAACAGAAGACCAGCTGGTACTGTACTTGAAAGCTTGGATTATTGGCCAAGACATGGACGATTCTAGGATATTAAGTACACAATTACATGTCACCATTCACAAACTCAAAAAAAACAACAAAAAACACTTCAGGCATCCATGCAAGTTAAATTTTTTAAAATCTATTAATTTTAGATTCGAAACTGAAATAAAATAAAATTCATCCACAAGATGCCACCTTGAAATATAAAAATTAAGTTTTCAAAAATTATCTTACGCAGCAATGCCATCCACTTCCACAAAAACAATTCTGTAGTTGTTGATCCTAAGCATCATTTGAAGGCTGCGACCAGCTGACAATAAATACTCATTGTTCTGCAAACAATGAACAACATCATATATAATCATTACTGCTTAATGCGGTTTCATAACTTCAGGAGAAAGATGAGCAGTAGAATTGTATGAAACTAAATCACAAAAATGTGTTGTAATAAGTTTGGTCTCTTGGTCTAGTAAAAATATTTTAACAAACATTAGAGCTAAATGGTGTGATAATAAATAGTTTATATGGTCTGTAATAAGTCCTCAAAACAACTTAGGAATCAAAATCAAAACTTTAAGTGCAATTGATTAAAAGATCTGAAACATTGCAGTATAAATTTTTCCTAACAAAATTTATTTTCTAACAAATTTTTTTCTTCATTGTTTTGAGTACAAACCTTTAATGTTCTAAAAAAAAACACATTTTGAGAATATATTTTTCGTTACAAGTTACATAATGTTCTATTAAAAAAGTTAACAATGAGATTTTTTTTATAAAATCCCTTACAGGCAATTTAATCTGATCCTTCAGCCAGACAAGGTAACTCTGTAGGTATTTTCTTTCCATCTGATCCTTTGACCAACATGCAATCTTTGCAATAATTCTGCTGGCCTGAAAAAAATAGAATTTGGTCATTCTAATGATATTTTTCATTTTAAGATAATTTGTTTAAATCTGAATCTTTAAAAATTACTGAAATGTAAAAGGCATTTTTTGATTCAGTATTAGTGCATAAATGTTTCTGAAATATTTGACCAGTTAAAAATACCCACCTGATACACAATAAATTTGTCATCTCTGTCAAGAAGATGGAAAAATGGTTGCCATACATTTTCTTTATTCTTGCGGGCAAAATCTTTGAAAATTTCAACCCTTGATTTGTCGGCCTATGAAATTAGATTTTAAAAAATTAAACTACATTTAATTTAAGTGAAGAAGAAAATGAGATGAAATATTTCAATTTGACTTAAGGGTACTCAGAATGAGAATAATTAGATCAAAACTTGTCAAAGAGTGAATTGCCAGCTGTGAACATTTGTGGTCTTTTTGTTGAATGCACACTTGTATTTTATCAGTAATGCTTTCAACTATTTTTATATTCCTCTGCAAAGAACTGCATCACATACCTGAAGAACATCATCAAGCATTGTGAGTACGTACTGCAGTGTCTGGTCACGGGAGATGCCTTCCATCAACATGCGGAATACCATGACAAACTGATGAATGATAAATAACAAAGGGCTGAGATTCATCAATAAATGTAAAGGATGCTTGGGGCATACATGAAATTAAATATGTCTAAAATAGAACTCAATCCGGTCACATATAAATGCTAAAGACATACAGTATTATAGAAAACTGAAGTAATTTAAATAATATTTCACAATCTTTACTTTCAAATATCGAGAAAAAATTTAAACCCAAAGTAATTGTCTAATGACATCTTCCGAATTTTTTTCCGAATAGCCTAGTGCAGCGGTTCCCAACCTGTGGGTCGTGACGTGACCCCCATGGGGTTGCCGCAGGGTTTTCATGGGGTTTGCCAAATTTTGACTAAAAAATTATACACTATAATGCAAATTTGCTCTATTTTGTAAAAACTTTATTGAAAATGACTTATTAACATTTCATATGGGTAGCGGGTCAAATGGCTTTTATAAAAAGAGGTCGCCACCAATGTTCCCTCTAAGGTTTGTTGGTCCGTGTGGAAAGTAAAAAAACTCATGTGCAAAGTTGCACAGCATCTATTTTTTGTGCAATGTTTTACAAAATTTGCTGCGCTGTGTCTGTCAAATATCTGTGAGGCCGCGCAGCTTAAAGGGAACATTGGTTGCCACCAAAAATATTGGCCTAGTGCATCTGAGACTCTTATTTCAAGGCTTCTATGAATTTTGCTTAAGAGAGTGTATATGCTAATGACAGGAGAACTGTATATTATAATTTAGTGACTATCTCTCTTGTAAATTTAAGAAGATTTAGTGGCCTTGTTTGATGCACCGTTTACAGTCAACACAGCTGCCACACATTGTGACTAATGAATTGATCACAAATACCATCTGCTGCCACTTTTTCATGGAGCTGTCTGGGTACTTTTTCAATGTTTTTATCAATTTCAAGTTGAAATTAAACTCAAATGTGATGTTTATAATAATAATGCCAAATTCATGATTAGTTAAATAAACACAGAAGAGTTGCCATATATCAAATCAGTTGAAAGATATCCATTGCATTTTTCTATTGCTGTTGTGATTTTAAAAAAATTCCAAAAGATTCATTAGAACAAGCACACATTAAACTGCAGGAAGGAAGTTTTGAAAAAGTTGTTCTGTACATAAAAAGTCTGACCTTTCTAACTATTTTGCATGATGAAAGCCAATCATAAGCCTAGCATATAAATTCCTATGGCATTATCAGCACCTCAAAGTAAAAACAATTGATTCATAATGACCGTTAATATTTGATCCAAATAACGTACTTGGGTTGGATTTTTTTGCAACATGGCCGTCCTCTCCTCTGGTTTGGCTGTGTCAAATTTTGATATGAAATCATACACTTCATTTGTAATCATTTGACCTCTGTTAAAAAAAAATTGCTTATATTGTAAAAACATATTACTTTAGCACATTTAAATGGAAATAAATATTAAAAAAACAGTTCATAGAAAATAATTTAAAATTTCTATTTAACCCTTAACTGTAGATTCTAGTTAAATTTTAAGAACAACACATAAACTAACTGAAGGTAGCTTTTCCAGTTCACATTGTTTTTGCGCACAACCTCGGCATGTTCCTGCAGCTTAGATGTAGGAATCTGGCCAGCTAAAAAAAGAAATTTATGGTTAGATTTGAAATTAAGATGCTGGTAAACAAGTGTAGGGCAAGGGAATGCATCAAATCCTTTTTTAAAAATTTCATTTCAACTTTACTTTAACAAAACAATTATTTTAAATATAATAAATAAATCTTACAAAATTCTTATCAGAAGCCTTAATAAAGCAGAGGAGTCTTTGTTTTTAAGTTTTGGCTTGTGGTCATTTATTCATTGATGAAAGAACTATTTTGTACTAAAATTTTTGGAATCCATCCACAAATTCACAGTAAAACATAGTTCTATCATAATGTAATTTTTTAAAATTTCAAATCTATTCTTAATAGGAAATTCCTTGGTACATATAAGGCTCTTAAAATAAATTTTTAAAAGAAATATTAAAACACATTAAATATCTATCATATTCAATATTGAAAAGCATCAGATTCATATCATATGCTGAAAGGCCATAAATACATTTAAAGTATTTAAACATGTAACAAGTAATTTGAAAATTCATAGCATAGCTCAGTAACTACTAAAGATGATAAAGGCAGTAGCTATACATCCACGATCTGACAAATACAACTGGGACTATCTTTCCGATGGAGGTAAGTGGGCCTTAAAGTTCCGGCGACCTGTAGAAATGTGACTCGTCTATTTAAAATCTCATGCAATGTATCTTTACTTTCCTCAAATGTTCACAGTCCTTATATTCTGTTTCAGAAATAGCTTGATAAATTGATTTTTTGTGTTGTTATATAGTAAATATAGAACTGTCAAATTTACAGCTTTGATATTAAAAAAGTTTGCATGCAGTAAATAAAGATTTGCTTCATTTAAACCGGTTCTGCTTGAATAAAATTTATGTGTAAAGAGTAGTCTTTATCATTGGAAAAATTTAACTTGTGTTTGGTTATCTAAAGTTTGTTTTCTGTGTTTGCAAATATTTCTCTGATACCTTAATTTTTTTGCTTTAGTTCTGATATTAAGAAATTTTGAATGCAGTAAATACTAAGGTTGTTAAGACCGCTTGTTTTTGAGGACCGCTTAACCGTTAAAAAAAAAGAGCGGTTAACCGTCGGTCCACATTTTTACTATGTTTTGTGAACCAACAAGAGAATGTATCAAATTTTCGCCCTGCGTCATCTGATTGCGCATCCTAGCGCCTGTTATGTACCGACGTTAGTCTTCACCTCTGTCGCGCTGGCGTCAAAACAGCCATTTCAAAAAAAGAATAAATTAAGTAAAATTTTATTTTTAAAAAAAAATCATTTGAACAAAGAGGCAAACGGTAATCATTAATATTCAATTTTTTATTTTATGTATTAAAAGTATTAAAACGGCATGTTATCAAATGTTGTCAAGTCAATTCGTTTTTGAGGACCAATTAACCGTTAAAAATACAGTGTTACTGTCCGGTCCATATTTTTCCTTAGTTTTTTTAGAACAAAGAGAGCGCGTATCAAGTTTTTGCCTCGCGGCGTCTGATGGTGACTTCAAAGAACATGTGACGTCACGTCCCACTTGCGTTCAGTTCTCATGCGCTGTGCTCTTTTACAACGTACATGAAATAAATTTTTAGGAAACATCAAATATTAAATGAATGTGGTCATTTTAATACTTTGTGTGCATTATTCCCTACATAAATACAGACAATCCGTCACTAAATCATTAGCGGCGTATGCTACGCCGCGGGACAGCTCAAACCCTATTTGTACATCGTTGCCTTTTCAAAAATTAAAACGAAACCTCCTTCTTGTACTCTGTTCACTTAGGACTAATGCCTAATGGCAATCACTTTTACTTCGACACCAATGTAACTAACTGGTTATTCTTGAGTTGTAGGATTTTCTCTCAATACATAATCTTGTACACAATAATCCACTGAAGAACTTGCTTCAATAAAACAACTTTAATATTTATACTTTGTACAAGAATAATAATTTGAGGTTATACAACGTGGATTTCTCAAATACACACATCACGTCCTTCCCTCACGGAAGTTATCTGACAACTGTTCGCCCAACCTTCTCAGCCAATGGGATGGCTCCTTTCTTCCTGCGTTTATTACTCACGTGACCTCTCCGTCATACGATCACGCAATACACACATGATACACTGGTGACTCACTCATGATTCACATGTGACACATAGGCGCCCTACAACCCCTATTATAAATTTTTAAAATACTTTCTGTGCATTTCAATTTCAGAAGTCAAAAAGTTTAATATTTCGTATTTATCAAACAAGGACAAGTTAGTTGGGCTTTTGAAAAAGGTCGGCGCCGTAGGCGCCTTAAAAAATTGCATTTTTAAAAAAAAATAGATTTCAGCTGAAAACTTCCGTCATTTTTGAGGGGTAATACACTAGCAATAAAATAATTAGTATTAGTATTTGTTAGTGCAGTGTCAGCTGCGCAGCCAAGTACATGGCTTGTCCTTGAGGAGCTGTTCACAACAACAACAAAAAAGAAATTTTACCGCTACTTAAACGTTCCAAGTCTTCAATTAAATGACTGGATTCTCCTGAAGACATCTTGTTAATTCAAACCGTTATTTCAGAAAATAAATTATAGTAAGACAATTGTCTTATCCCACAACACAATTTTTTACTATGTAAACACTAGTTTCAAGAAATCATTGAGAGTGACTTCCCTTTAAATCATATGACTACGACTTTTCTCACGTGAAATATAGAGATCCTCGAAAACATTAATTCATTAATGTAGGACTGGATCTTGCTATATGTTTTGTTTTATTTACTTTATTATTTGTACCATGACGTGTCTTAAATTTTTGTATGTAAAGCTTTAAAATTCAAAATACAATTAAGCTAATAAGTTTTTAAAAAATCAAATTCAAATTTCATCCTGTTACTGCCGTTACTTTAGGGTATATTATTAGATTAGTAGATTAAAGGCTAATTAGGGTTTGGGGCGTCCATAAAGTATAAGTACGTCACGCTTTTTCATTCAGGAGATACGCATTTCATGCTATTTTGACATAAAACTAATTCTAATTTTCTCCAAATTTTTTGAATTAAAGCTATTTAAATTCTACTTAAAAATATAAATAAATTAGAAAAAAATAATACAAATAAATGTGTGACATCACACATGGCCTGACCCCCCCCCCTGTCACACTTTCTTACACCCCTTCAATGATACATTTTTTTTTAAATAGAAGGTCCAATAGAGAGAGAGACTGACATAAAGAGACATCCAGTTCGGAAAAAAGAGAATAAATAATCTTATAGCAATCCTAATGGCTGTAATGGGAAATAGAATGGTCTTTTTTTACTCAGTACTCGTTAGTTGTTTTGGGGCATTAGCATGGGCGTAGGGAAGGGGGGGGGGCAAGGGGGGCATTCCCCCCCCCCTACATTTGAGAAAAAAATCTTGCAAAAAATGTCATAAAGTTGTTACAATAAAATTGAAAAAATTTCCTGAAAGTTTATTACATGGAAGGCAGTTTACATTTATCAAACATAAAAAAAGAATTATATCTGCAAGTATAACTGATTACATTACTGATTGTTCTAAATATTCCAGTTGTTTAACAATATCTGTAACATTTTCAGAAAAAATCCGCAAACTTTTATATTTATGTGACCATCTAGTTTCACATAGCAAAGGAACATTTAGAATAAGTTTTCTTTGCTGATTACTATCTCGGAAAAACACTCTAATTGACTTAATTGTTCCTATTGTGTTTCGTACAACTTTCACATTATTTAAATCGTTCACAGCAAGATTTAGTTTATGTGAACTACAATGTACAATTGCTGCTTTTGTGTATTTTTTTCGAATTATTGCTTCTTTACCTGCCATTGTAGAACATCCGTAGTATCCTTGACCAACAAGCTTTGTCATATTTAATCAAAATTCTAATGAAATAGTAATGATGGTGTTGGTTAAACCTTCAGCTGTTCTATTGACAATTGGAATATATCCCATGAATTCTTCTGTGACCATCATTTTACCATTTTGTTCTTTGACAAATCTAACACCCAGTGACATCTGCTCAATGCCTGAAATGTCATTTGTCTCGTCGGCAAGTATAGAAAATGCAACTTAATTATTTACCTCATGAACAATGTCTTCACGCAAGAGAGACCCACAAATTTTGATTATAGTGTTTTGCGTAGTTTCCGAGATACACTCAGCGGTTACCCGTCAAATCGGCCTCAGACAAAACGGCCCCGACATAACTCGGCCCCAGACAAATTTGTAAACATTTTTTAACAAAAACATTAATTGTTTTTTGCATTTTAAGCTTTCGTCAACTTTTTCACCCTTAAAAAAAGTGGTAAAATTGTAAAATTATTTCTTGTGATGTTATTATATTTTTTCTTGTCAATAAACAACCGTTATTAGGTACCATTTCGCGTAAAGGCTATTAAATTCACTTTTGTTGTGTTATTATTATTGTTTATTGTTAGCTAAACCTGACACTGAATAGGTGAGTAAAAATACGAATATATTTGATTGTAAATTTTACTATTAGTCCATCTATTAGTCCAGGGTCGTTTTGTCGGGGTCGTTATGTCGGAGCCCAATTGTCGGGGCCGTTTTGTCCGGGGCCGTTTTGTCGGTGAACCATACTCAGTACTACAAGAACCAATTGACAAACGATTACCAAGAACTTCATCTCCAGATTCAACACGAAACTCTAACAGGTCATGAAAATTACCAGAATTTGATTCTTTTCCACGAAGTGCTAAAACATGCATGCAGCAAAATAGGATTGTAGAAATGATGGGACCCAGTTCATTGCGATTTTCTTGAATTTGTCTTCTAAATGATGAGTCAAACTGCTCATCTATAGAAACTGCTTTGGCTTCCAATAAAGCAAATAAAATTGCTTGCATCTTCATGAGAGCCTTTGTGCCATAATGCGCTTTGCAGGTTGCTACGTGCATCTTCGTTGAAATCTTTATATTTTGTACATGGTTTGATGACAAATACCCACTGAACTCATAGAATTACGTTTTTTTGCAGAAACAACACACAATATTTGCAAAAGGGACCTATTAACATTTGCGAGTATACAAGCCACGGTGAATCGTCTGATAACCATGCATATCTACAAACAAAAACTCTGTTTCCCTCAATGTCAGCTCTAAAATCATAATTTCTATCAAGGGTCCAACAATCACGAATCAGCTGCAATTTCAACTTATTTGAAAGGTCGTATGTCCAGACATACCTTCCAATATCCAATTTAGGAAATGAATAAGTGTCAGCGACAATCAAATTAGGAAAAGTTGCTTCAGTTGTGTCTGGCTGTTGAACTTTTACTGTTGTCCTCAATGCCAATGATAAGTCAGATGCTGCAGACGCCCCAAAATCTTCTAATAACGGCATTTATCCCGCGATTGGTCTACTTTTCGATTTTTTTAGCCTGTAAAAAAATTCTGATATCCATCCTTGGTAATCCTGCAGTTTCTACACGTATATTATTTCACAGCTAAAATAAATGTTCTCGCAAGAACTTAAGTTTTTAATTTATTAAATGCATTAATAAATGTTGTATTTTAGCTATTACATCACTAATTTGTAAGTCTTATTAATTTCTAAGGCTTTTTTCGACCCTTATTTTATACTGAACCTGAATTTGAAAATTGTACCTGTATGGCATTGTCCGTTAAAATAAAAAAGTGGGTTTTTTTTTGCCCCCCCCCCTGGAAAAATTCCTAGCGACGCCCATGGGCATTAGGGACAAAGGCCGAACGGTGGTGATGTGTTATCTGCAACCCTAGCAAGCCTTATAGAAATTGGCACCCCCCCCCCACCGATGTATGTTTTAAAGCCTGTTTGATTTGTGGTGACGCCTTATTGTTTTTTTTCCCTCCAATTTGTGATTTCCCAATCATATTAAATAAGTACTATATACGACCCACGGCGTAGCATACGCCGCAGACTTACTCATAGATAGTGCAAAGAAAACGGAGCGAGGGGAGAACGGACACAAACAGTAGCACGAACAAATGGGAACAACGCGAGTGAACGTTGGGGGGACCGCGGAAGCATTTTTGGGAAGTATTTCGGACATCGCGACAATTTCTGCCTCGCCATCAAATCTTCCTAAAGTATTCTTGAACTGAGCGTATTGTTCAAAGTGTATGCCTATACCTATATACTTTTCCGTCACTGAGAACAACAGAGAGCACATCGCCAAAATTATCTCAATGTTGAGAAACAAATATTACAGCCATGTTGCCAAATTGGAGAGCAACAACTTCGTCTATGATCTCTTGTTGTAGAGTATTGTAGTAAGTTAATGAGTTGCACAAAATTTTCCGGTGGTTTGGGGTACGGGGTTAGGGTGGGTATATTGTGGGAAATAATGATTTGATCGCATTTTAAAGGTTTCGTTCCTTTATTTTCTTCTAATTATTATTTGTTTTTGATTGCGTATATTCAATAGAGTTAGGCTTCAAAACAGATTTAAATTTAGGACTGCACGGCGAATCAGATTTGAAAACTATTTCTCAGCAACAAAGCCTTTGAATATGTCATAGAAACAGATTTGGGGTAATCCCAGTTGGTTGGTCTAAACACCGAAACATGTTACCAGCTGATCATCAGCTGATGTTCGGTTTCAACGTTTCAACGTTACATCAGTGGCATCCCAAGTGTTGGTACCATCAGGGCCGGATATAAAAAGTTCTCCACCTCTCCACTCTCTCACTATTCCTGATGCACCGAGTAGGCCTAAAGTGCGCAATAATAATAATAATATAATTCACAAATCGAGTATGTGCAAATGAGCATGACGAATAACCCTCACTGGGGTCAACTAATCACAGTTAACGGTTGGCAAGGGAAGGTAGTGGAGGCGTAGGGCATGTCTTGAGACCAGCAATGCTTTTTTAAAAATCCAGTTTCGTTGTTTCTTCACAGAGTGCATGTATTTCATAGTGTATAGGTTATTACATCCGCCTGACATGGGGAAGGTCTTAGGTTCAAGCCCCAGCGGCAGCATTTAAAAAAAAATGGTTTAAAATGTTTTTTCCCGCTCTTTTCCCCCTTTCTTGGCGAACGTAAACGCCGTTTCGCATGTATTTCACGGGGGAAAAAAGCTTCGTTCAATGTTATACCAATTCCTTCATCAGTTAACTGTGTGAGAGAGACATAAACACCACATATTTTGAAAAAGTAATTCTATGAGAGCCATACATTATGTTTAAAACTAAAAGTTCAAGCAAATGTGTGCATTTTGTGTAACTTCGACACGAAAAGTACAATAATTATGTCTCTGAATTCTTTTTAATTACATTGTTATGCTGATTTTATATGCAATTAATATGTGATCAAAGGTGTCTGAATAAACTTTTAAAAAAATAATCGAAAATTTGTCTGAGAGTCAGATGATGGCTCGTGAGCCATGGTTTCCCGACCCCTGCTCTATACTGTTAAAATTAAAATACACGCTTCATTTGAAAAGCGTAATGCAATATATATATATATATTTCAGTTTCTGGTTTACTAAATGTTCAGAAATTTAAGGTGACTACTGACCTAACTTTGTCTTACCAGGGTTACTGTTTGGGAAAAGACAAGTTAAAACTTTAAGAAAACGATTTTACATCATCTAAGAATTTAGAAACACAATGTAAACTTTCGTAAACCCGTTTTAGTACAGTTTTTTTATTTCCGAAAAAAGTAGTTCAACTTTGGTTTCCGATAAAATCTTTACATTTCTGAGCTAGATTTATCAATCACGTTCTTTAGTTAATTCATGAATGACATTCGTCCCGCCAGGAGCAAAATCCATCGACAAGAATTTTTAATTCATTATGGCTGCTTTAATAGTTGCTTCTATGTTTATGAATGCTTTCTTCTATAGCGTCAACACTGCCAATCACATCCTTGTACGTTCGGTTTTAACTCATTTCTCCGAGTGCATTCTTTGACCACTGTATCTCAGCTATTCTTGGTGGTTTCTGTCTATACGTTAGTCATGACATTTTCAAGCCATTTCTTGTGATATCTTTAGAAATAGACTTTGGATATTCCATGTCCCTTTTAATGACAAGTTATTTTTTGTTGTTGTTGTTTTGTTGGAGATTATGTTTGAATATTTTATCCTCAGATCTTTGTATATTTTTCTTTGTATATTTTTGTGAATACCTGACTTCCTGCGTGATGCGTCTCCATAACAGTATGACTTATCTCAATAATTTCACCTGTCACTTCCACCTTTTCTTTGCTGACACGGTTGTACCTGCAGGAGTCCATCTTACTCAGCCGCCTTCGTTGGTAGTCTCTAGCTGGAAACTTAACCTGTGAGGGCAGTGGCGTAGCTACGGGATGCGGACCGCAGAGGGTGACAACATCACCAACCGCAGTGACGCCACTGATTGAATTCAGTCTGGGAAGAGACTCCAAAATTATTGTCAGGATAAAATACATTTTTATCCCCACAACTGGTGCATTTACATCAATTTAATGTTCGGGAACAAATCCCCGCCTACCTTCGTCACTTCGTCTTCACGATCCGCGGAGACTCGAATCGAACCTGCGACTCTTGGCACGCAGCCAGTGGCGTAGCTAGAGTCATGTGCGCCCGGGGACATGACACAAAATCTGCGCCCCTTGTCGGACCGAAAGATTCTGGGGGCTCACAGAGCAAGAATTTTTTGTGTGGAAATTTTACGGTTTATATGTTCATTTTCGAAGCATTTGGTATTTTAATAAAATAGAATACAGACTAATATTTCTCTATACGGTTGTAAACAATTTATTTGAAGAAAAAGAATACTCTATTAATTATAAATGACTCGAATAGACATAGTCTACAAAAAATTGATCCTCCTTGATTTGAATGGCGCAAACTCGTTAATCACGCTGTCAAAATTAATGTTCTCAAGTGTTTTCTTTCGATGCAAAAGAGTGCAAGATCACTCATACGATCTTGTCCCATTGAAGCACGTAAATAAGACAAAATAAGCTTCAGTTTGCTGAAGGACCGCACACAGTTTCAGTTGAAACAGCAATTGTTAGAAGTATTTGAAGAGAAATGCGCAAATTCGGAAATACGTCATCTCCATATGAAACAATAAAACAAAGAAGATCCAAAGGAGTTTCCTGTAGAACTTCAGCCTGGTTACTGAGCAGCATTTTTCAGTCTTCGGTTTCTGTGCACAATTCGTGACCATTGACGTCAGTGTCGTAGAAATTGGCAAAATCTAAGCAATTTTAACGAAGTGTATCGACTTTTGTCTCAGCAAAAAGAGTTTTTACGTCTAGTAAAAATCTAAATTTGTTGTTTAGGTTGTTTAGACGTAAAAACCGTATAGATATCTCTTTTTGGAGCCTATCAATTACGCTGTTCATATCACGTGAAATTTTTTCTTCTGCAGAAAGTCCTGCATCTCTAGTTAATTCTCCAGGCATCCTCCAATGTCGTTTAATCCTTCTGTCAACCTCGATTCCCAAAGTTGTGTATCCTCTTTTCCATTGTCTACTGCAACCTGGCTCAAATTATCACGAATGTTGACAATTTCTGACTCAAGCGATTCAAGATCAGATGCTGCTTCCTTGAAATTAGGATTCTGCAACCATTTCTGGACACAATCAATTTTCCCCAAGTATGATGTACCAGAAATGTATCAAAAATAGGACGTTAAAGTTTAATATACCTACCAGCAAAGCATCTGCATCACATCTAGTGTCAGGTGTCATATTTGTATGTTCTAATAATTTTTCCAACCACCCTACCAGTTCATCTACTCCTCATAAATAACTTTAACAGCTTCTGATCGTGCACTCCAACGTGTTTCAGACTCCCTCTTTATTGTGATTAGCAAAACTCTTTTCAATTCTTCCCAACGAGTTGTTGAACGAGAGAATACAAAAATGTACACTTTCAACTGTTCCAAAAAAATGTGATAGTAACTGGATCCTGTTTAGCTGAGTGTACTCTTGCTAAGTTTAAGCTGTGGTTGTCACAGTTGATGCACAATGCTCTGTGATTTCTGGCACATATTCGCTGTTGAAGGCCGGATATACGCCCAGTCATTACAGCAGTATTGACAAAACATTGTGACCGACAGTCACATAGTATGCTATTAGATTCCAGTTTTTCTACGATAACACTTTCAAGCAGGTCTTTGGAATGTATCTGTACAAAACCTAAAAATGATTCTTTGGTGGTTACTTTTTTAGTTTGAAAATCAATATCCACAAATCTGATGACTTGAGAAAACTGTTCCCAGTGTCCTAGATCGAATGTTGAGTCAAGTAAAATACCGTAGTACTTTTTTTTTCTGATTTCACCCAACAGCTGATTCCTTAAAGTCGATGTAAGTAGGTGGATAAATGCATTTGAATTTCCGGTGATAAATAAGATACTGAACCTGGATTATCTCGGGTATGTTGTAGGTGTTTTTCTAACAGTGGATCATATTGAGCAACAAGTTAGATCACAGAGAGACAGGAAAGAGAGGCAGTGTCTGCTGTTTCATATGAAAGGAATCCAACTTGCTTTGACATACCGACGGAAGCCCAGGAGAGGCGAGACCTTCCCTCCTCTCCCCTACTTTACTGCCTCCACAGAGAGATTGGGGAAGTAATTTTTTTTAAAGAGTCACAGCATGCAGCAAAGGGACGCATATTAACCTTTCTGTATGTCAGTGGTTCTCAACCTTTTGAGATTCAATAACCACTTGAAAAATGTGTGTCTTAGCTACGGACCACTACTAAAAATCGTGCTACTGCCGTGCTGGAAAGTTAAATATAATTATACTGTGTATATAGCTAGCTATAAGTAATATACATGTTAGTTAGTAAAACTATACTAATATGCTACGATTTGCGTGCTCCAAAAACAATATTGTAATGGCTTTCTTTTGTAACGAACAAATGTCATTAATATTAGTCTCATAGTCTTCTTATTTAATTATACTTGCTTACTATAAAATACTTTAAGTCATAAACAGTAGTTTGTATTAAAAAGACTGCCATATTAGTTTATTTAGTATGAACGATGTTTTGCTTTTATTGTAAGCAATGCAGAAAATCCACTTTCACAAAGTTACAAAGGGTAAACGTATTATAAACGCTATCTGAGACAGTTATTAGGAGTACTCAAAATTTCATTAAGCCCACTTTCTGATGCAACATATCGCTAGTCAGTTCAATGAATTGTTTTAATTACGATGTTGGTCATTTTTTTTATTTGATGAGTGAATGTGTGCGAAATTAGTTCTGGACACCCACCAAAAACCACTGAACGTTAAAAATCATAAAAGTAGAATATAAATTGGTTCTGCATTGATTGAATATGAACAGAAATCAAATTTATCAACAGTTTGTTTATTTATTTCAGCATTTTCTGGTCACTGGGTGGTTTCGTAAAATTGATCAAACATCTCAAAGGTACCTTGAAATAATCTTCTTTTCCAAAGATCAAGATTTTTCGTAAAAGCAGACACTTTGTCACTGAGAGTGATTAAATATGTCTGCTTTCCTAGCCGAGTTGAATTAAGTTTATTGAGTTCTTCAAAAATTTCAGCCTAATTAGCCAGAACAGCAACCCATAAGCTATGGTTCAAATAATCAACAAGCTGTGAGTTTTTTACAAGAAACTCTTTTACGTCATCACGTTATTCAAACATTCTGATAACCAGCGAACTTCAGTATACATCAGTAACTGTTAATGTTTAAGGTTCATAATTGAACATAAGAAATCAAAGAGACATAACTTAATAGACGAGCCTTGACAAAATTTAAAAACGATTTAGGCCAGATCAAAAATATATTTTAAGTCTGCGTTTTACTTGCTAGTCTTTCTTGATGAATCATTCAGTGCGAAAATTTCATGCTTTGCTCACGGACCACCAGGCACATCTTCGCAGACCACTAGTGCTCCACAGACCACAGGTTGAGAACCACTGCTTTAAGTCACTCATTTTTCTTGTCTTGGTCATTTTGGTTGCTTTTAGTGTCGTCTCTGTCTGTTCTATTAATAGACTCGCCTTTGCCTCTTACTGCTCCCCTAGTCTGACTCCCAGCAACTCACAAGTTTTTTTTAAACGCCATCAGCAATTCTTCATTGTTGATGTGTCATTTATTTATGAGTAGAATGGCGCCCTTTAACGCTCAATGGGGGCGCCTAAATCATGCTTGCCAACTGGTTTGTAATGAAGATATTTTCGGAGCTCCAAAATTCAATCAAAATTAGTATACATCAAAATAAAATTACATAATGCGTTTTAATACTCATTTTGGCGCCCCCTAACGTGGCGCCCGGGGACATATGTCCCCCCCCTGCCCCCCCCTCGCTACGCCACTGCACGCAGCCAATGCCAAGCGCTCTATATGGACGCATCTAGTGTTCATCTAAATAATAAGATTTTTGGGGGGTTAAATATGGTGTTTTTGGTTATATATGGTGAATTTATTTTCTTATAATTTAAATTTAAGTTTAATAAAGGTTAATAATAACCTTAACTGAATTTAAATAAAATTATTATATAATTTTGTTTCGGTCCCGGAGTTTCGTGACAGTTAAGACTTTTAGTGCACACAGCTCCACAGGTAAACCCAAAGTTACCTGATAACAACAAAGTCCCCTCAGTTCCGTGTGTTGGACTGGATCCTGGTTCAGGAAAGGGTCAACCCAACCAAACAAACAAATTTTTCGAAATAGAAGACTGTTTTTAGGGTAAGGGTAGCAAGACATGATCATATTAAAAACCATGATATTGATGATCTTTGAACACTCGGAATTTTTCATAATTATAAATTATTTACAAAAATGTTTCATTAGATTTGATTAGATAGTTCAGTGTCATGCGTTTTATATTTAAGTTTAAGATTTATGTAAGTGTAAATTTAGGCTACTTCGAAGGTGTCTGAGGCTGTCCATTTAATTTGTATGTCCTTTCTTGAAAATAGTGAAACAGTCTTTGTTAAGGTTTAAGTTGAGTGAAATTGTAATCATAGAGTAAATTAGAGTGAGTATAGATAGAGTTCAGATAGAGTTAGAGTTAGAGGATGGCTTTGAAACATTTTTCAAAGTAATCAAATTGACAGTACTGAGAATGTAGTTAATAATTTAAAGAACTTAAGAGGTTACTAAGTCTAAGTGTGTGCTTTAGTATAAGTATGCCTTATAATATAAATAAACTCCTAAAGCCTAAATCAAACTCAATAAAAATGAAGTAAAGAAATCTTTTAACTTTAAAATGTAAAATATGAAATTTAAATATTACTAGGCATTAAGAATAGTTATGAGTTAAATAATACAGATACTGGCCCTAATATCAGTTCAACTACTTAGTTACTACTACTACACTTACTACTACTACACTTAATACTACTACACTTACTACTACTACACTTACTACTACTACACTTACTACTACTACTACACTTACTACTACTACACTTACTTTGGCTTTGGGTGGCATAAATAAAGGCCCTACAGTAACAGCCTAACAAGCTTTAAAAACAAAGATTCTTGTTGGGAAGAGTAACAAGCAAGATTACTCAAGGAACTAAACAAAAAACTGTCCCCAATCCTTGAGGTACTTTTTCAAGCCTCTCTAAACATGGGTAAAGTGCCCCAGCCCCAGGGTGGCATTTCATTAATGTGACCCCACATTTTTAAAAATAAGATAAAACTGACACTGGTAATTATAGAACTGTTCACTTAGTAACATTTGGAACTTAGAAACTGTGCTAGGTCCCTTACTCTTTTTAATTTATATAAATGATTTACCCAACAACATCTCAACAGGTACAAAAGTTAGGTTATTTGCTGATGATTGTATTATCTATAGAACAATTAAATCAGAACAAGATAGCAAAATTTTACAAAAAGACTTAGATGAATTGATAAAATGGGAAACTAACTGGAGTATGTCTTTCCACCCAGAAAAGTGTCAACTGTTAAGAGTAACAAAGAAAAAGAAACAAATAAATTCAAAATATTACATTCATGGAAAAGAACTGACCCAAACTAAAGATGCAAAATACTTAGGAGTCTTAATAAATGAGAAACTATCATGGAATCCCCATGTCAATGAAGTTATTAAAAAATCAAACAAAACCTTAGGCTTTATAAAAAGAAACTTTAACAAATGTAATAGAGAAATAAAACTAAAATGCTACCTCACTTTGGTGAGACCTGTACTAGAATATGCATCTTCTGTATGGGACCCATCCACCAAAGAAAACATTGATAAACTAGAACAAATTCAAAAAAGAGCTGCCAGATTCATTACTGGAGAATATTCAAAACTGACAAGAATAACACCATTAGTTAAATCATTAAACCTTGAAACACTAGAGGATAGAAGAACCAAGAGCAAAGTAGTAATCATACATAAAGCAATTAATTCTAATTTAGAAATACAACACAAAGATAACTTAATACAACCCTCAGATAGACATAAGGATAAAAACACCTTTCTTATTCCGTATGCAAGAACAAACACATACAAGTTTTCCTTCTTCCCGTCCGGAATGGGTTGCCTGAAGAATCCAGGAAAACCAACACTTTATCAACATTTAAATCTCTAATAAAAATGCAGGACTAAACACAAACCATAGATAAGTGTAGGACGCAATAATCTTCTGTATAGAAGGAGCGTCTGTAAACAGATAAGATAAGATAAGATAACATTAATTGTAAACACTTGATTGTTAATTTAAATATATAAAATTAACAGATTGTACTCATTAAAAATAGGTTAATTATAAATAATTTTGTATTGTTAGTTTTATTGCTGAAATAAAAGACTATGGAAGTGTAAGTGTATCAATATTAGCAGTTATAATAACAATAATAATAATTTGATAATTTATATAGCGCAGTACCCCATCAAGCAGCTGGGCTCACAGCTCTTCACACAACAATAGTAACACACACATGACTATAAATGGAATTCAATAAAAAAACATTCATATCCTAACTACAACATATAATGATGTTACAGTGCACATAAGCTGCGTTTATCATTTAAAGAAATGTTTGATTGTTGTTTAAATTATTTTGAAATATATATAATATATGCAACAAAAATCTTGTCTTTGAAAATCATTGTATAGTCCAGGGGTGGCCAGACCTGTAGTTACTGAGAGCCTTTTATAAAATCTATAAAAATTGCTGAAAGCCGTATTGCAGCACTAGGGGTCATTAAACATACCTTAGAAATCTTTCAGTAATACTTGTAACATATCTTTCATCAATTGTACGCGAGTTGCAAAGTGAACACGGAAGAGCCGCATGCGGATCGCAAGTCGGGGTTTGGCCACCATTGGTATAGTCTATGCTTCTTTGTCTAGTTATTACTTACCATTGTCACTTCAAAATTTTTTACTCTTTATTGTCTCCTAAATTATTATTTAGATTTTTTTTCAACAGGGACAGTTAACTTGTGGGAGGGATGATAACTAAGTCATGAAAACTACAGAACTGAGCTTTAAGGAATTTGCAGAGTGTCTTTTGTGACCTAAAACTAAAATCTAAGCACAAAGAAGAAATGGATGCTAGATTGTGGAAACTTGGATTTTTGTTGGTTCATTTTAGCCTTGCACAGAGAACTGGTAATCAATGTTTTTTTTAAAAATTAACACTTTCATAATTCAAAGATGTGTAATTTATTTTCAACACACTGGACCAGTTTTTATTTTCAACACACCAGTATTTATTTTCAACACACCAGTATTTATTTTCAACACATCAATATTTATTTCTACCTCCATTAAATATCATATGTTCCCTTCAATAGTCTTTGAAATGCACATTTGCAACATTTTTTTTCTCCGTAAATTATGACATTTAAGAAAACTAATTATAAATTTGGGATGATGCATTTATACCATATTTAAAACTCAGTTTATTATCCTCTTCAGGCAGCCAGTTCTACAGTCAAACTTGTACTGATTTTTCCAGTCCAATGTCTTTTACAACTGATGCATCTCGGACAGGAACATTTCAGTTTCCGAATTCTGGTGTCAATTATAAGGCGTAAGTGGTAAAAATCTTGACAAATATTGTGTTAATAAGTGTGAGACTATGTAATTATAATTTATTCTGAAAATTTCAGTTGCAAAAAATAATATTTTTCCATGTTCCTAAAATTTGTGTTTTATATGAAAAGTGTGATCAGTTTCAAGAGACATTCATTTAGAACAATATATTGTTGATTAGATGTATAAGTATGTTTCAACAGCTATGTGGGTATTGGTGGACTCTTAATACTAAGAGTTTACAAGTGTTAAACAAGTGATATTTCATGAACCAGGTTTACTTTGTTAAACAAGTGATATTTCATAAACCAGGTTTACAAGTGTTAAACAAGTAGTGATATTTCGTGAACCAGGTTTTAGGTCAGCTTGAATGCCTCAGAGTTTCAAAATGTTAACTCTCATGGAGGCATAGGGCCAATGTACACAATGAGACACATTCAGATATGTTCCCAAGTGCTTGCACTTAGTGCAAGTAGGTCAGTTTTATTAAAGTAGTTGTTACTTTAAAAATTACAATGGCTATTTTTTTCTTTAAAAAAGGTAACTCATATTCACTTATAAAATCAAAAATTTTTTTAAATAAAAATAAAAGAAAATAATAATTAACAAATAAAATAGAAATTGATGCTAATATCTTTTTGTAGGAATGAAAAATGTGATTGGAGCATTAGCGCTGAGTCTCCTGATATGATCATCAAGCTTCAAATAACCTTAAGCAACCTGCAGGGAAAAGACATCTATGGGGAGTGTAGCAAAGACTATGTTGACATATTTAACAGTAAGAGAATTGGGAAATCTGATTTATCCAATTGCAAATGATGGGTTGATGTTCTTCCCTTTTAAGTTAAATAAGAGAATATTTTCTTAATGTGCGCTTAACAACTTATTGCTAGTTCATAACTTCCAAAATGTTTATTTGCTCAATCCAACACATAACGAATCCAAAGTAATTAATTTATACTCAACCAATTGCACAGATTCAATAACTTAATATGTTTTGTATCTCTATATATATAAGACGCATTTGTTGTCTGTCTGTCTGTCTGTTCCCTAATAACTCAAGATCCAGACAACCAAATAACGTGAAATTTGGTACACGTACACAAAATTATACCGGAAAGGGTTATTAAACAGGTTTCGTTCTATATATATAAGATACTGGGGGCCCGGGGGCCCAAAATGTAGTTTTTCCTTATATGCGCTATATAAAATAAAAAATTATTGAAAATTAAGACGTAAAATAATGACGCAAAATAATAAACATTTTGGTGTCGAGATTAACAAGAAGGCTATTATCGCCATAAAATAATTTTTGTTGTTGTTGTTGCTTTTGTTGTTGTAGTTGTTGTTGCTTTGTTGTTGTTGCTGTTGTTTTTGTAGTTGTTGTTTTGTTGTTGTTTTGTTGTTGTTTTGTTTTTGTTGTTGTTTTTGTTGTTGTTGCTGTTGTTGTTTTTGTTGTTGTTGCTGTTGTTGTTGCTGTTGTTGCTTTTGTGTTGTTTTTAGTGTTGTTGTTGTTGTCCACATCCCTTGCCCTGCGACGACAATGTCCTTCATGTTGTTGTTGCTTTGTTGTTGTTGCTTTGTTGTAGTTGTTGTTTTGTTGTTGTTGCTGTTGTTGGTGTAGTTGTTTTGTTGTTGTTTTGTTGTTGATTTTGTTGTTTTTGTTGTTGTTGTTGTTTTGTTTTTGTTGTTTTGTTGCTGTTGTTGTTTTTGTCGTTGTTGCTGTTGTTGTTGTAGTTGTTGTTTTGTTGTTGTTGCTTTGTTGTTGTTGCTTTGTTGTTGTAGTTGTTGTTGTTTGTTGTTGTTTTGTTTTTGTTGTTTGGTTTTGTTTTTTAGTTGCTGTTGTTGTTTTTGTTGTTGTTGCTGTTGTTGTTAAACCCGTGCAAAGCTGGGTACTTGCCCCTAGTCTCTATATATATAAGACGCATTTGTTGTCTGTCTGTCTGTCTGTTCCCTAATAACTCAAGATCCAGACAACCAAATAACGTGAAATTTGGTACACGTACACAAAATTATACCGGAAAGGTTATTAAACAGGTTTCGTTCCATATATATAAGATACTGGGGGCCCGGGGGCCCAAAATGTAGTTTTTCCCTATATGAGCTATATAAAATAAAAAATTATTGAAAATTAAGACGTAAAATAATGACGCAAATTAATAAACATTTTGGTGTCGAGATTAACAAGAAGGCGATTATCGCCATAAAATAATTTTTTTGTTGTTGTTGCTTTTGTTGTTGTAGTTGTTGTTTTGTTGTTGTTGCTTTGTTGTTGTTGCTGTTGTTGTTGTAGTTGTTGTTTTGTTGTTGATGTTTTGTTGTTGTTTTGTTTTTGTTGTTGTTGCTGTTGTTGTTTTTGTTGTTGTTGCTGTTGTTGCTTTTGTGTTGTTTTTGCTGTTGTTGTTGTCCACATCCCTTGCCCTGCGACGACAATGTCCTTCATGTTGTTATTGCTTTGTTGTTGTTGCTGTTGTAGTTGTTGTTTTGTTTTTGTTGCTTTGTTGTTGTTGCTGTTGTTGTTGTAGTTGTTTTGTTGTTGATTTTGTTGTTTTTGTTGTTGTTAGTTTTTGTTGTTTTGTTGCTGTTGCTGTTGTTGGTTTTGTCGTTGTTGCTGTTGTTGTTGCTGTTGCTGTTGTTGTTGCTGCTGTTGTTTTATAGTTGTTGTTTTGTTGTTGTTGCTTTGTTGTTGTTGTTGTTTTGTTTTTGTTGTTTGTTTTTGTTGTTTTGTTGCTGTTGTTGTTTTTGTTGTTGTTGCTGTTGTTGTTAAACCTGGGCGAAGCCGGGTACTTGCCCCTAGTAATATAATATTTTTAAAATAATATAATAATAAAGTCTTTACTAAGGAGTAGATGGTGAAGACGTTTTTATGAGCCGTTTCTGTGGATATCAAACTGGAATTTACCAAAGCAGTGGTCCAGTAATGATTGTTCGTTTTATGTCAGATGATTTCTTACAATTTTCTGGGTTCTCAGCAAAATATCAGGCTGTAAAACAAGGTGAGATATGATCTAAAATATCAGGCTGTAAAACAAGGTGAGATATGATCTAAAATATCAGGCTGTAAAACAAGGTGAGATATGATCTAAAATATCAGGCTGTAAAACAAGGTGAGATATGATCTAAAATATCAGGCTGTAAAACAAGGTGAGATATGATCTAAAATATCAGGCTGTAAAACAAGGTGAGATATGATCTAAAATTTCAGATTTTAAATTCTAAAAATGAAGTAAGGTTGTTAATGGTTAACCGGTCCTCAGATCAGGACCGGTCCCGTTTAATCAGGACCGGTTAACCGCAACTTCAATAAGGCCGTACAAGCTTATTACCCGGAGTTTGTTTTTGTTGTTTTACGGTCAAGATGCAGGGCAGCATACGAGACTAACGCGAGCGACCGTGACTTCAAATGGCTTTCTCCATATTCCGGTATATAAATAATATACACATCATCACTATTCAAGATCGCAATGATATTAGTCGATGTGCTAACTAAATATACAACAATGTAATTATAGTCTGTTTCTTATAAAGACAAAGAAAACTATAAAAGCATATGATCCCGTGACCTATCAGCATTAGCTGAATTGAGGGCATCGCGAAAAAAAGCTGAATGCAAGCGGGGGAATCATCAGACGACCCAAGGCAAAAACATTCTCTCATTGGTTCTCAAAACATAAGGCATATAGGGACCAGCGGTTTAACCGGTTAACTGGTCTTGTTTTGAACAGTTAACCGGTCCTCAAAAACGAGTGGTCTTAATAAACTTAATATGTAGTACCACATTTTTAGCTTGTTAATTTCTCTGTTAAGTTGCAATCTCAATTTTTCAGTTATAGCTGTAAAAGAGATGGAGACATAAGATAAATAATGTAGAAATGCTGTTTGAGAAGTATTTTATTTCTGTGTTATTACATCTGTGTTATTACATCTGTGTTATTACATCTGTGTTATTACATCTGTGTTATTACATCTGTGTTATTACATCTGTGTTATTACATCTGCGTTATTACATCTGCGTTATTACATCTGTGTCATCCCAAACAGAAACCAGCGACGGCCTCAGCTCTCGCAGCACAATAGTTTTAGCAATCTGCATTCCTGTGGCGGTAATACTACTGGCCATGACCATTCCATTTATCTGGGGCATGGTCAAGCTATACAAACGAAGGAGAGCATCCAGGGCGTCTCGCTTGGTCGACAGCATTCCGCCACAGGGCAGGATAGTGCCGCGAGATATCCGGCCAAATCAGAGAAACCCGCTGAGAGAGAACAGCGGTCTGAACATCATCACCGGGGCTGACTACACCTACGACATTTACAATGAGCCGTATCAAGTCCAGATGCCTCTGGAGGTTGGGGATCATTTCCGCCCCGTCACTCCGCCACCGGCCTACGACTCAATATGTTATGATTCTGCCAGTTTTGGGAACGATGGTCCAGCCACAAGCCCGCCACCGTACGAGCAGATATTTAAGTCAAGTATGGAGCAGCAGGACTCCAATAGTGATGTGTTTGTTTAAAAACAGTTGGTCCTTTTTTTTTGTTACATAGAAACTAATTTTTTATAGATGAGGTTAAAGTAATTTATAAAAAACAGAGTAATCACAATATTTTGACGAATATTGTTTTGATAAAAGTTCATAGATCATTACCATTTTTTAAAAAACATTTCCTCCTCTCAAGATTATTCCAAAAATTTTTTATGTATACTTTATACAAGCTTACATATTAAAATAGATCTGATGTTTGCAAGGTATAATGATCTAGAATACAAAATTTAACTTATCTGAAACAATAAATCTTCTTTTATTTATTGTTTTTTTATTCATGATGCTTTCTTTGAGTTTAAATTTGTGGGGGGAAAACCAACTCCTTTAAATTGAATGTGCTGGATGACATAAACATCTGACATTGGATAAGTCCAGATATGGCACTTAAAATCCCAAAAAAAATAAAAAATTAACAAGTAAAAAAAAACGACACCATTTTAAGATTATAATTGAATTAGATAACTACATGTTTTTTTTCCCCAGGGCAGTTAACATGGAAATAACTTGTCTTCCTCTTTGTGCAATAGTTTATCTCATTAGTCTCATCAATTGCTGATGTTATTTTATTTCTGAACATGTCCAGGGATTTGATGCTAGACTTTTGATTAGTGGCCAGTCGATCACAGCCATGCCTCATCCAGACCCTAGCTGGAAAGTGTTCACTGAAAGGCTAAATTTTTAATAATGCTAATGACACCATTGTTTACCTCCCTTTTCTCTTGATTATTTCATGTTGTTTTAAAGTTTTTCACAGTTGAAGATACAACAGGGATTCTGTCTTATTCCTTATTTTAACTGTCATTTAATTTTAAATAGTTTGAATTTTATTCATTTTCATCCGAAAGAACCCTAATATTTTAAACCTAGTAACTTTTTACCACTACCTGCTGTCTTAATATGGTGTTAAACTATGTAAACTGTGTGAAAATTTCAGTAACAAAACATTTTATAATAAACCAACTTTTGCAGATGTATATATGTTGTTAAAGAGTTTTTTTCCCACATGGTAATATTTTAAATAAAAATTTAAAAAACTTCAGTGGTTGAAAAAATATATTATCTAGGAAAAGACAAATCACTTCTTATCTGTCACTATGTTTAACATGTCTAGATTGGTTATATTGCCAAAAATGTTTAATCTAATTTATAAAGAAAATTCTACTTTAACAACACAGTATATTATATTTTTTGAGAAATTTAAACAAAAATTTCATGAAAATTTGATTCATTTAATTAAAATGCCTTGTTTCCTACTGACCTCTAGTTCCCTCTGAGTCCATACTGTAAATTGGACACAAGACTGACCGCTAGTTCCTTCTCAGTCCAAACTGTCAATTGGACACAAGACTGACCGCTAGTTCCCTCTCAGTCTATACTGTCAATTGGACACAAGACTGACCTCTAGTTCCCTCTCAGTCCATACTGTCAATTGTACACAAGACTGACCACTAGTTCCCTCTCAGTCCATACTGTCAATTGGACACAAGACTGACCACTAGTTCCCTCTGAGTCCATACTGTCAATTGGACACAAGACTGACCACTAGTTCCCTCTGAGTCCATACTGTAAATTGGACACAAGACCGACCACTGGTTCCCTCTCAGTCCATGCAAGTGCTTACTGGTAAATATGTTCCATATCTTTTTTGATGTTATGAATGTAATTAATGTAAATTCTTGTAAATTTAATGAATAATTTTTATCTCAACTTGAGGCTGCTGTTGTATTGTATTTGCATGCCATACCAATCATTCCAAATCATAGCCGTCTAAGATGATTCAATGAGTGTATTTTTTTATACAAATATTTTTCTTTGGTCACCTAAAGAACAATGAGATCACAAGAAACAAACATGCTAAAAAAACTTTTTTTTTAAAAAAGAAAATGTAAATGTGAGCATTGAGATCTGAGACAATGATTGTATGTTATTCTGTGATTGTTGTTATTGAACAAATTACAAAACCTGTATGTCCATTTATTGTATATAAATATAAACGTATGAATTTATTTGTTTGCTTCACACCCAAATATCTCAATGAAAAAATAAATTAAAGTGAGCAACATTTTTTCTTAGCAAACTGCCCATAGTGTATATTAAAAGTCTGTTGTAAATAAATGAAAATTTTTGTATTGATATACAATTTCTACTTGTCTACTAAGTGCCATTATCTATTGTTTTAGACATGCTTGCAAGTTCGTTCATTTCAAAACTTGTCCTGCTCGCTCTTAAACTATTCAATTCAAACCAGAATCAAGATTCCATTGTTTAACTTCAAAGCAAAATTAGTTTTTACAATACATGTCGTTATATTTTATTTTATATTTCTTTTAGTTTTAAGTGTAATATTAATAAAATAAATAAGTAAAATGTTCTTGTTCTTGTTTTGTTGCAAACACCGTGGTTCTTCCATTTATATCGTAATAATAATAATTTGATAATTTATATAGCACTGTATCAGTATCCCAGCACACAGCGCTTCACATAAAAATAGTTATACACATATAACAATCGGTATATTCAATGTAAAACATACATATTATAAACACAACGTATAATAGGACATTACGGTGTACATTAAATATCAATACATTCATATTATAAACACAACGTATAATAGGACATTACAGTGTACATTAAATATCAATACATTCATATTATAAACAACAACGTATAATAGGACATTACGGTGTACATTAAATAGCAATACATTCATATTATAAACACAACGTATAATAGGGACATTACGGTGTACATTAAATATCAATACATTCATATTATAAACACAACGTATAATAGGACATTACGGTGTACATTAAATATCAATACATTCATATTATAAACACAACGTATAATAGGACATTACGGTGTACATTAAATATCAATACATTCATATTATAAACACAACGTATAATAGGACATTACAGTGTACATTAAATATCAATACATTCATATTATAAACACAACGTATAATAGGACATTACGGTGTACATTAAATAGCAATACATTCATATTATAAACACAACGTATAATAGGGACATTACGGTGTACATTAAATATCAATACATTCATATTATAAACACAACGTATAATAGGACATTACGGTGTACATTAAATATCAATACATTCATATTATAAACACAACGTATAATAGGACATTGCAGTGTACATTAAATATCAATACATTCATATTATAAACACAACGTATAATAGGACATTACGGTGTACATTAAATAGCAATACATTCATATTATAAACACAACGTATAATAGGACATTACGGTGTACATTAAATATCAATACATTCATATTATAAACACAACGTATAATAGGACATTACAGTGTACATTAAATATCAATACATTCATATTATAAACACAACGTATAATAGGACATTACAGTGTACATTAAATATCAATACATTCATATTATAAACACAACGTATAATAGGACATTACAGTGTACATTAAATATCAATACATTCATATTATAAACACAACGCATAATAGGACATTACAGTGTACATTAAATATCAATCTCAGCTAGATATCTGTGCACGGTGTCTTAATATTATTGGTGTTGGAAGGCCTTTTTGGCCAAAACATTCACATTTTTATGTGTGTTGTCCTGCTTCAATTTTCCTGTTGTGTTTCATTGATCTGAACACAGTCTCTAAATCAACAGTAGAAACCCATTAACCATTAAAATCATGATTCTGAAAACATATTTGTGTCACTCCTCTTTTGTATTGAGAACATGACGTGCTCCAAAGAAATACGAAATTTGACCCAGCTAGGACCTAAATTATGTACACATTAGAAAACAATATTCCCAGTTGATACTTGTGATGTGTACAGTAGTGCTGTGTGGCTATCGATAGTTTGGAATTATATAAAAGATCGATGAATATACTTTTCCAAGTTTCACAAACAAGCTATCAGTAAAAATTAGCAGAATGAGATTAACAGGGTGCTATCAATACACAGTGTAAGATAACAGAGTGCCCTTAGTACAGCAGTAGAATAACAGGATGAGGGTGCTAGTGCTGTCAATACACACTGGAAGATAATAGAGAGCAGTAGTAGAATAACAGGGTGCTGTCAATACACGGTGGAAGATAATAAAGTGCTCTTGGTACAGCTGTAGAAAAACAGAATCAAGGTGCTATCAATACACAGTGTAAGGTAATAGAATGCCCTTAATACAGCAGTAGAAAAACAACACAGAGTGACACACAGCAGATTGCTTTCAGCACAAAGTGGTAGATTAACAAGGTGATGTCAAAAGTGGTGCCGAGACATGACGGTCAATTTCTCTTAATTCTGATAATTCTATATTTCCATTTATAATAAAAAATAAAACACGACGTGTTAAGCCTTTTCTTATCTGTTACAGACGCTCCCTCTATCTATACAGAAGATTATTGCGTCCTAGGGGATTCTAGGTACACAAATCGAATCAGTAAAATATTTTTAAACAAATTAACTTTATAAACATGAATTTGATTGAAAACGCTTTTAAAATGTACTTATACGTTTAATGATTTAAATTTATAGTAAAATATATTTTTTTATAAAATGTACTTGTATTCCGAAATTGCACTTTTATTGCTACAGATTGTTGGATGTCAAAGCTACAAGAGCAACATCCAAATTTCCTATTTGTTTCAATGAAGGTTAGAAACTGGGTAGAAAACAATAGTAAGGAGATGCTAGAGTGTATTATTCGATTACCTCTGATCTCCAGATAAAAAATTCAGATCAAATATGTAGCAGATATCTTTGGAGCCGTTCATCACAGCAGTATAATATCAGCACCAATGTTCCCTTTAGGCTGCGCGGCCGCGCAGATATCTAACCAACGCTGCGCAGCAGTTTAGGATTACCGCGCGGCAAATTTGGTAAAATATTGCATTAAAAAATTGATGCTGTGCAACCTTTGAGTGAACATTGATCATGATGTTAAGAAGTGTTGTTGGGGCCAATTCCATAAGAGTGGCATCTATTTACGACGAATATTCCCAAAAAGTTTTTAAAAAAGCAATACCAATGACTAAGGCCAAGAAGGAACACAACAGCTGCTGAAATTAATTTCAATAAGCCATGGACTGGTCACTATTGGACGTTTTGACATTCATAGCCAAATGAGACTTTCTGAGAGGACGGATGCGTTTTATCTGAGTTGATTCTTGAACAGTTTGGGGTGGGGGGCACATTCTCCTGAGCCCGAGCTCTGTGTTGTCCTGTATTTTTGTTCAGCACTGTTTGTGGGGCAAAATATAAGTGACCTACTTTGCAAAGTCGATCAAATAAACTGGTAATCATATGGTTGTACTTTGAAAACTCCTGTTGATCTTGGCATAATGTCATTAAATTTGAGAGTTTTTGCTACAAACAAGGAAGGAAATTAATAAGAATCTGCATCTGCTCTTTCTGAAGCTTTGAGTCCATCAACTATTTGGTTGCTTGGGATTGGAGGAGGAAGAATTTGGAAGGTAAAACGTTGAAATATGAGCTTCGTGCTTTGTCGTAACATTTTATGTCCTGATATTTCACAAGTGGAGTAAAATATTGGCTGGTGCGAACATGATTGTCAACCATTCCTGATCATTCGATATTAGTCCTGCTGCATCCAATTCAGATTTATGAACAACACATTCAGGAGATACGCATTTCATGCTATTTTGACATAAAACTAATTCTAATGTTTCACAAAATTTTTGAAAATTATTTTAAAAAGTATTTAAATTCTACTAAAAAAATATAAATAAATGAGAAATTTTTTTAAAAAAAAATAAATAAATGTGTGACATCACACATGGCCTGCCCCCCCCCTCACATTTGTCACATTTTCTTACACCCCTCCCCCCTTGGAGCGTGACGTACTTTATGGACGGCCCTTATAACATTTTTGTCTTTGAGGTATCACACATCTATTTGTGCAACTCACTTTAAATAACCCCAACAGTGTCAGATAGCACAGTATACAGCATCTGATGGACTCAGTACAGTACAGAAATTAATATACTTTAATTATTCCAGTCAAGTAATGATGAAGTAAAATTTACCTTTAAAAAAATTAGTTTATTGACCAGACAGTTTAAAAGATATACGAGAGCAGAGAAAAGAGGACACCGGGAGGCTGGAAGAAAGGCAGATGACATGAAAAAGCAAATACTGGTACACAGAGAAATATATTCTAAAATCATAATGAAATATTCTACTTCAAAGATCTTTTGTGGGTCCATTTGAAATTTTTAAACCTGCAAGACACTCTTGACACAATTAGCCGGAGAAAGCATTGAGATTATTCCCCCTGGCATGTGTCATGATCACCTTGTTACCGCAGTTACCAGTATAATGATTCCAGGTGTTCCAGCCGTCATGAGGTTGAGGCAGAAGTAAGCCTTGCACAGTGACGTCAGGAGAAAGTTCCACTGGTGTAGCATGACGTATGCGATCGCTGTAATAAAGTAATGGTAGATACATGGTATGTAAAGACTAGATATTTATCAGATATACATTATTATATAGAGTAGTTAAAAAGGTCTATTTTTTCAATTTTTGTTTTCACATGCGATATAGATTGAGTTACTGTTTCATTGAATAACTTTGACAACTGTTGACAATTAACTATTCTACTATTAAAGTCATTTAAATAAACTGTTAGTTCTTTTAAGTGGGGATGTACGGGATTTCGGCTCCAGCTCCGGCAAATCCGGAATCCGGTTATTTTAAAAAAAATCCGGCTTCGGCTCCGGCAGGTTTCACTTCATAAATCCGGCTGGCCGGTAGATTCCTAATCAATATACATAATTTGCAATCTCCGTTACGTCTTACATGTCTGTCCGTAACGCTATGCGAGGTAACTCCCGATAATAAATATATAGAATTAAAAATGTTGCTTTCGAGATTAACAAAATGTGTTTCTCGCCATAAAATATTGTGACGTGACGTCATTATTTGAGCTTTTATTAATGGGTGAAGGGAACGAAGTAAAAAGAGCCATGTTTTATTTGATGGGATTAATATTATTATTATTTTTTGTATTAAATGTCCGTTTTTTGTATGTGTCCATGTCAATATTACGTACGTAATTATAAATTTAATTTTCTATAATTATTAATATATAACATTCGTTTTTCGGTTTACGAAATTTACAATTGGTTGTCGTTTGGTTGTCAAGTTTCGATGCGTTTTGAACTACAAAGCCATTATTTATTACTGCAAATTAAATTTGCCAACTTATGCTTCAGTTTAGCGTTTGTTTTTCTTTTATACACTTTGAGATTGCATATTTGTATGTTTAAAAAAATAACATATTTAAAAATTGGACCCCTCCCCAGAATAGTTTTTTTTTAAAATTGTTATTTACATGTAATATTTTAATGCGTCTTAGACTAATTTGGAATAAAAAATCTTTACTTTTAGTATAGAACTGGAAGGGGTGTTGACTTGACAATAATGAAAACGTTTATTAGAATTCCTAAAACGTGTATATTAAATTTTATATACGATTACCCGTTGATACTTTGATATTTTATATTATCCAGGGGTTAACTTTACTTCAAACGTTTCATGCCAAATAAATAGTTCGTAAAAATAGGGGCAAAATTATAAACATAGGTTTGTTGCATTTTAATTTGGTTTTTTATTAATTCATTTTACCTTCTTCCTTTAAGTTCTATCAGCGTATTAAAGACTACACGAGTTTAATTCCGAATGTAATCTCTTGAT
Organism: Ampullaceana balthica; assembly: GCA_944989445.1. Classification (NCBI taxonomy): domain Eukaryota; kingdom Metazoa; phylum Mollusca; class Gastropoda; family Lymnaeidae; genus Ampullaceana; species Ampullaceana balthica. The sequence continues at coordinate 248,936 of CALYLW010000352.1, forward strand.
ACGTTGAATCTATAGCAATGAGAAATGTTTGTTTCCAGGATTTTAAATTAAATTAATGCCCTTTTCAAATAGTTTTTTACGCTTCAAAGCTCTCATTATATTAGATAAAATTGTCTCAGAATTAGAGAATTACATTTTTCATAAGTATATTTCTGACCAACTGAAAGTTGCATTCAAAAGAGTAAGCACAACATTTAGTTATATTTCAAACCAGAATGCCGGACTTAAATCGTCGCATACACATACATACTTAACATATAATTATTGGCATATTTTCAACTACGTATTAAACCTTTTAGGGTCGTACACCAGTGGCGTAGCTAGGGTCATCTGCGCCCGGGGACATGATACAAATTCTGCGCCCCTTCTCGGACCGACAGATTCTGGGGGCTCATTGAGCCCCCAAGAAATTTTTTGAAATAGTACGGTTTATATGGTTCATTTTCGAAACACCTGGTATTTTAATGAAATAGAATACAGACTAATAATTGTCTATGCGATTGTAAACAATTTATTTGAAGAACAAAAATATACTCTACTAATTATACATAACTGAAATAGACATAGCCTACAACAAATTGATCCTCCTTGATTTGTCAGTCGCAAACTCGTCAATCACATTGTCAAAATTAATATTCTCAAGTGTTTCTCTTTCGGTGCTAAGGAATGCAAGATCACTAAGACGATCTTGTCCCATTGAAGCATGTAATTAAGACAAAATAAGCTTCAGTTTGCTGAAGGACAGCCCAGAGCTTGAAATTGAAACAGCAATTGTTAGAAGTATTTGCAGTGGAATGCACAGATTTTGAAATAGGTCATCTCCATATGAAACAATAAAACAAGAAGTTCCAAAGGAGTTTCCGGTAGAACTTCAGTCCGGGAACTGAACAGCATTTTGTAGACTCCGATTTCAATGCACAATTCGTGACCATTGACGTAAGTGTCGTAGAAATTTCCAAAATCTAAGCAAATTTGACGAAATGTATCGACATTCGTCTCAGCGAGAGGAGTTTTGATGTTTATTAAAAATCCAAAATTTGGTGTTTAAATTTTTTTAGACAAAAACCGTATTGATATCTCCTGTTGGAGTCTATCAATTACGCAGTTCATAACACGTGCAATTTCTTCTTCTGCGGAAAGTCCTGCATCTCTTGCTAATTATCCAGGTATCCTCCGATGTCGTCTAATCCTTCTGTCAACCTCGATTCCACAAGTTTTGCATCTTTTTTTCCATTGTCAATCGCAACTAGGCTAAAATTATCACGAATTTTGACACGTTCTTGCACCAGCGATTCAAGATCAGATGCTGCTTCCTTGAAATTCATAGTAGGATCTTGCAACCGTTTCTGGACACGATCAATTTTCCCAAGTACGATGTTCCCGAAATGTATCAAAACAAGGAAGTTTAAGTTTAATATACCTGCCGCCTGCCAGTAAAGTTTCTGCATCACTCCTGGTGTCAGGCGTCATAGTTGCATCCTATGATAATTTTTCCAACAGACCTACTAGTTCATCTAGTCCTTCATAAATATCTTTAACAGCTTCTGACCGTGCACTCCAGAATGTTTTTAGACTCTCTCTCTCTTCACTTTAATTGGCACAATTCTTTTAAATTCTTCCCAACGAGTTGTTGAACGAGAGAAAAACAAATATATTCTTTCAACTGTTCCAAAAACGTGATAACACTGCATGGATCCTGTTTAGCTAGGGTTGCCAGATATGTGGACGCCAAAAGGAGGGCATAATAAAACAATAAGGAGCACGACAAAGGAGGACATTTTGAATATTTCATATAAGTCGTCCCGGAGTAAACTTAAAGTCAGTACAGTTGTATTGTAATAGCAAGAGTCTTAAAAACTGTTCATTTTTGTCTTGTACAAATGATTTAAGATTTCTGTATTGGTCAAACAATTGCGCATCATCTACAATACCCTTCTCTTTCAAATACAATGTACACGCCAAAAGGTCATCAAGTTTACATTCTATGATATGATCTAAGTACATCCAATTAAAGCATTGAATTTCATCAAAAGTTTTCAACCACTTTTCTAAGTAACTAATGCATGTTTCATACACCAACGTAAAATCTGCCAAGCTCTTCTTCTTGACCACTTTCCATAAGTCTTCTCAACATCTCCTTGACTTTCAGTGAATCAAATGTCTCCTCCAATCTATTTTTCAAAAATTACAAGGTTGTGTGAAGACGGCTCATAACCTCCAATACTGCTGTTATTTCCATTTCATTTTCAATGACAGCGATATTTTTAAACCTAGAACTATATAGAACTAGATTTTGTCAACCTTGTCTAGAATTTAAGTTTTAAAAATAGCCATAATCTATTTTTATTTAGTTAAATAGTTGTAAAACGATACATACAAATTATAATATAAAATGTAAGAAAGGCCCGACATTTTAAACGATTTTAGCTTAGTCTGCTGGACGGAGAATATTGGGCTAAAAAGGAGGACATGTGCTCCTTCTGCCGGACGTCTGGCAACTCTATGTTTAGCTGAGTTTAAGCTGTGGTTGTCACAGTTTGCAAACAATGCTCTGTTATTTCTGCCACATATTCGCTGTTGAAGGCCGGATATATGTCCATTCATTACATCAGCATTGAAATGTTATTCTGACCGACAATCGGCTAGAGGTATGTTATCATATTCCAGTTTCTCTACGATAACCCTTTCAAGGCTTGCTACGTCTTTGGAATGTATATGAACAAAACCTAAAAATGATTCTTTAATGGTTACTTTTTTTGTAGTTTGAAAATCCACATGGCGCCCCTAATTCTCAACGGGAGCGCCAAAATCAAGCTTGCCAAATGGTTTGTAAAGAAGATATTTGTGGAGCTCCAAAATTCAATCTTGCAAATGTAGTTGAAATACATTAGTTTACATCAAAATGTATTTAAATAATTAATTTTAATACTCATTTTGGCGCCCCCAAACGTGGCGCCCGGGGACATGTGACCCCCATGCACCCCCTAGCTACGCCACTGTCGTACACTCCCGCTGCAAAACCGCGGGTACATTTATCTTTGTATGTTTGAATGTTTGTATGTTTCACTTTTCGACTATAAGTTCCACAACCACGGAAAAACCAAATGACGGACGGGGACCAAATTTGGCTGGACGGTTTATTTTAAACTGCAGATGGTTTACGTATATATATTTTTTGTAATTGTCCCTTTTCCCCCGAAAGTGATCAATTAAAAGATCAGAAAATGTTGAGACAAATAGAGAAATATTAAATCTCATTTCGATATTAAACAGCTTCATGCGGACATTCAAAACGAGTTCATTTTGGTGCGCGGTATTTTTTTCCAATACTTATCTTTGAGCGGTGCGTTGTCAAAAATCTTTTGTTGTTAAATTACGGTGCGCATATTTTCGTGTACGCATCTTAAATTGAGCTAGAGTGGTACAAGGCAGTTGCCTTTTTACGGGTACTATTATCAAAATGGTTGGTAATAGATAAATCTGATAAATATCTTGGGGAAAAAATGTAATAACCAGCTACTAATACTTGGGAAAAGGGTCAGCACACTCCCACTACAAAGTCGGGTATATTTCATGTATACATATATATATATTATATTGACACATTAATGGACAATTTTTGTTTTTAAATCGAACGCTTTTCACTTACACAAGAATGCACTAAAATGCGCGTTCCATAACATATTCAAAGAAATTGAATTTGTTCTAAATCTTCCATTTAATGTTAGAAGTGCTCTGTTTTAACTCATGCCAGCTACACGAATGCTTGAAGTTGTATATTAGGAACATCACTGCTCCAGTTTTGTACGACAGGATTTATTGACTTCACTTACAATTCACCAGGATGTAAATCATAAGTGACCCTAGAAAAAGTCGGGTGAAATAAAAGGCCAGTAACACGCTCATTGTTACAAAAGTAAGTCAAATGAAGTTGCTGTGAATATCTTTGAACCCACATTTTCCGTTTCGTCCATATGTGGAGAATTTCGTTCAGTGAATAGATCTTGTCCATATCAAAGTGAATCAGAAATCCATTGTTCTCGATGCGACTGTGTTTCAACATTACCACGAAGTTAACTGGAGATAACACCAAGGGAAACCATCACTTTGTCGTTTCATTCAGTAGGCCATCCTCGATCTAGGAGATATCTTTATTATAACATTATTTACAGGTATTTTGTGAGGAAAAATAATCTTGTACTTGTTAAGGGAAAGCTGGTCTGTCCGAAATTTCATCAATGTCGTCACTTGGTGATCAAAATTTGACCGGAACAACATCACTATCTAGAAACATGAGTGTGGAAGACTACTTGTCAAATCTGCAATACGAGTCGAATCTGATTAATATACCGTCCTTTGTTTATCTCTTTGTCCTTGGAATTATTGGATTAATCGGGAATTCCCTGATTTTAATTGTGTACTCACGCAAGAAGAGAGAGACCGCCACAGTTGTGTTTATAAAGTCTCTTGCTGTTGTTGATTTAATAACAAATGTCATCATTATACCTGGTAAATACATTTGAATTCTCTTAGATAATAAAACGTCAATGGGGCCGTCCATAAAGTACGTCATGCTATTTTTGACCATTTTTACCCCCCTCTCCCCATGTCACAAACTGTCCCCCCGCCCTTCCCCCTAAAGTACGTCACACGTCCGAACAAAAATTTTGTTTTTTTATTATCAAAATAATTAAAATTTAATATAAAGCAGCTTGACATCATACATGGCTGGACCCCCCCCTCCCCTTGTCACAAACTGTCACACTTTCTTACACCCCTCCCCCCTCTGGAACGTGACGTACTTTATGGACGGCCCCAATGTATACAAACATGTTTACAGAAGATAAACGATAAATAATACTTGCCTCATGTTCTAACCTACTTTATCCATCCATTCTATACTATATCGAATTTAACATCATTTCTAAAAATTATTTATCAATCTATTTATTAAAAAACAAAACAAAATCGACCCGCGATATTTGGTTTATTACCCACATCTAAGTAAATTTGAATATTTGCATTATCTCTTTTGGACATCGCCCGTTGCCATCCTTATACCTGTTCTACGCCAGTGCTTCTCAAACTTTTTAATGTAGCGGGCCAGCAGGAATTTTTCCCATTGCACCTGGGACCGGTGCACTATTTCCCTGTACTGTCGTGGTAGTGAACTGAGCCCCTACATGGCCTACAGCCCCAAAAACACTTGGCGTGAATTCTGCTAGTATTATGCTGCATGTCATCGAACAATTTTAAAAGGAATAAACTTAAGCCTTGATAGCTTGTTGTTTATCTACGATCGTCTCATTTCGTATTAATTTTTTAAAAAGTTGATAGCGTTTTAATGAATTTGTATTCTGAATTAGGCCTTAGTTTCAATCATATATAATTAACGAAACTCATGGAAATACATTAAAAATAATATAGTAACCTTAGTTAGTACACGTGTAAGTTTATGCTTAGTCTTTAACTTAAACTAAGTGATTACATGAGCACGCTCATCTTTTGCAAGTTTATCAAGTCAAGGCTCGATTGAGGACCAAGCTAAACTCAATGGAGCACAAACATTCGTAATTTCCCTTTAATTTATCTTAATGATGCTCTTATTTGAAAAAAAACCAGTCTCATATCAGTAAGATGAGAAAATTTGAAGAAGGGCCTTTAGAGAAATGTCGGCAAGTTCAGGATATTGTGTACTCACGTGAACCCAAAAAAGATGAAAGAGAAGTCCCAGTTCCAAAATTCATTTTAAACAATTCATCCTTAGTCAAATCCAGCAATTTAGCTTAAAAAGTTAAAGACAAATCAACCTGCTATTCAATAAATTCATTGTTGATCCATCCCGTACCTTTCCGAGGGAAAGTAGAAGTCGAAACGATCGATATATTTTGTGAAGTAAGATGACTTTTTGTAGAAATGGAACATCAAACACTTCATCTGAATGATTCGATGATTGTTGCCAAATTGTGAAACATATCCAAACAATCTGCTGACACTCGACTCTTCCATGCTTCTTGTTTTCTTGTCTGCCACTGTAAGCCATGAAGCCAGCCCTTCCTTGCATAGAGATATTGACCTAATTTTAAATGGCAAAGATATCAGCCACGTAAGCCAACTTGGCTGTCCAATTCACATTTCAAAATAGTTGAGACCGATTCGGTTTTTTCTATGAAATAAATTGGTCGAGCTCTCTTCGCAATTCAAAAAGTCCTGTTAGTACTTTTTCCTCAAGACAATCAATGAACATTACATGCAGTAAAAGGTGTTTGTGTTGGCATTTGCTTGGTGACTAAACTTTCACGGTGAACAAAAAAGTGGGTATTCTTGAGTTCTGATCTTTTTAAATCCCGTATATTAACTTCACCGGCGTCTCTGTCTGTCTGTCTGTCTGTCTGTCTGTCTGTCTGTCTGTCTGTCTGTCTGTCTGTCTGTCTGTCTGTCATCATCTCTCTCTGTCTTGAGCGGGCGGAAAAACAAAAGTAAAAAATGACATACTTACCGTGATCAGATCGATCGAGCTGAAATTTGGCACACGGGCCCGTCTCACCTAACAATGCATCGTATCAAAATTTGAGATCGATCGATCGTACCGTAATTAAATTAATGCATTTTTAGTTTATCCTTATATAACTTATGTAATTCAAATTCAAGGTGTGTTATTGTTTTTTTCCCATGTGAAAGTTTCAGTTGACGCTTTGACGCGACCCATCGAAGTACCGGCGTGCTTTTGTTTACATTTTACGTGTCATGCTGAAATCGCCCCCCCCCCTAGGGTTATGAAGCAAAGTTGAGTTAAGACAGCTTCAGTCTGTAAATGCTTGTCGCGTTTGAAAATAATCAATACTGTTAGTTATGACTCATATATAAGGGATTTGTAGTCAAAAACTTTGTTTTTACGGGTTTGTTTTATTCCATAATCTTGATAACAAATCCAGAACGCCGCACAGTCATGGCCGAAACGCCATTTTTACACAGACCAGCACAATGTTTAAATTCAACCAGACATTTGTCAACAATGTAATCATGAACTGCCTTGAATATTTCAGAACTAGTTGTATTGGTTGGTATTAGTTGGTAATGAAGTAGAATCGAAATACTCTTCCTTCAAGTCTTCCCTAGATTGATATCGAAGATACCATCAGCATGGCCAAATAAGCAATTTCTGTGGATTCATCGAGCTACAGAGAAAAATACTTAGCATATTTCAGCTGTTCTATTTGACATGCTTCAATATTACAAGCATTATCCTCGATGCGTTGAACTATTGTATCAATTGAGAGTGTCTCGGTCACTTCCTTTGCCGCACTTTCACCTTATATCTCCAAACAAACATCCTTAATGCATCCTACTTGGACCGTTTCACCGATTGTATGTTTGTTAGCCTTGGTTACTCGCAGTGCTACCTTTAAAAGCTCGCAAAGAATTAAAGATAAGTTTCTGGCAGATTTTTTTATCCGTTCGCTTTCTTTCGGAGAACTTTTTGAACTTTGAACGTATGTCTAGCATTTAAATGCCTCTGGAGTTGAAGGGCTTCATTGCATTATTCCATAGAGCATCGCCGCATATAACACACGAGGTCTTGGGATACCAGTATCTGATTGTGAAGAAGAGTCCGAATGTGTTTGATTCTCAGCATTGATATATATATTTCATCTCTTTATAAACGCATCCATTGGTTTGTATTTTCCATCTATAATTTGAGTATACTAAATCTTTTCAGTATGAACTATCAACTCAATTCTCCCTATTTTTATTTTGAAAGTTTTGAAAGTTAATATCTCATTTAATTATTTTTATCATTTAAGTTTTACATTTTACAACATGCAGGAGTGCAAATCTATTTTTTCTGTTTGGAGGACATATCTATAATTCTGTGCTATCAATGTTTGTTTCCCGATTTTAAATTATTTTTTTAAAAATTATTATTATTATTTTTTTTAAAAAGTAGATTGAAGTGGAAATATTCACCACAATTTGGGGCATCTCCTTTACCCGCCCCCTCCCCCTTCTTTTCCCATGATTTGCGATTATGAAGACGTATAGAAGTAAATGTGGACTTATTTTATTAAAATTATTAAAATTTATTTTAAATTATTTGTTTCATTGTATGTGCGTGTCTCGAAATATTGACATGTTTTATAGGATTAGTGTAGATGGTTGAAAAGAGAGGATTAAATACTTTTTTATTTCCTTTCTGATATCTTCTGTGGACCGGTGGTTGATGGCCCACGGACCGGTATCGGTCCGCCGACCACCACTTTGAGAAGCACGGCTCTACACCATACCTACTATATTATAACTAGGTTGCGCTGGGGCGCCATTTCGCCCACGGCGCCCACTGTTTTTAGGGCGTCTGCGGCGCCCAATTTCTTCAAAAGCCCAACTAACTTATCCTTGTTTGATAAATACTTAATATTAAAATTAATGAAATGTACACAAAGTATTTTATAATAGGGGTTGCAGAGTGCCTACGGCGTTCACTGCAACTGTAGGGCGCCTAAGGCGCCTAATTTTTTGTCAAAAGCCCAAGTAACTTATCCTTGTTTGATAAATACGAAATATTAAACTTGCTGAAATGTACACTAAGTATTTTATAGTTATAAATCCTCAAATCCTAATTTTACATCTTTCCATTTTCAAAAACTAAAATATAAGCTAAATCAATGACGTCATATAGTATTTTTTTTACAGCGCATCTTTAATTTATAATTATTTTGCACACATTTTTGCGCGCCTATGATGCACACCTTGTATTAAAATATAAGATCAAACAATGACGTCATAGCGTTACACATAAGTAGGTGAGTGACTTGGGCTATAATATTTTTTTACTAGTGTATCACCCGTCAAAAAATGACGGAAGTTTTCAAAATAAATACACATCAGATTAAAAAATAACGTAATACAGAACTTTCATTTATTTTATTTATTTTTTATTTGATTCATTTATTATCATATTGAACATATGCGGAACGTTTGAAAAGTGTTATTTTTGGTGCAGTAATTTGGTGCGCTACTTTCTAAAATTAGTAGCACTATAAAACAAAATCGATCGCAGCGCCACCTAACAGCATTACATCCATGCAGCGCCACCTAACAGCATTACATCCATACAGACAACGGGAAGTATGTATATTGATACTAGGTTGCGCTACGGCGCCCACTTTTTTCAAAAGCCCAACTAACTTATCCTTGTTTGATAAGTACAAAATATTAAACTTCCTGAAATGTACACAAAGTATTTTATAATTATAAAACCTTAAATCCTCTTTTCTTATCGTTCTCTTTTCCAAAGTTAAAATATAATCTAAAACAATGACGTCATATAATACTTTTTTACGTCATGAAACACCACACGCTTTTTTTAACTGCTATGGACTGTTGTACCATGTTCCTCAGCGTTCCACATCCAGTAACTTGGGCTATGATATTTATTTTATACTAGTGTATCACCCGTCAAAAATGACGGAAGTTTTCAAAATAAATACATATCCGATTAAAAAATAACGTAATACACAACTTTCATTTATTTTATTTATTTTATTCATTTATTTCCCTACTAGCAGACCAGTCGTGCGTTGCAACGATCTCAGTAAAAATGATTTAGTTTAAAGTGGGAATGGACATTAGGAGTTCAGTGCCCTATAGTAATATAATATAGGTTCTTAAGTTTTCATATTCTAAGTTTAGTCAAAATCCAACTATTTTCTCATTATTTAACGCTTAAACTAATTTTAATATAGCTAATATAGTGAAAAAAACGACATAAAGGGGACCCGGGCCTATTCGGTGCGAGATGTCAATTTCAAACACCTTTTTATTTTCATTCAGTTTCATCAGGGATATATTTATCAAGATCGTTAATAAGTGAATGGCAAAAATATCTTAAACATATATGAAAAAATACATTTGGGACCCCCGGCCCCGAAGATATTGACATTAGAAGTACAGAAACCTTAAATAATTTAATATGGGCTACCAAGTTTTTGTATACAAAGTTTTGTTAAGATCCAATCATTTACTCATTAGCTAACGGATAAACTAATTTTTATAAAGCTCGTATAAGCAAAAAACGACATTAAGGGCCACAGGGCCCAATTATTGCAAGAAATAAAGTGCGAAACACATGTTCATTTGAATAAATTTCAAAATACAAACATTTATTTATATTTCTCATTATTGTTAAAAATTGCATGGACGATAAAATATTAAACATTTACTAAAAAAGACATTTTGGGCCCCCTGCCCCGAGGGAATGAAAATTGGGAGTTCAGTGCCCTATAGTAAGAAAAATTTAGAACCTTGAGTTTTTATATTCTAAGATGGGTCAAGATCCATTAATTTTCTTAGTATTTTACGCTAATACTAATTTTTATACAGCTCAAATAAGAAAAAAACGAAATTTAGGGGCCCCTGGGCCCATTCGGTGAAAGATTTCAATTTCAAAAACCTGTTAATTTTAATGCAGTTTCCTCATAGATATATTCCTCAAAATTGAATGGGGAAAATATCTTAAAAATATACGAAGAAAAGACATTTGGGGCCCCCGGCCCCAATGGAATGGACATTTGAAGTTCTGTGCACTTTTTTATTTTAATAAGGACTACCAAGTTTTTGTATTCAAAATTTGGTTAAGATCCATTCATTTACTCAGTAGCTAACGCATAAACTAATTTTTATATAGCTTATATAAGCGAAAAACGACATTAAGGGCCCCAGGCCCATTCAGTGCAAGATATAAAGTTCAAAACACCTGTTCATTTCAATTTGTATAATAATGGATACATGTGTCATTATTTGTCAAGATTGTTAATAATTGAATGGTGAATAAAATCTTAAACGTTTGAGAAAAAGTACTTTTGGGGCCCCCAGCCCTAAAGGAATGATTATTAGGAGTTCAGTGCCCTATAGTATTTTAATATTGGCTATCAAATTTTTATATACAAAGTTTGGTTAAGCTCCAACAATTTACACAGTAGCTAGCGCTTAAACTAATTTTTATATAGCTCATATAAGCAAAAATGACATTATGGGCCCCTGGTGCCCCATGCGTGTTAAATTTAGTAAAAAAAGTTGCCAGTTACCATCCCAGGTGGGTACTCAACAGTCTCCAAAATTTTCATGACGATCGGATGAATGGTTTAGTCATAAAAGACATGCACACACACACACACACAGACATACTTTGATTTTTATATATATACTAGCAGACCCGTCGTGCGTTGCAACGATCTCAGTAAAAAAGAATATATATAGATAAAAATAAATTACATTAAGGGTCACCAGGCCCATCAGTTTGAAATATGAAGTTCGAAAATCTGTTCATTTCAATCAATTTCATAACAAAAATATAAATATATGTATCTATATTTCTCAATATCGTGTAAAATTGAATGGGGAATACAAAATTAAAAATTTAGTAAAAACACATTTAGGGCCCCTAGCCCCGATGAAATGGACATTATGAGATCAGTGCCCTATCGAAATTTAATATAGGCTTTTAAGTTTTTATATACCGCGTTTGGTCAAAATCCATTTATTTTCTCATTATCTAACACCTAAACTAATTTTTATATATATGTAGATATAAGGAAAACTACATTAAGGGGCTCCCAGGCCCGTTCAATTCAAGATGTACATTTTGAAAACATGTTCATTTAAATTCATTTTAATCATGGATATATTTCTCAAGATCGTTAAAAACTGAGTGGGAAATAATATCTTAGAGTATACACACAAAAAAAGACATTTGGGGCCCCCGGCCCATTCGATGTAAGATGTAAATTTCAAAATGCTGTTCATTTTAATTCAGTCTCATCATTGATATATTTCTTAAGATCGTTAAAATAGAATGGGAAATAATATCTAAAAACACATACGAAAAAATACATTTGGGGCCCCCGGCTCTGAACAATTAAAAATTAGAAGTGCAGTGCCCTTTGTTATTTTAATATGGGCTACCAAGTTTTTATATACCAAGTTTGGTTAAGATCCATTCATTTACTCAGTAGTTAACGCATAAACTCATTTTTATATAGCTCATAAAAGCAAAAAATGACATTAAGGGCCCCAGGGCCCATTTAGTGCAAGATGTCAAGTTCAAAACGCCTGTTTATTTCAATCAATTTCATTGTGGATATATTTATCTATATTTTTCAAGATCTTTAATAATTGAATGGGGAATAAAATATTAAACGTTTCTGAAATAAGACATTTTGGGCCCCCAGTCCCGAAGAAATGGACATTAGGAAATTAGTCCCTTTAGTATTTTCTATATTGCCTATCAAGTTGTTATATAAAAAGTTTGGTTAAGATCCATCAATTTACCTAATAGCTAACGCTTAAACTAATTTTTATATAGCTCATATATAAGAAAATAAATCATTTTATGGGCCCCCGGCGCCCCATGAGGGTTAAATTTTGAAAAAAAAGTAGCCAGTGACCATCCCAGGAGCGTACTCAAAAGTCTCCAAAAGTTTCATGGCGATCGGATGAATGGTTTAGTCAGCTATACAAAGACATGCATACATACATACATACATACATACTTTGATTTTTATATATATAGATATAAGATTAGAAAAAACAACATTAAGGGCCCCCGGGCCCAATCGGTGAAAGAAATTAACTTTAAAATACCTGTTCATTTTAATCTGGATCATGATAGATATATTAATCAATGCTTTTCGAGATCGTGTAAATCATACCGGGAATAAAGTATTTAACGCTTACAAAAAAAAAGATTTTGGGCCCCCGGCCCCGAAGGAACGGACATTAGGTGTTCAATGCCATATGGTACTTTAATGTTGGCTAGATACTTTAATATAGGCTATTAAGTTGTTATGTACCAAGTTTGGTCAAGATCCATTCATTTTCCAAGCAGCTAAGCCCTAAACTAATTTTTATATAGCTCATATAAGAAAAAATTCTCATTATGGGCCCCCGGCGCCCCATGAGTGTTAAATTTTGAAAAAAATTAGCATATTTCCATCCCCGGAGCGTACTCAAAAGTCTCCACAAGTTTCATGGCGACCGAATGAATGGTATAGTCAGCTAACGGGAATAAAGTATTTAACGCTTACAAAAATAAAGATTTTGGGCCCCCGGCCCCGAAGGAACGGACATTAGGAGTTCAATGCCATATGATACTTTAATATATGCTTTCAAAGTTGTTATGTACCAAGTTTGGTCAAGATCCATTCATTTTCCAAGCAGCTAAGCCCTAAACTAATTTTTATATAGCTCATATAAGAAAAAATTCTCATTATGGGCCCCCGGCGCCCCATGAGTGTTAAATTTTCAAAAAAAGTAGCCTATTTCCATCCCTGGAGCGTACTCAAAAGTCTCCAAAAGTTTCATAGCGACCGAATGAATGGTATAGTCAGCTAACGGGAATAAAGTATTTAACGCTTACAAAAATAAAGATTTTGGGCCCCCGGCCCCGAAGGAACGGACATTAGGAGTTCAATGCCATATGATACTTTAATATAGGCTTTCAAGTTGTTATGTACCAAGTTTGGTCAAGATCCATTCATTTTCCAAGTAGCTAAGCCCTAAACTAATTTTTATATAGCTCATATAAGAAAAAATTCTCATTATGGGCCCCCGGCGCCCCATGAGTGTTAAATTTTGAAAAAAATTAGCCTATTTCCATCCCCGGAGCGTACTCAAAAGTCTCCACAAGTTTCATGGCGACCGAATGAATGGTATAGTCAGCTAACGGGAATAAAGTATTTAACGCTTACAAAAATAAAGATTTTGGGCCCCCGGCCCCGAAGGAACGGACATTAGGAGTTCAATGCCATATGATACTTTAATATAGGCTTTCAAGTTGTTATGTACCAAGTTTGGTCAAGATCCATTCATTTTCCAAGCAGCTAAGCCCTAAACTAATTTTTATATAGCTCATATAAGAAAAAATTCTCATTATGGGCCCCCGGCGCCCCATGAGAGTTAAATTTTGAAAAAAAGTAGCCTATTTCCATCCCCCGGAGCGTACTCAAAAGTCTCCAAAAGTTTCATGGCGACCGAATGAATGGTATAGTCAGCTAACGGGAATAAAGTATTTAACGCTTACAAAAATAAAGATTTTGGGCCCCCGGCCCCGAAGGAACGGACATTAGGAGTTCAATGCCATATGATACTTTAATATAGGCTATCAAGTTGTTATGTACCAAGTTTGGTCAAGATCCATTCATTTTCCAAGCAGCTAAGCCCTAAACTAATTTTTATATAGCTCATATAAGAAAAAATTCTCATTATGGGCCCCCGGCGCCCCATGAGTGTTAAATTTTGAAAAAAAAGTAGCCTATTTCCATCCCTGGAGCGTACTCAAAAGTCTCCAAAAGTTTCATGGCGATCGGATGAATGGTTTAGTCAGCTATAACAGACATGCATACATACATACATACATACATACTTTGATTTTTATATATATAGATAGATTAAACAATTTTATGCGGACGTTCCAAAAGAGTTATTTTCTGTTGCAGTAATTTGGTGCGCTGCTTTCTAAAATTAGTAGCGTCACAGACAGACGGGACAGACAGACGTGACAAAAATTGCAAATTATGTATATTGATAATATCTATATTTAAATTGATGTCCAATGTCATATATAATTTATGGTAGCCTGTATCGTCTCGTCATGTTTGTGTAAGAAATCGTGTTTCTCACATTAAAGAGCTACAAGTATGTCGAAATAGTTCGAATGCACAGAAGAGCGCCGCCGCAATCATTATTTAACTTTAATTAATTTTTGTTGTTATTTGAGACCTGTTTTAAAAGTAATTTTACGCTCAAGGAGAAAATATGAAGAAAAAAAATTAAGAAAGGAATAACTATCACTAAACCTACCCCTAACCCTAAAACATATCACTAAACCTACCCTTACCCTATTATAATAAAACCTATCACTAAACCTACCCCTACCCCTAAAACCTATCCCTAAACCTACCCCTAAAACCTATCACTAAACCTACCCCTAACCCTAAACCCATGAAAAAAAAATTAATTATGTTTTTAAAAAATGTAAAGTTAAGAAAGAAAAAAAACAACGCCCCCAACTAAAATCGAACCCCAGACCTCTATTTCAGAGGTCGGTCGCTCTATTAATTTGACCAACGAAACTGCTGCAAAATTCGTTCTTTTTAAAATTATAATAAGAAGGCTATAAATATAACGCTAACTCTTTTAATTTAAGAAACATGATTTCTCACTCTTCAATTTTAAGAAACAAGATTTATTACAAACATGACGAGATTATACATACTACCATAATTTATTACAATCTTTATTTGCTTCGTATTTACACAAATCTACTCAGTGTTTACTATGTATCTACACTGCATAAAATCTATCTCCATATTTCACCTTCCAAATATTTGTTTCAGCGACGACGTATGTAAACTTCAACAACTGGAACTTTCCCCTGCCGTCTCTGTGCAAGGCTTACATCTACCTCAACAACGTGACGGCAATTACAACTGCGATCAACATCTTGGCTATTGCAGTAACCAGGTAATCACATCTCGCAGTGACCAGATAATATATCAAAATAACAAGGTAATCAGATCTAACAGTAACCATGCAGGTAATTTCAGGTAATAATATCTCGCAGTAACCAGATAGTATCTCAAAGTAACAAGGTAATAAGATCTAACAGTAACCGTGCAGGTAATAATATCTCGCAGTAACCAGATAATATCTGAAAGTAACAAGGTAATCAGATCTAACAGTAGCCAGGTAATATTATCTCGCAGCAAACAGGTAATTATTTCTTACATAACCAGGTAACACGATTCCTGTCGGTTGAAGCAGAAGCATTTTACTTGACTGTACATAGCGTGGGTGGTTGCCTGTACATGACTTGGGGGGTTGACTGTACATGACTTGGGTGGTTGCCTGTACATGACTTGTGTGGTTGACCGTACATGACTTGGGTGGTTGCCTGTACATGACTTGGGTGGTTGACTGTACATGACTTGGGTGGTTGACTGTACATGACTTGGGTGGTTGACTGTACATGATGTGGGTGGGTTTGACTGTACATGATGTGGGTGGTTGACTGTACATGATGTGGGTGGTTGACTGTACATGATGTGGGTGGTTGACTTTACATGATGTGGGTGGTTGACTGTACATGAAGTGGGTGGTTGACTGTACATGATGTGGGTGGTTGACTGTACATACTGTGGGTGGTTGACTGTACATACTGTGGGTGGTTGACTGTACATGACGTGGGTGGTTGAGTGTACATGATGTGGGTGGTTGACTGTACATGATGTGGGTGGTTGACTGTATTAAGGCTGTAAAATCTTTGTTTGCCTGGATGATGACATGACGTCACACTCAATGCACTTGAAGTGAGAACTTTAACACATCCGGTTTTAGAGTAGTTTTCGCTGCTGTAAATCCTAATTTCTGTCTCCTGTCTTGCATTATATTTATTTTTCTTATTGACTTTAAATTTTAAAAATATCAAGACCTTATACGAGCTACATTGTTACAACGAGAAATCGTGGGCAAAGTGATGATCTGTACTTCCATGCGGATGATAAAATCAACTATGACTAATAAAAATAAGATCCATGTGACGGTTTTGTATTTTTTATACATGACATATAATCTATATTTATAAATATAACGATAACTAGAATAAGTTCTACTTGAAGAGAATTATAAAAAAAAGATTCGTTTCTTTAAACAAAAAATGAATTAAAATGTGTTTTTGAGTTACAATACACTTATTATTTATGAGCATAAAACAGTAAAACCTAAACATCTATCTTTGACAAACGATGATTCGTTGAAATCATGTGTGACTTGTGTGTGCATAATGCTATGTTCACTCTCCCCACAATGGCATACCCTAAAGCTGAATTTAATAAATAGAGGTAACTTTTTTTTTAAACCACATTCTATATGTGGACAAAAAAGCAGAAAATAGTTTAAAACTTTTAAGTTCAAATACTTTCATTTAATATGGATAAAAACACTGGGCGGGTGTTTGGTGTAATAATTAAAAATGTATAATTTAGAAGGCAAAGAGAGAGATCTATAAGTAAGAGAATTAGTGAACTGCTTATGTAAGACCACATAAACGCCCGACCCACGTTTTTAAATCCCTTATATTAACTTCGCGGCCGTCTCATCATCTCTCTCATCATCTCATGGGCGGGCGGAAAAACAAAAGTCAAAAATGACCCACTTCCCATGATCCGATCGAACTGAAATTTGGCACACGGACCCGTCTGACCTAACAATGCATCGTATCAAAATTTCAGATCGATCGAACGTACCGTAATTAAATTAATGCATTTTTAGTTTATCCTTATATGAGGTATGTAATTTAAATTCACGGGTTGTTATTGTTTTTTTGCCACGTGAAAGTTTGAGCTGACGCATTGAGGCGACCCAACGAAGCGACGGGGCGCTTTTGTTTACATTTTACGTGTCACTCTGAGCTCGGTCAAGCGAATCGGTGACCAGACTTTTCCCCTCTCCCCCCACCCACCCCTCCCCCCCTCCCCCCCTAGGGTTATGAAGCAAATTTGAGTTAAGACAGATTCAGTCTGTAAATGTTTGAAAATAATCAATACTGTTAGTTATGTCTCATATATAAGGGATTTATAGTCAAAAACTTTGTTTTTACGGGTTTGTTTTATTAGTCATATTAAATGAAAGTACTTGAACTTATAAGTTTTAAATTATTTTCTTCTTTTTAGTCCATTTATAATAACATGGTTTTTAAAAATCTTTTTTTACCTCTATTTATTTTATACTTTTTAGTCTAAGTGTATGCTATGGTGAGTTTTGTCGCTTCCTTTTGATTATTGAAGTATTGATTATGTTCAATAAAATACGCAGCGCGACAAAAATTTACAGACTGAACGTGACTGAACTCACCTTGCTGTTAAAACGGGGATGTGGTCATCGATGGCTGGGGTGAACTCCGGTGCACGTGGATGTCAACAATATCAGACGAATACGATACAATATAGAGATATAATAAAAATGAATTAATTTAATTACGGTACATTCGATCGATCTGCAATTTTGATACAATGTATTGTCATCCAAGATCTATCCGTGGTAAAATTTTGAGATCTCTAGAACTATCAAAATTGATTTAATTTTACGTTGGAAAATTTGAAATTTTGCGGACAGGAACGAAAAAATTATTAAAAACGGGGTAATTAAAAGATGTTTATACAATACTCAAATTAGTGCATTAACTTCTGTTTTGTTTAATGCATAAAATTTTCATTCATATATATTGACGTCATCTATATTCTTCATTTATTTTATTATTTAGCTAAGAGCGTTTCGAATGTTATTGATTTAGTCTAATGCCATGCGTTAAAAGTATGCATGTTTTGTGCAAAGATGTAGTAGTTTAGAACTGCAGCAACATATTTCTTTTGGTTATTAATATTAAAATAAAAAATGGCAAAGAAAGAACATTTTAATTCTTTATTTAAAATGTACATTACAAATGGATGTTTTAGAGCAAATTAGTAATGGGATTAGCATGATGTCCAAAACATTCTGTCTGTCAAATGAATTGGACAAGCTTAAAAATTTACACCGTTGATTCATAAAATGCACTTAACAAATAATCTGGAAGCATCTTCTCATTTAACTGTTTGGCCTGTTACTTTGTCACCAGGTACAGAAAAATATGTCACCCTTTCGGCTGGCAAGTGTCTACCCAGCAGGCAAGAATCGTCACCATCATAGTTGCTATTTACTCGTGCCTACAATGTATTCCTTACATCATTGTCCACGGTCAGCAGACGATAACCACGCCGGTCCCTGGAATCAACGTCACGAAGTGCCGCATCGAGGACGACTACGTCAACACCAAATGGCCGTCTATAACAAGAGGGGCACTGATTCTTACATTCCTACTGTGTTGTGTCCCTTTAACTAGTCTCTACGTGCTCATTGGGAAACAAGCATGGCGCCACAGACACAGAGCTACTTCCTTTTCAAAGGGAAAGAACTTCCGGGTCGTGAAAAGTCCTTCCGGGAACAATTTACAAGAAAGTGACGATTCGAAACATACTGACATGGATACTGAGTCTGAAATGTTTGATACAGAAGAGCGAGACAAATTCACACAACAAATGAACGAATCCACAAAGCAGATAGAAGAATCCACACAACAAATGAACGATACCACAATGCAGATGGACAAATCGACAAAGCAGATAGACGAATCAAAAAAGCAGATGGACAAATCCACACAAAAGTGCAGGAAAGGTTCGGACAAAATTGTAGACATCAAAATGATCAATCGTGGTGTTGAGTTCAAGGCCAAAACTGCAGTGCCCCTCCCACTAGATTATTCGCCAAAGGTGCCCCGGATGTCAATAAAACCTAAAAGTGAGTGTCAGAAAACCGTCGGGCGGACAACTCGAATGCTGTTTGTCACCAGCGCCGTCTATGTGGTCTCTAACCTCACAACGCTGGTTCTCTTGGTCATAAGTGCAGCCCTATCCAAGACTTTGGTGACCCTCAGTCCAGTGCCAGATGCGATGTACAGGTTGTTCCTGATGAGTTATCTGATCAACTGTGCCGTCAATCCCATCATTTACAACTTTTACGACAGAAACTTCAGGAAGGAATGCTACAGGATGCTTAGGCTGTCAAGAAAATAAAATATTTCTTTAGTCGTTGAATCCGAAATTTAGACAATAGTTTTTCACTTTCGAAAAAAACAACAAACAATCAAACACGAGAATAAATGTTTGTGTGACGTCAGAGTTGTTAATGTATTCAACTACGTATTTCTGTTAAACGAAAGTGTATTAACAAGCTAATGAAACTAAAATTTATTAGAAGATTATCTATTGAAATTATTACATGTAACTAAAATATTCTTACAAAGCAGTGATTGAATAAGAAAACTGTTGGAAAGACCCGACCAGAATTCAATAATTTGCAAATAAATGATTTGTTTATGGAAAGAAAAAAAGAAGAAGAAAAACAATAGCAATTCTTATTTAGATGATTTCAGGAATCGGAAACATAATACAATATTTTGTTGTGATGAGCATATGCTAAGACCACGTTACATCATTAGTTTTACCTTTACAGTTAAACAAGAACACATGGTTACCTCAATATTTACATCTGGATACATCTGGGTATGTACCTATTGGTACCTGATGATGTAGCCGTGATGCGTCACATCTCCTTCCCATGATGCTTCCATGTATATTTGGTATGTACCTGTTGGTACCTGATGATGTAGCCGTGATGCGTCACATCTCCTTCCCATGATGCTTCAATGAGTATTTGGGTATGTACCTGTTGGTACCTGATGATGTAGCCGTGATGCGTCACATCTCCTTCCCATGATGCTTCAATGAGTATTTGGGTATGTACCTGTTGGTACCTGATGATGTAGCCGTGATGCGTCACATCTCCTTCCCATGATGCTTCCATGTATATTTGGGTATGTACCTGTTGGTACCTGATGATGTAGCCGTGATGCGTCACATCTCCTTCCCATGATGCTTCCATGTATATTTGGGTATGTACCTGTTGGTACCTGATGATGTAGCCGTGATGCGTCACATCTCCTTCCCATGATGCTTCAATGAGTATTTGGGTATGTACCTGTTGGTACCTGATGATGTAGCCGTGATGCGTCACATCTACTTCCCATGATGCTTCAATGAGTATTTGGGTATGTACCTATTGGTACCTGATATTACACATGGAGGCATTATGGGAAGGAGATGTAATACCGGTAACACATTCGTTCATCAAGAGTCACAACTGGGTATATCACAGGGTAAATGTGGGCACAACAATGACGTATGATTTTCTGGAGATGATATCACAGTTGAAAGGCGCGGATCAAGACGTTGGTAATATCGTATACTACTGAAATCAGATAAACAATGTGCCTTCATTGGATCAAATAAGTGTAAGATTAAATATTTAACATTGAAAATATTTTTTTAAAGTCTTGAAATGATCTTTCTTAGTTTGAGTTGAACACTGGCAAGCGTCGTATGAGATCATGTTTTTCTAGTGATTTTTTTTCCTGTAGTGAACGTTGGCAGATTGAATAGAGGCTCAAAAATTTTAGTTTTTAAGCAATAGTTCCAAAAGACCAGACTTTGAAGCTCAAATGAGAATGGATTTATTTTAATAATAAAAATGTTCGAACATGGCTTACGCTCACAAGACGGTAGCTTACCTGACATTGCAATAATAAATACACACTATGATAAGAAAGAGAATAAATACGTTTTTCGAATTAATAAAATTAATTATATCATGTTCATCAAAACTGATATTTTAAAGGCCGTTTGTCGAACAGTCGATGAACTTGGAAATACATCTAATAAAAAACCCCGTAAAAATCAGTACTATACATCCTTTATATACGAGACATAAGTAAAAGAATGTTCATTATAATACGCAGCTCAAGACAATCCAAACATCCAACATTTTAGTTATGCATCGTAAAACATGTTTAATATAATGCGCACCGATCGGGAATATATTTTTACAAAGTATCGTCAAAATGATACGCACCGCACCGCTAGACAGAAAAATATTAAAATGTTGTTCAATATAATACGCACCGCGACACTCTAGCACAAATATTAGCATGCCACATAGAGATAAATAGAGATAATCTAAAAATTCATTAATTTAATTACAGTACATTCGATTGATCTGAAATTTTGACATATCATTTTTATCGTCGGCACGAGTCTGCATGCAAAATTTCAGCTCGCTAGCATAAGAGGAAGTGAGTTAAAAATCAATCCAAAGGTTTTTCGGCATTCAAGGAATCAAGCAAGCAATCAAGCAGACGCTACGAGTCAATATAAAGGATTTAAACATAATCGAATACAACTCTCAGATAGACGTAGGGAATAAAAAAACAACACTCTTGTTCCCTGTGCAAAAACAAACACAAATTCTCGTTTTTTACCGTTTCGAATTCTTACGTTGAATGTGTTGCCTGTTCAAACTAGGAAAACAAACATTCTCACTAAACGAGTTCTAAATGAAGTGTGTTTGGCGCGTACAATTTTAACTTAGGGGCCGTCAATAAATGACGTCACGCACCTAGGGGGGAGGGGGGTCCCCAAATTTGTGACGAAGTGTGACGAGGGGGATGGGGGTTAAAAATGAGCCAGAATCTCGTGACGTAATTTATGGACGGCCCCTTATTTTTTTTAAAACCTAAATTTTAAAGATATTGAAGAGAGATGAAAATAGGGCCTAAAGAGGGGTTGTAAAAATATTCAAAAAGTTAAAAGAAATTATATTGAAGTAAACAGCAGCGTTTTCGGAGCCATGAGCAAATATTGAGGTCAGTATTTCTGGTTTAGAAAGAAGAGTAGTTCCCCCAACTTTTTCATCACTAGTTGAGCCATAAACACGTATTTACAATATTATTTATAGTACAAGTGTATTACCCGTCAAAAATGACGGACGTTTTTAAAATAAATACATTTCAGCTGAAATCTATTTATTTTGAAAAATACACATCAGAATTACAAATAATGTAATACAGAACTTTCATTTATTTGATTTATCTTTATTTTATTCATTTATTTTCATACGAGCAACAAAGCCCGTCCAAGGCGTTTCCGTCACCGTTCGGTGGCATGTTGTAGCTCCCCTCCAACAGCCGTCTCGACCGACATTACATGTGCATCAAGTCGAAAATACTATTCATTAAAGTTAAAATAAATAACTAAAAAAAAACAGAGCTTTGATCATAAATCCCAACGGGCATAACTCAAAATAAAGTCTTAGAAGAAATAAGGCACCAAAAAAACTTGTTTTGAACGTCCGCGTAAACGTGTTCACTATGATTGGCTGTAGGAGTCATGTGTGTTTGAGGGACCAATCGCTATCGATGACCGGACAGAACATTGCCTTTTATTATATAAGGAGATTGAACAAATTTATTTGGAAAGAATTATTTTGGTGCAGTAATTTGGTGAGCTGCTTTCTAAAATTAGTAGCGTCACAGACAGGACGGGACGGATGTGACAAAAATTGCAGATTATGTATATTGATATATGAACTTAAGCGTCTTGAAATTTAATAGAAAACAAAACTACACTTATGCCTTCTGGGAAGTTATGAGATCAATTGACGATTTACATCCTGGTGATTTAAAGTACATAACTTCTTAGAAAAGACGGAGCAGTCTAAATCACTGACAGTAATTATGGTTACGGAACAAAAACAAAGATGATGGTATGAGATACTGCCACCACTTGTTGAGGTGATGTCTCACAGTAACCAGGTAATCATATCTTACAGTAACCAGGTAATCATGGTGGCATTATGCATATTTAAAATATGAGTATGAACAGTAAAATCAAAACATATATCTATGAAAAACTAGGAAAACAACACACCATCAAAATTAAAACAAAACTCTAATAAAAAATAAATGCAAGACTAGACAAAAACTATCGATAAGCGTAGGACGCAACAATCTTCTGTATAGATGGGACGTCTGTAATAGATAAGATAAGACTTATGATTCATAACGTTCGTGTGTGTCTTTTGTGATTATTGCTGTGTTCAATATCCCTACAATGAACAACCCTAGAGCTGAATTCGATAAGACAATACAATTTTTATAAAATATTCAAATACGTTTGATGCGTTAAGCTCTATTTTATTTAATGGGAACAATTTAAATTCAAAAATTCTGTTATATATTCCTTATATTTAATGTTGCTAATGGGCGGTTGAACGGTATTAAACAGTTGCCTTTTTTTTTACGGGTACTATTATCAAAATGGTTGGTAATAGATAAATCTGATAAATAACTAGGCAAAAAAATGTAATCACCAGCAACTAATACTGGGGAAAAGGGTCAGCACACTCCCGCTACAAAGTGCGGGTATATTTCTTGTTATAAATAAAAACATTAGTGTCAATGTGTTATACTCATTATCTCATACTTAACGATATAAACTCACAATTAAAAGTAAATGAAGTAACACTCCACCGACTACAGCTCGGCGCTTCCGTTAGCTGGCGTATTGGCGTGTTGCTAATACAGTCGGACCTTTCTAAGTGGAACTCAAAAAAAAAGGGGGGGGGGATTCGACTTACGGAGTTTTCGAGTTAGGGAAACTGGTGTAATAGGCGCAGATTAATCAAGGACAATGTTGATATTGAGAGTGTGTGGGGGGAGGGGGGAACAGCCATAGTGGCTAGAAGGTTTGACAGGAAAGAGGGGCGGTGAAGTTTCATATGAAAGGAGCCAACTTTCTCGGACATAGCGACACAAGGTCGTGAGAGGAGACACCTCCCCTCCCCTCCCCCCACATTACTCCCTCCACAGTGGGATTGGCGGAGTAAGATTTTTCTTTTTAAAAAGAGTCACAGCATGCAGCAAAGGGACGTGAATTAGTTAACTCAAAAACTGCGTAAGTCGATTTTTTTCCGGGTCCTTTTGAGTCCGACTGTATTTATTTAAAAACAAATGTGAAAACTAAAGATTTAGTGGCGCCCTTTTGAGCAGGCGCCCCTGGAAACTGCCCCGATGCCAACCCATTGTTAAGCCACTGCATTTTATTAAAGTAAACAAGGGCGTCTCCAGTGTCATGGGCAAATATTCAGGGCAAAATTTCCAGTTGTAATCTCTATTTGACCCATAAACACGTATTTTCAATATTATTTTGGGTATAAAGGTCGGTCAACACCCCACGAACGCTCGCGAGCATTTGCCCAAGCATCACACGAGCGCACTATTTTATTGGCGAGTTTTATAGTGCGTTCGTGTGATGCTTGGGCGAATGCTCGCGAGCATTTGTGAGGTGTGGACCGACCTTAACTATTCCTAATTGTCAATCCTGTTTTCCGATCTTTCTTTAAAATAAAATCGCAATGTGTGAAATCTTAGGTAGTTGAACCGAATGACCTTAAAAATGTGCTGGTGTTAAGAGAAGTTAATACTGGCAGTCGTATTGGTAGCAAGCAATTTTTGTCAAACTTTTTCATTAATGGCTTTAACAAATTTACGTTGTTATCTTACACAAGTATCAATGCCCATAGAGCAGGAGAGTCCAAACTTGTTGTATGCGGGGCCATATTACATGAAATAAAGATATTTTGGTGTCAGATTAAGATAATTTTTAAAAAAATTACCTACGTTGAGAAGTTTTTATTGCAAAATTTTAATGTCATGAGACCTGAGATCTTAAATGGAGTAAATAGGCGAGGTCAGGTTCAATGCAACTTATTTTGCTACGTAAGATATCACACAGGTGAGGGTCACTTATTCTCGTCCTGACACGTTTAAAAAACAAATCGTTACTCAGAATGTCTGACCACACATGTCGAGGCAAACAAGCCGAGTGTTTTCTTAGCAAATGTTCGAATCTCTTGTAATTTTTCTACACCAAGCTGACGGTAACAGTCAACGAGAGAAAGATGTAGTTGTCTGCTGCGACATTCAGCATCATTCTGCAACTCAAACAGTTCTGGTTGCAGATGTCCTGGACTATGATCAAAGTCCACAGAGATAGGTGAAGAAAAAACAACATAATTTCCTTTTCAATAATTTCAAACTCCCGAAAACGTCTAAAATCCTCCGCCATGGATATGATATCTGCAACATACCTCTGTTTTTAAATCCCTTATAGTAACTCGTAGTGTCTGATGGAACTTTGGATCGAATTTTAAACCACTTCATCGTAAGCTAGCGATCTGGATTTTGCAGGCAGACTTGTGCCAAAGATAAAAACGAAGTATCAAAATTTCAGGTCGATCGCATGTACTGTCATTAAATTATTGAAATTTTAGATTATTTTATTTATCTCTATGTATCATGTTATTTTTTGAGATAGAGTGTCGCGGTGCGTATTATATTGAACAACCTTTCTGTCGCGCAATAAGGTGCGTATTTTATTGACAACACTTTTTATAAACATATTCCTGATCGGTGCGCATTATATTAAACACTAGCGTATCACCCGTCAAAAATGACGGAAGTTTTCAGCTGAAATCTATTTATTTTATAAAAAATGCCCTTTTTTTTAGGGCGCGAACGGCGCCGACCTTTTCAAAAGCCCAACTAACTTGTCCTTGTTTGATAAATACGAAATATTAAACTTTCTGAAATGTACACAAAGTATTTTATAATAGGGGTTGTTTTTTTATTTCATATTAACCATCATCAAATCCTCTTTTTTACATTGATCCCTTTTCCAAAATAAAAATACATGTATGAGAGAAAACAATGACATCATATAATATTTTTTACAGCGCATCTTTAATTTGCACACCTTTTGATGCATTGGTGCAGAAATTTGGTTTTCCCTGCTTTCTAAAATTAGTAGCGTCACGGACAGACATTGCAAATTATATTGTTTAATTAATGTTTTACGAGACAACTACAATTCTGTATTTTTGTATTGTCTTGCGCTGCGTATTATAATGAACATTCTTTTAGTTACTTCTCGTACATAAAGGATTTATAGTAAAAAACTTGAGTTTTTTTACGTTTTTTTATATTAAATCCTTTATATTAACTCGTGGTGTCTGTTTGAGCCCTTGCTTGCTTGCTTGTCGCCAAAACTTTTGATCAATTTTTAACCCAGTTCCTCGTAATCTAGCGAGCTGAAATTTTGCAGGCAGGTTTGTGCAGATGATAAAAACGATGTATCAAAATTTCAGATCGATCTCATGTACTGTAATTAAATTATTGAATTTTAAAACTATTTTATTTATCTCTATGTATCATGTTAAATTTTTAGATAGAGTGTCGCGGTGCGTATTATATTGAACGACCTTTCCTGACGCGCAATAAGGTGCGTATTTTATTGACAACACTTTTTATAAATATATTCCTGATCGGTGCGCATTATATTAAACACGTTTTACGAGACATAACTACAATTTTGTATTTTTGGATGGTCTAGCGCTTTATAATAAACGTTCTTTTAGTTATGTCTCGTACATAAAGGATTTATAGTAAAAAACTTGGTTTTTTTACATTAAAAAAATTCATTTAAGTTTCTTTCTAGAAAACGTGTCATGATTTTTTGTAATGATGGGATTATGTGGCTTTATACTGCATTTGAGGAAAATGCCTTTGAAAAAATTGCAGCTTGTTCACAAAAGACCTTGATATGTGAATACTATTGGCTTACCCCGGCTCTATGCCACTGAAGACTTGTGATAAGAAGGTTTAGATGCCTTGTCATATCAACTAAAAATGCAAAATCTGCCGGCCAAGCAGGATCCGATAGTTCTTAATTGATGTTTTAAAAATTATCCTTGAAATGCCCAATTTTTTAAAGTGTGTAGGAGTGCTGAACTGCTATCCCCAAACTTAGCCATTTTACCTCATTGTGTTACACATCTTCGTATCCTCCCTGGAAGACCAAAAGAAACTGCCGAAGCTCGCAGTGAAACAGGGCTTTAGAAAGAATTGAGTTGATCGCTTTTATCACTGGCTTAATGACATCTAAGATGTTTGGCACAAAGAGCTTGTTATGAATGATACAGTGAAGTTTAAAGCTTTGCCACCGTCTTCGCTGACTTTGTTACATACCAGTGTTGGAAGTCCACTGTGCTCACCATTCATTGCAAGGGCGCCATCAGTAATAATTTTAGAGATTTTTTCCATGGTAATTTAATGTTGTTGACAGCAGAGCTAACGGAAGCCAATAAATCCGTTCCCATCCCCACATTTTGTTTGGTCTTTAAGACTCTGAAGTTTAAGTAATTGGTAAACAATAAAACGTCATCGATTTTCGCCATCATTTTACGTACTCAGAACAGCACAATTAATCAACTTTTATTATAAATATAACGTCGTTACAGAAGTAATACGTCAGTCATTTAATTATTTAAGACGAACCCACGGGCCAGTTACAATTTAAACGCGGGACTCGTTTGGCCCGCGGGCACGACTTTGGAACACCTGTCATAGGAGTATATTGTAAGTGAAAAAGGTTTGCTCAACCTTTTCAAAGTAACAATGAACAAGGCTAAGAATGAACTTAATGGCTGCTGGTATTAATTTCCAAATGCCATGGACTGGTTGCTATTGCATGTTTTGAAATTCATAGCCAAATGAGACTTTCTGGAATCTCTTCCAATACTCTCGCTAATTATTTCTTAAGAACTTTGGTCATGTTTGCGGAGCTTGTAAAAATAAGGCTTATCAAAGATCCACTTATCGCTCCATTGTGGAGCAGCTACAGGCTATAGCAGTTGAAAGTGTTACGGTGGGCGATATTGTTTTTTTTTAAATCTGGTTCTACCATAGGCTATAGCAGTTGAAAGTGTTACGGTGGGTGATATTGTAAATCTGGCTCTACCATAGGCTGTAGCAGTTGAAAGTGTTACGGTGTTTGATATTGTTTTTTTTAAAAATCAGGCTCTAACATAGGCTATAGCAGTTGAAAGTGTTACGGTGGGTGATATTGTTTTTTTTAAGATCTGGCTCTACCATAGGCTATAGCAGTTGAAAATGTTACGGTGGGTGATATTGTTTTTTTTTAAAATCTGGCTCTACCATAGGCTATAGCAGTTGAAAGTGTTACGGTGGGTGATATTGTTTTTTTTTAAATCTGGCTCTACCATAGGCTAGAGCAGTTGAAAATGTTACTGTTGGTGATATTGTGTTTTTTTTAAAATCTGGCTCTACCATAGGCTATAGGTGTTGAAAATGTTACTGTTAGTGATATT
Source organism: Ampullaceana balthica (assembly GCA_944989445.1). Lineage (NCBI taxonomy): Eukaryota > Metazoa > Mollusca > Gastropoda > Lymnaeidae > Ampullaceana > Ampullaceana balthica. Next base: position 277,646 of record CALYLW010000352.1, read on the forward strand.
GTTTTTTTTTAAATCTGGCTCTACCATTGGCTATAGCAGTTGAAAGTGTTACTGTTGGTGATATTTTTTTTTAAATCTGGCTCTACTATAGGCTATAGATGTTGAAAATGTTACTGTTGGTGATATTGTTTTTTTTTAAAATATGGCTCTACCATAGGCTATAGCAGTTGAAAATGTTACTGTTGGTGATATTGTTTTTTTTTAAATATGGCTCTACCATAGGCTATAGCAGTTGAAAATGTTACTGTTGGTGATATTGTTTTTTTTAAATCATGTTTTGGAAGCTTTTAAGTTTTGAAGGGGTCGGCCAATGTTAGGGGCCAACACGCCGATGAACGTTGAATAGAAACAGAACGAGATAATAACAATACTGATGGAAATGTTGCCGAAAAAATATGGTGCATCTTTTTAATGAGTAACCTGTGTTTACTAATGTTGGTAGTGTCGGAGTAGTAGGATATATGTAATATAATAAATCTTACTCCGTAATGAAAACACTTTTATAACAATCAGTAGCCAATTTAATTTAAACTAATGTTATTATCAGATACACACTAATAGTAATAGGAAACAATCTACATTTTTATTTTTACTTAGGTATTAGTTGTTTTTTTTCTATATGGCAGTAATTGTTTGTTTTTTTATCATTAAAAAAACCCTTGAAGTGTTGTGCTTTTTTCAAAAGATGCAAATTAATTTTTATTTAATTGGATTTGTTCAAATCCCCCATCTATAAAGCAATTAGTTATGAAAAAATTTGTCAATATTTATCTTAGATTTTATTCGGTGAAACAATAATGTTTATGTCTGACGATGCTGACTATGATTTCAAATTAAGACCCAACAGTAACATTAATTTAATTTTTACCCATTAAAACCAATAACAAAAGCAAAAACTTTCAAATGACAGTTCGTTCGTACCGCTATATAATCAGGAAATAAAAGACATTAGAAAGCGCATCGCTAAAAAAAAACCCTTGAAAAAAAATTACTGCACCAAAAATAACTCTCTTCGAAAGTCCGCATAAAACTGTTCAATATGGAAATGAGAATATATACATATTCAAAAAATGTTGTCATTAAGGAATCGTTGAATTATGATAATTAAAATTTCTGTATTACATTATTTTTTATTCTGATTTGTAATTTTTTTGGCTAAAGCAAAGAGAACGGTGCGCTCAACTATTTACATTGATACATTGTTATGGCAGAGCGCGTACTCCCGGGAATGAAATGTTGTATTTTTACACTTAAAAAGGGAATAAGTCCAATTATTTTTATCCATAAACGTAATTAAGGTTGTAATTTTAGGGTCTGGGTTAGGTTTAGTTGTCTATTTTTTAAATTAAAATAGAAAAAACAAATATAGCAGCCAAAATTACCATTTATCGAGCGCACCGTTCTCTTTGCTTTTACCAATTTTTTTTAAAATTAATTTTTTTCAGCTGAAATATATTTATTTTGAAAACTTTCATCATTTTTGAAGGGTAATAGTCTAAACCAGTGTCATACATTTAAAAATAAATAACTGAGTAATAACGTAGAGTCTAAGTGTTGTAAGCACATATAATTTAATAAAAGATCAACAGATTGTTTTCGTCTGACCCTGACAACAGGTTAAAAATTCCACAAACAAAAAGACGAATTGTTCATTTTCGGGACGTCCTAAGCAGTCTGTAGCATTCCTTCCTGAAGTTCTTGTCGTAAAAACCGTAAACTATGGGATTCACGGCACAGTTGACCAGGAAGCTCATGTAGAACAAGCTAAAGACCGCATCTGCAACTGGACTCAGGGACGCCACAGTCTCGGACAGGGCTGTCTTAACAAACGCGAGAACCAGCGTCGTGAGGTTAGAGAGGATATAGACGGCGCTGATGACAAGCAGAAGACTGGATATCTTTTTAAAGTTTGTTTTGTCGTAACCCTTGGATAATGTATTAGTTCTTGGAGCTTCAGACAGAAAGACTGACGTCTTTGGCACTGGAACTGTTGACATGGCCTCTGTGATATCTGACGTCAAAGAGATATAATTTATTATTTTCCCCAAACAGACATCGTCCCCCTGTTGTGTGAAATCGTCGCGTTTCAACTTTTCAGGTTCGATAATTTTAAAAACTTTAAGTGGGGCGTCACCTTTTTGTACATTTGACCCGGAAGGGCTCTTCCTCTCCGAAACTAAAGAGGCTTTTCGCCGGTGTCTCCATGCTTGTTTCCCAATCAGCACATTCAGAATCGTTAGAGGTACACAACTCAGCATGAAGGTTAGAATTATCCCCCCTTTGATGATTGACGGCCATTTTGTGTTGACGTAGTTGTCCCCTACTGCACAATCGCTGCCATTGATGCCAGGATATGACGTAGCCTTGGTCCGTAGTCCGTGGATAACGGTGTAAGGAATGCAAAAGAGACTTGAAAATATTGTTATTCCGATGGTCACGAGTTTTGCTTTTCGTGAAGTCACTTGCCAGCCAAACGGATGACATATTTTTCTGTACCTGGTGACACACATTCACTGGGGTTAGACAGTTGTAAACATTCAAAATATTATCAATTATACCTTTTAAAAATGTATTGATTTGTTTTTTTAAAATGTCAAGTGTTTTCATAGAATGTAGAGGATTTTGTACCCAAACGCACATTCCTCTTTAAACGAAATTGGCTCTAAAAATTATGAGTTTAATCATATCGAAGCACAAGATTATCTTATCTTATCTGTTTACAGACGCTCCTTCTATACAGAAGATTATTGCGTCCTACGCTTATCTATGGTTTGTGTTTAGTCCTGCATTTTTATTAGAGATTTAAATGTTGATAAAGTGTTGGTTTTCCTGGATTCTTCAGGCAACCCATTCCACGCCCGAATTCCGGACGGGAAGAAGGAAAACTTGTATGTGTTTGTTCTTGCATACGGAATAAGAAAGGTGTTTTTATCCTTATGTCTATCTGAGGGTTGTATTAAGTTATCTTTGTGTTGTATTTCTAAATTAGAATTAATTGCTTTATGTATGATTACTACTTTGCTCTTGGTTCTTCTATCCTCTAGTGTTTCAAGGTTTAATGATTTAACTAATGGTGTTACTCTTGTCAGTTTCAAATATTCTCCAGTAATGAATCTGGCAGCTCTTTTTTGAATTTGTTCTAGTTTATCAATGTTTTCTTTGGTGGATGGGTCCCATACAGAAGATGCATATTCTAGTGCAGGTCTCACCAAAGTGAGGTAGCATTTTAGTTTTATATCTCTATTACATTTGTTAAAGTTCCTTTTTATAAAGCCTAAGGTTTTGTTTGATTTTTTAATAACTTCATTGACATGGGGATTCCATGATAGTTTCTCATTTATTAAGACTCCTAAGTATTTTGCATCTTTAGTTTGGGTCAGTTGTCTGCCATAAGATTATGTTACCGATTTATAATTTATTATTTCAATGTTTGTTCATATACACAATCTCATCTTTTCACAAACAATTTTCAATTTAAATGATAATATGTTGCTTAATCAAATTTTCAGACATTACAAAACTTGTTAGAAGGACAGCTACTTTCATTTTCACCACAAATTCAACAGAGACCTGTAAACTGTACATCACTTAGTGAAACATCTTACCAACTCAACATAGACATGTACATCACTTAGTGAAACATCTTACCAACTCAACATAGACATGTACATCACTTAGTGAAACATCTTACCAACTCAACATAGACATGTACATCACTTAGTGCAGGGGGTCCTAACCAGTGAGGCATGTACCCCCAAGGGGTGCATGAACGATTCAGAGGGGAAAAAAAGAAAAAGAGGAAGAAAAAAAAGAAAAAGAGGAAGAAAAAAAAGAAGAAGGAAAAAGAAAGAAAGAAAAACTGATAATCTGAAAATGTAAACCATAAGCAAGGCATGCCGCATCAAAGGGCGCCCATATACAACTTTTTTTTTACTCGTTCGCGCATCGTTCTGCGCATGTCGAAAATTCACGGAAAAACTTTTTCTCAAAATGAACAGTTCACTCTAAGTGGTCCTTGGAATTTCGTGTTTTACGTCACAGTTTTCTAAAAAAATTTAATTTCGTCATCAAATACGTCAGATATATGGCTTCCGGTGACCCTCTCAGTGTTTTGAGCCGATGTAAACGTTGAGATTTTTTTCCTTCACTTGTATTGCACGGTACGCTGCAAATGTCTTAACACGTAAATTGTAAGCCAATATTCGTCATTAAAACCTAAGATCTTGAGTTTAGAATCCAATTCCGGTCATTAAAAACATCAACTTTATCAGTTAAAAATTTGCCTGTGACTGATACGACTTTCCGATTGTCATCACCCCCTTAAAATCGTTAATAAATTTTTAAAAGAGAGAGAGAGAGAGAAAGAGAGAGAGATGGAACACAAAAGCTTAAGTGCTTCCTCTGTGGAAAAATCCTGTGCAATGACAACATGAAACCTGTTAGACACCGAAAGCACTTGGAGAAACTCCATCCATCCATTTCCAAGGACAGTTTTGAGGTCTTTAAGCAGAAGAGATCTCGCTTCTTGACCTCAGGTACCTTGCCCAAGCTTGGATTTTCTTTGTCACATAAACCTGCACTAGAGGTATCATTCAAGGTTGCATATCTTATTGCAAAGAACAAGAATCCCAACAGCATTGAATAAATTTGGTGAAGCCTTGTGCTCTGGAGATGGTGGAACTGATGTGTGGTCACCAGCAGAGGAAGCAGGCTGAGAAAGTTCCTTTGTCCAATGACACTATTCATTCCAGGATTAGTGACATGGCTACAGACTTTCTGGATTAATTCTTGTGCGAGATGAGAAGCAGTCGTTTTCCATTTAGCATGCAGCTGGATGAATCCACTGATGTCGCACAATGCAGTCAGATTCTTGTATTTGTGGGATATGTTCACAGTAGATTGCTGAAGTAGGAATTTATCTTTTGTAAGCCACTCCTACCTACTACCAAAGCTGCTGATGTGCTGCAGCTAGTCAGGGCATTCTTCACTGAAAACCAGTTTGACTGGACTTCAAGAATTTCTTCAATTTGCACAGATGGTGCTCCCTCCATGCTCAGTAATAAGTCAGGATTTTCAGCACTGGTAAAGAAAGAAGTTCCAGATATTGTTGCTACACACCGTTTCCTTCATCGTCAGGCCCTGGCATGCAAAACTGTACCTCCAACTTTGAGGTCAGTTCAATCTACTGCAGTCCAAGTTGTAAATGTTATCCTCTCACATGCCTTGAACCACTGGCTCTTCAAGTTGTTCTGTCAGGACGTGGGCTCTGAGCATGAATTTCTGCTCTACCACACTGAGGTGCGCTGGTTGTCCAGGGGACGGATACTTTCTCGGTTAGTAGAACTGAGAGAGGAGCTTGCCATTTTCTTGCGAGAAAAAGAGAGTGACCTTGCTGACAAGTTTGACTGTCCAAATTTCATTCATTACTTGGCATACCTGGCTGACATCTTCTCCATCTTGAATGAGTTGAACACATCTCTCTAAATACCTGATGTAACTGTAATGGATGCTACTGAGAGATTGCAAGCCTTTCTTAACAAAATGCCACTATTCCCGCGATGACTAGAAAAGTCCAACTTGGCCAACTTTCCAGTCTTGGATGAAGTTTTAATATCTGCTGCAGAAGGAAGCACTGAGGGATCACTGCCTAACAGCATCAAAGGGGAAATTTTAGAGCAACTTTTGTCACATATGTATCACGAGTGTATCGCGTGCTGTATGACGGAAAGGTCACGTGAGTGAAAGCGCGGGAAGAAAGAGTCGTTCCCATTGGCTAAGAAGGTTGGGAGATCAGTTGTCAGAGAAGTTCTGTGGTGGAAGGACGGAAGATGTGTGCCTGTGTATTCCACGTTGTATAACCTCAAATGATATGTTATGTATATAGTAAAAATATTAAAGTTGTTTTATTGAAGCAATTTCTTCAGAGGATTATTGTGTACAAGGTTTTGTATTGAGAGAACGCCTACAAGAGTTACACATTAATAAGAAAACCATTGACATAGGTGTCAGAAGAAAGAACACTGAATTGTTATCACAGAAATTTGATAGAGGAGGTTTCGTGGAAGTTACAAGTATTATGTATTTCAAAAAGGAAAGTATTCATTAAAAGAAGAAATATTTTGAGTCATTACTATTTGTGAATATTCAAGTTCGTAAGAAGCTGTGAATAAAATTTTGTGGTTCAATGAAATATTTGATTATATTGCAAGATCGCGGCTTGGACGCACGTGACCACTGCGTGCGCTATGTAGAACTGGATCAGACAAGTTGGTTCTAACCTCACATTCGACAGTATTTATGGTGACACAGAGTGAACGTATACACGTCAGCAAGCACGTTGGTTCTAAATATACACAGTGCCGGAATCTGGGTCACGCAGTTGACAAGCCTATTGTATGGTAACATATGGTGAACGTATAGGTCAACAAGCTCACTGATGTTAGTTGATTCCAGGAAATATTTTTAAACATAACCTTGAACTAGAACAAGCTATGGACTATTAACAACTGTGTCAGTGTGAATTATAAATAAAGGAACGGAATTTTTATCCATTCATTGTGTGAAGAGTTTGATAATTGCAATTTTGGATTAATGGAGTGAACTAAATTGTCTAAAAACTACTCGAAAATTGAAAATTTAACTAAGTGACTTATTTCATAGTAAAAACTTTGGACCATCAGATGTGTTTTGTCAATCTGAGGGAGCGTATATATAAAGTATACTGAAGATCCCGTGTGAGGATGCTTTGTTGTCTCATCTTGTCAAAACTAAATTTCATGGTTTAGACGTGTCACTTATTTGGACTTAACATTTTGAAATCAAGATTTTTTCATTTGGAAGATTTTTACCTTAATAAATAAATATCTACATTCCTTACCGAATTGCTTGACTCATATTATTCCATAAAACAAAACATGGATTACTACGAAAGAATTCACTGCCATAGCATAAAAGATCGGACTAAGTGGAAAAGAAATGAAAGACTTTATTGAAGAGAAAGTCAAAATTGCTGAAGAAAAAGAGAAGCTAAGAATAGCTGAAGAAAAAGAAAAGCAATGAATTGCTAAAGAAGAAGAAAAAGCTAAGAAAACTTAAGAAAAAGAAAATCAAAGAATGCCAAAGAAGAATAGAGCAAAAGCAAAAAGAGCTGATGAAAAAGAGAGGCAAAAGCAAAAAGAGCTGATGAAAAAGAGAGGCAAAAACAAATTATTGAAAGAGAAGAAAGAGCTGCCAGAAGAGAACTTGAACAAATTAAAAATGATAACTTAAAACTACAAATTGAGCTAGAGAGTAGAAGCCACAATCCTGGTAATGACACAAATAGAAAGTCAGCACCGAAAGACACTATCAAAGTTAGAAAATATGATAGCCATAAAGAAAAAATGGATGTTTATCTGGATTATTTTGAATCCATAATGGCCATGAAAGGTTTAATGAAGAAGATTGGCCAGCACAATTGATGACTCAACTAACTGGAGAAGCATTTGAAGCTTACAACAGTATAGCCAAAGAAGACAAAAGCATATATAAAAATGTCAAAAAGGCACTTCTATGTCATTTCGGAAAGTCGGAAAATGATTACAGAAAAGAATTTCATGAAATGAGAATCAAGATGGACAAAGATTCACAGATCATAGTGCATGAAGCACAAGTTAAATTAACAAAATGGCTGGAACTTACAGCAATAGATACGAGCAATCCAAAGGCCATACTAGACATGGTGTTAATTGACAAGTTTTTAGAAAATGCAACACCAACTCTATTCACATATTTAACTGAAAAAGAAAGTTCGTACTCAAGCAGAGCTATCAAATGCATTACGAAACATTCAAAGACTCTCATCCGAATGTGGAAATGGATAAGAGACAAGATATCTTTGCAGCAATACAAATTAAAAGTCAAGAAAAAAGACAAGTTATGAGAAACCAGACTCTGCCAAACCAAGGCAACAGACAAACTATTTGCTGGTACTGTAACAAGCCAGGACTTATGGCGAAGCAGTGTTACCACAATAAAGGACAACCAAATAGGGTGTCACCTAATGGCAGCCCTATAAGAAAGAAAACAGAAGAAAAATCAAGACAAGATCACTTTGAAAACAAAGGTAGACAAGCATGTAAAGAAAAATATAATCATAATTCCAGACATAGAGATTATGATCAAGGTAGACAATCATGGAGAGACAGATATAATTATAATTCCATATATAGAGATTATAATCAAGGCACAAGATCATGTAGAGGCAGATATAGTTTTGATTCCAGAATAAGAAATTTTGATCAACCATGGAGAAAGTATGAAAATCAAGACATGGATGATAGAATAAAGTTGAATCGAGAAGAAATAAGAACTAGTGACACTCTAGCCACTATTGACAATCACGTATATGACAAAAGGGATGAAGGCCATAGTAGCAGAGATAGAGATGGTGATGGTGAGTCTGAGAACATTTATGTGCAATCATATGAAGTAGGAAGAATTATTGGTCGTGGAGTAACAGAATCAGAAACATTGAAGAGGACAATGGTTGTCGGATAAAGGTGTCTCGTGACAGTGACTCATCTGGTCGAAATTCTGTTGGATTATCTGGAAGCAAAAATGCCATCTCAGAAGCCAAGCGAATTATTCAAATAATTCTAGATGCTAGAGTTGATATTGTGAATGGAAATAATCGTGGTCGTGGTTAGTGAACTATTGAACATTTAATAGTCTGAAGAAACATTCAAAGCCCATCTGTTTGAATTCATACTCGTCAACTGAAGAATGACTATCTTTGAACTATGCTATGCTATTAGCCGACTACAAATTTGACATTAAACCTGTGAAGGGAAAAGCCAATGTGGTTGCAGACATATTAAGTAGAATGACAATAAATAAAGACACTCTGTGAATTCCTAAGTAATAAAACCAGAGACTGTATTAATATTAGTCTGTGAATTCCTCAATGATAAAACCAGAGACTGTATTAAAAAGACATTCTGTGAATTCCTAAATGATAAAACAAATTGACTATATTAATATTAGTATTTTTATTGAGTGTATAATAGACAAGGAACAGTGTTTGAATTCCACTGGATTATTAGTTAATTTTAATAATATTGATTGTTAAAAGTATTTTAATTACACAAAATTACAGATGTGTTTAAAATTTCAGTTTCATTTTTTCAGTAAAGGTAGACTGTTGAAGTCCTACAGATTTTTTTATCTTGATTTTATGTTTAGATGTTGTGTGTAAGGCTATGAATGTTCATTGATGATAAATATTTGAAATTTGAATACAGATATAGATTAATTTGATTTTATTAAGACCAAAAATGTTGTATTTCATAAACATTTTTTCTTGAAGGATGGGGGTGAATGTCACGTATGTATCACGAGTGTATCGCGTGCTGTATGACGGAGAGGTCACGTGAGTGAAAGCGCGGGAAGAAAGAGTCGTTCCCATTGGCTAAGAAGGTTGGGGGATCAGTTGTCAGAGAAGTTCCGTCGTGGAAGGACGGAAGATGTGTGCCTGTGTATTCCACGTTGTATAACTCAAATTATATGTTATGTATATAGTATAAATATTAAAGTTGTTTTATTGAAGCAAGTTTCTTCAGAGGATTATTGTGTACAAGGTTTTGTATTGAGAGAACGCCTACAAGAGTTACAAATTAATAAGAAAACCATTGACATAGGTGTCAGAAGAAAGAACACTGAATTGTTATCACAGAAATTTGATAGAGGAGGTTTCGTGGAAGTTACAAGTATTATGTATTTCAAAAAGGAAAGTATTCATTAAAAGAAGAAATATTTTGAGTCATTACTATTGAGAGAACGCCTACAAGAGTTACATAGAATAAGCAAAACATTGACACCTTTCAACATTGCAAATGGTTATTTCTTTCAAAGAAATGCTAGGAAAGACCTTTTGATTCGTAATCCTTTTCTCTGTGACTTGGACAACATTGATGACAGTGACCTTGCTAAAGATGACCTGATTGATTTAAGAACCATAGAAGTACTGAGGAGTACCTTCAGTTGCAATACCTTGATTGACTTTTGGTGCGCCCAGCCAGATTCCTACCGTTTGCCACAACATATCTCTGTGAAGCAGGATTTTCCACACCTATGACTATTAAAACCAAAGAAAGGAATAAGTTGAATGAAGAGGATGACATGAGTTGCTTTTTCCAAAACAGTCCCCACATTTAAATCGCTGATTGATCATAAGAACCAGCAGATCTCTCACTAAATTCCCTGTTGCTTATTGTCAAAACTGTTGTGTTACTAAAATAAACATAGTTTATTATGCATTTTCTGTAAGTTTTACGAGGGTGTGCATAAACGTTTTTGGGCATCTGAAGTGGTGCATGGACCGCAAAAGGTTAGGAATCACTGACTTAGTGAAACATCTTACCAACTCAACATAGACCTGTACATCACTTAGTGAAACATCTTACCAACTCAACATAGAACTGTACATCACTTAGTGAAACATCTTACCAACTCAACATAGACCTGTACATCACTTAGTGAAACATCTTACCAACTCAACATAGACCTGTACATCACTTAGTGAAACATCTTACCAACTCAACATAGACCTGTAATTCAATAACAAACCTTCATACTAGCCCCAAATCGGTCTGCTTCTTGCAAACGACGACAGAGAGCGGCACTTTGGAGTGTCAGAAAACTACGTCCATTCCCAGAGAATAAGGAACAGTCATCTCAATTACATGAACGACATTGATTCATATCTATAACATTTTTGTATCTGAACTTTTACAAATCTATTTGTGCAACTACTTTAACTAACCCCAACATTGTCAGGTAGCACAGTATACATGATCTGATGGAATCCATGCAATAAACTTTTAGACACATTGTAATTATTCCAGGCAAAAACTTTTTTTTTAAAAATGTTGGTTTAGTGCCCTGAAAGTTTAAAGTGAGACGAGAGCAGAGAAAGGGGTACAACGGGAGGCCGATATAAATACAGATAACATGAACAATCAAATACTAGCACTTGGCAGACATAAAATTCTTTTCTTAAATTAAAGTGATATGCTTAAGTGATTATGTCAAAGATCTTTTGTGGGTCCATTCCAAAATATTTAAACCAGCAAGACACTCTTGCTAACGGTTGACACAATTAGCCGAAGAAAGGATTGAAGAAGGAGATTATTTCCCCTGCCATGTGTCATGATCACCTTGTTACCGCAATCGCCAGGATTATGAATCCAGGTGTCCCGGCCGTCATGAGGTTGAGGCAGAAGTAAGCCTTGCACAGTGATGGCAGGAGAAAGTTCCACTTGTGTAGCAAGACGTACGCGATCGCTGTAATAAAGTTACGTTAGCTACATGGTATGTAAAGTCTTTATCAGATTTATCAGATATGCATTAAAATATATATAGATGTTACAAAATGTCTATGGGCAGTGTTTCTCAAGCTGTACACTGCGGCACACTATTGTGCCGCGAAAAGTTGTCGGGCGTGCCGCAAAAGTTTTGAAGAAAAAAAAATTTGGTGGGGTTTTGAAACTCAACTTTTCTTCTACGTCTCTCCGAGTTAGACAATACAGAATAGTTCACGCCGATTCTCTCATTTCAACATATTATAAAAGCAGTCATTCTATTGGTCGATTTTATAAGTCCATTTCGAATTTTCTCCCAGCGAAGCAACGCTATAAATTCCGAATATTACGGTCTGGGTTGGTATTGGTAAGACCACTTAAGACAGAGATATAACCAAACAACACCAAATCAGGAATCACATAGGTAAGACCAATTAAGACAGGGATATAACCAAGCAACACCAAATCATGAATCACATAGCTTTTATTAATATCCCTAGGTGAGACCACTTAAGACAGGGATATAACCAAACAACACCAAATCATGAATCACCTAGTTTTTATTAATATCTCTATGTGCGTCCTCCTTATACAATATCTATATGGTGCAACTAACTAGCTCGACTTCCTAACCGTTACTACGTCACATCCCTTAACATTGCGCCACAGTAAAAAGTGCGTTCAATGTAATAACCACCGTGCGTAAATTCATCACAATCATTACGATCATCACAATCATTACGATCATCACAATCATTACGATCATCACAGTCATTACGATCATCACAATCATTACGATCTTGCAAATCCCCTTTACATTATACTCGACACCGACCAGTAAATTCTTCAATATTACAAAGAGAACCGTTGGATATCTGAGGGAAGTGTTTGGAATTAATGTCTTTAGCCACTCAAAATAAGTAGATGTCATGGCTGGAGGCAGAGTGAAAAATCCAATGAAGAGCTTACAGTTTACTTGCTCACCGACTTGTTCGAAAAGTCAAGTTTTTTTTATGAATCTAAGTCTTCAATTTTAAGTCTTCCCTCTCCAATTTACGCACATCCGTTTTTCTTGCTTAATCCATAGCCGTCACGTACATTGCAACCCACTTACTTACAAGAGGCACAATATGACATCGATTAAACAGAATGAGCAACATAGGTCCGTCACACCCTCTGACTGATGCTCTTGACACAAAGATTTCTAAACATGATTACTGATAATAATCCGTTACAAGTGAGAATAAGGATGAATTCCGGCAAGAACAGAATATCACGTTAACGTTGAGCCTCGAGAATTTTGAGGTTAAACTTTCAATGCGCAAATCCAAACTTGAGAAAGGACTTTGTAACAGCTTGCCGTGTGTATAGAATCTCAGTTGGAAACAAAATTACAACCAATTTTATAAACACTATTTATGGATTTTAAACTTCACTTTATCATTAAAATATTCACATTCTGTTGATGAATAAGAATTTTTGGCTTTCCCATTTATTTAAATTCTAACTTCAGAAAGGGGGGAAATTTAACTGATTTCAGGACGACCAAACGCACCTTCAAAATTTTACGATTAAAGTTTCGATTAATTTTATCTAAGTGTCATACATCTGTAATTTGCAATCACCTTTAAGCAGTATAAATTTCTTTTGCATCTTCGTGGCTATACGAATAGAATTTTCAATATTAACAGAAATTAAATTATAAAAAGAGAAAAACTTTTGAAATTATCGATGTATATTGTATCACAAAAACTTGAGAGATTTACACACGTGCATGCCCCTTAAAAAATTACGGATTTTGTATGTGTACATTGAAATAAAAAAAAATACTGAGAAACACTGGGCTAATGAGTAAATTATATATAAATAAAGCCAAGGGTAATTCTTTTAGTTGTCTATTTTTACGTTGATGTATGGATGATGCAACTTAAGGCAGGAAGGAAAAGTGGAATTAAAGGTATCTGGATGCTAATCTTATGACGCTTGGTGAGGTGGTGGCGCAATACAATTTTTTTTATCGCTAAATGATTCACTGGTGGATGAAAGAAGAGATGAAAAAGTTTATACGTGTTTGATAGGGTAGTCGAAAATGGAGATTAATAATGTTTCATTTGGAATTGGATTTCATTAATGCTAAGATACATGTAACATACATAATTTCATATTATAAACTATCCTGTACACAAGGGGTCGGCGAACGTTTTTGCCCATTACCCCAAAATATAAACTTTTATGTTGACGTTACCCCCAAAGGCGCAAGTCCCACACGACCCGGGGTTTGGGGGGACGTTGTAACCCCACCCCCAGCAGCCTAAGGGGTCTGGGGCGACCCTATTGAGTTTTAGAAGCCTGACAAGAGTCTAAAAATGAATTTGAAAAGGATTAGGCGTAGATATTTTAACTCAAAACGACACGGAGGAATCATATGTCAGTGGAAATTTATTTGATACAATTATACAGTTTCACGTAAAATATAATGGTTATAACGATTATATGCTTAACGACACCGGACATTCTATTATAATGATAAATCGGACATAATGTGATAAAGTCGGACAAAAACAAAGTTACTTAAACAATTCCATCAAAATTGGACGCCTTTGGTGTCAGGGCAAGTTGAATGCTTTCTTCGTTGTCCAATCGATTTCGCAGCTTTGTTTTAAAGCTCACTAGAGTAGAAAATCCCTGTTGCAAAAGGAAACAACGTTTTAACGGCCTCTTCAAGTTCAATGTTGAAAGCCTATGCAGCATTTGACATCCGAAAATGTGTCAGATGTGTTTTGTTTGCAAATTCAAAACTTGCCTCATTTTGGCTTGAAGTTCAAGAAGTGCCTCTACCAATCGTTGAGGCTCATTTGGTACACTGGCAATGTCACATCGAAAGGTATCTACAATCCAACTGACATTATGCGAATAAATAACTGCAAAATAAACAGTGAACCGCTCCTTGAGCTTGGTAAGATGTCTGATAAATATATCTTTGATGTCGTCAAAGTTATATTTACACAATCTTCCGAGTAAAAGGTCAGCTTTGAAAAGGAAGCTAACTTGTTTGTTTTTTCAGTTTTTTTTCCCAATATGAAAGCTTTAATCCAAATGCTGAAATATTTTCTCTGGCTGAGATTATAATGATATTTTTTCCCTGCTATTCTTTGTTCAACACATTCACGTGCTCAAAAATATCAGCTAAGTATTCAAGATGTGCACCCCAATAACAGTTCGTTAACTTCTCTGGTAGACCATGCTTTTTACCAGCCAGAAATATTTGAAGTTCAGGTTTCAGAGCACACACTCTGTTCAGAACATTACCGCGTGAAAGCCACCTTACCTCGGTAGGTCTGTGTATTCAGCCTCACCATCTTTACAACAATCAAGAAACAGTCGCGTTTTCAGAGCATATCCTTTAATGAAATTTACAATCTGAATAACATTATGCATGACGACCTCCAGTTCAGGTTTCAAATATTTTACAAGTAGAGCTTGACAAGGGATCATACTGTGGTTAACTGCAATTTTTGGATTCCTCTGTCTTGTAAAAGCTAAAAAAAAACACGTACAAGACCCAACATAGCTGGAGACCCATCAACCGACACAGCAATACAGTCTTCCCATTTTTCAATCAAACTTATCAAAGTATTCATTAACTTAAATGAATTTAACAACTCATTGACATTGCAATTCGAGAGGAAGCAAAAAAAATTCCTCTTCAATTTTTTGAAAACCTTTGTAGCGAACATATACCATAGGCAGCACAAAGAATTTACTCGCGTTTATAGTATAGAATGCGTTTTCTAGAAGTAGAAGGGACCGTTTCAATAGTGGGTTCATCTTCCAAGCTGACATGTACACATGGCAGATTTTAGATATATGTAGTGGACTTTATATGTCCCCAATTAGTCTCCGTTACTCCCAAGAATTCCCCTTTTACCCCTGTTCGCCGACCCCTGCTCTACACTGTGCACAATCTGATAACGATTGTATAATATAGATCATATTTACCCGGTATATTAACAACATTCGTTATTAAATCAACAACGGCTAGAGATTTAATAAACACAACTATAGCGGTCTCCTTTTTCTTGCGTGAGTAAACAAATAAAATCAATGAATTTCCAATTAATCCCATAATTCCAAGAACAAAGATATAAATAAATGTTGGTACATTTCTCAGATTCGACTCGTATTGAAGATTTGACAAGTAGTCTTCCACAGTCATGTTTCTTGAGTTTGACGTTGTTCCGGTCAAATTTTGAATACTTAGCGGCGTCATAGCGGAAATCGTGAGGTGAATATAAATATATTTTGAAAAATGTATGGAAAATATGTGTTTTTAAATCAACACTTTTCACAGACACACAAATGCACTACAATACTTGTTTGTTTAACCATGCACGTTCCATAAAATATTCAAAGAAATCAAATTTATTCTGAATCTTCCATTGAATGTAAAAGTTCTCTGTTCCCACTCATGCCAGCTAAACGAATGATTGACACTGTAAATTAAGACATCACTGCAACACATGGCGACAGTATCTTTAACGCTCCAGTTTTGTACGAGACGATTTATCGACTTCACTGTAAGTTAACCAGGATGTGAATCATAAATAGATCTTATAACATATCAAACGATACAATATTGTTTTCTGTTAACCTTAAAGGTGTTTAAAAATGAAAAATTTGGGAAATTTATGCGCATAAATACGATATCATGACGTCACTTTTCCTTAAAATTACATCAAGTTTGAAAAAAAAATTGTGTCAAATTAAAAAAAACTTCTCTATAGATACTACTAGAGAACTTGAAATGAGGGAACTCATTGATAAAAATTAGGGCTGCGGAAATAAACGATTAATTTCTCGATTAATCGATTAAAATTATTTTAATCGATAAAGATTCGATTAAAATTTTAAAAAATATTTATAATATTTTAAATTTTTTTATTAATAAATAATTAATTATTAATAATTAATAAAAATTTATATATTTTTTTTACTTACAAACTTCTCCCGCGTAATATTATAATTTATTTTATCACTCTATGTGGACAGGCAGACGTCAACTAAAAAATGGCTGACAGCAACAGCGCAGTTAAAATTTAAACATATAACTAGAAAGTTGAGCAAAAAAATTTTTTAAGCTAACTGCGGATGGCAAAGTCGAAGATGGTGAAAAATTTTACTGTGTTCACTGCCATAAACAATTCTCTTTTAAAGGATCAAATACATCGCTGACGTACCACCTTCAGCACAAACATCCGATCAAGTATCAACACATTGTCATAAAATTCAGTTCAAATTATTCTTAATTTTCAATGTCCGTGAGAAATGTACAGTTTAATGACGTCATAAATTTCTATTTTTGGCTTTAATCGAAATTATCGATTAATTAATCGATAATTTTTCAAAAGTTAACGATTAAATTTAAATTAATCGATAACAGCCCTAATAAAAATATACAAGCAAAGGGATCGTCAGATTAGTAGTAACTGAGAACCATTTTAAAGGTAAAGAAGATAATTGCTGGGAGCCGCAATGAAAGCACTATGGGTCACCGCCCCACACTCAAAGAAAAACTCTTTTTATGGTTTATATTTTAAAATTATTTTTTCTATTCGTACGTTATGATTTAACATGTTTAATTGTTTTAACCCAAAACGTATGTTGAAGAAATATATGCGTTACAGTTACACAACTGACAAATATTTAACAAATGTAAACATTTATCAATAGAAACACTGCATATAGACTCATAATACTGGTCAATATTAATTGAAATGATTTTCATGTGAAGCCTTGGAACTAGAAAGTTTCTTTACATCTGGATGGTAGCTAGTAGTTGTGATGCGAAGCTCTGTCAGAATAAGGTTGTTAACACAGTGCTTCTCATTTTTTTAGTATGGCGGATGTACAGTAAATTTTCCATTGCTCCACGGACCGCTGCACTATTTTACCTGTACTGACGTGGTAGTGAAGTTTAATTTATTATATTTTTTTGTTTCATTTTATGTGCTTTTGCCAAAAATTGACATTCTATAGGTTTAGTATTAATGGCTGCAAATGGAGGAGTATAGTTAAATTTTTCAGTCCTTTCTTGATAACTTCTGCGGACCGGCGGCGGGTGGCCCACGGACCGGCACCGTTCCGCGGACCACTACTTTGAGTAGCACTGGTTAACGTTCCGCGGACCACTACTTTGAGTAGCACTGGTTAACGTTCCGCGGACCACTACTTTGAGTAGCACTGGTTAACGTTCCGCGGACCACCACTTTGAGTAGCACTGGTTTAGCACAAGCAATATTCCAAGCGATGGGTTAACTTGCCTCAGTTTGAGTGACACCTTCTAAGCTGAAAGCAGAAATTAGTGTCTGCTGCAGACACATTCCAGACTTCACTCAGGATGCCTTCACTTATTCCAGACTTCACTTATTTTCAGCAATTTGTTTCGGTCAAATTGTAAAGAAACACTTTCATTTCTCTTTGTTTCTATTTGAAACGAAAAATAAAATTTTCATTTCATAAAATGTTAGCGAGCCGCAATGTGAACACAGAAGAGCCGCGAATGCTCGCGAGTCGTTATTAGGCCACCGTTGTACTAGCAGATATATTCACAATTCCACAAGCTTACCGTAGACACGTTTATTTTCTTTATTTACACAACAAATTATCTTTGGACTGAGTTCAAATTTTAGTTTAAAAAGACTAAATATTACATGATAAACAATCTAACTACCGCAGGTTCGGTAACAGTTGCAAAAGAGCAAGAACTTTGGAAATATTTTTTTTAACCGCTGGAAGTAGACATGCGAAATCATAATTTATTTTTGAGAGTATACTTAGAAAAATTATTTATCGTTCTTTAAATCATAAATTTTACAGTATCAAAATTGAGTTGAACTGCAAAATATAAAGACAGGCCCCCCAAAAAAAAGAATTAAAATACATTTTGATATATAAAATTTAAAAAAAGTTTATTGCAGGTAAATTAAAACGCCCTTTAATTCTATCACCATGTAAATTGTGTTTCATTTGCTAACATATTCAAATTCCAAATTATGCGCTATTTAAACACATATCTATAACAATTCAACCACGTCTTAAGTATTGTACGTCCTAACCCTCACAACTTAGCGCTATTAATGGAATTGACGTGAAAATAGAACCAGATCAACATATCATGATTCAAACAACTTTAAATGGATAAAACTTTTCACGAGATGAGCCTCTATTGTTTTATTTTCGTATTGCTTTATGCTTCTATGACCAATAATTTCTTCACATTTTTTAAAATCAAATAACAGGGTGACATTTAAATGATAAGGCCAATCAATCATGACCTTAGTGAATCTTGGTATGAATTAATGCATATGAGACTATCACCCTGATGATATCTTCTAACATCGCTGAATAGAGACGTCAGCTATTGACATAAATGCACCACTTGACATTTGCCCGAGAAAGTGAAAACAACACTAACTAATATCCGTTATATCCTCACGCATTCTACATCAGTGGGCGTGTAAGTGAGTGTTTGGTGCGTGAATATGATTGCCATACATCTGATATTTTTTTTCCCTTCAAAATAGCAAGATTTCTTATCTTATATTATCCCACACATTACAGCCACTACTTTTATACAGAAGATCACTGCGTCCTGCGCATATCGAAGTACCGTGTCTTGTAAGCAACTTTATTAGAATTTTGAATGTTGATAGTGTGTTGGTTTTCCTGGCTTGTTCAGGCAACCAATTCAACGCCCGAACATCAGATAGGATGGAGGAGGATTAGTATGTGATTCTCTTACGAATGGAACAATAAGCATATTTTTTTTAAAAAACCTATGTGTATCTGAATGCTGTATTAGATTGTTGTTGCGTTGTTGTATTTCCTAGTTAGAATGTTGTGATGCATATGTATTTAAAACTTTGCGCTTTGTTTCTTCTACCCTTTCGTGTTTATAGGTTTAGTAACTTAACTAACGGAGTTTTTCTTGTCAGTTGCTATAGGTGCAGAAATTGAGGTTAATAAGTTTCACCACCAAAGCACAAGACGGTGTTAAAGACCACAGAAAAATACAGAAAAAATTAAGATTAATTCAAAGGCATCTATTACAGAAGCCAACGTGTGGCGATGTGGGCAACCTTGACTAATCCCCCCCCACATACACACACCATGTGGGTACTAATTATCACAGTAGACAGACGTACAAATAACAAGGAATTTTGACTTAAAAGTTGAGATTAAATGTTTTCTATTTTGTAGGAAATCATGTGTTGTGATGTTCTAGAAATCAGACAAGCCCCCCTCTCCCCAAAACGTCTTTGTGCGTTATGCATAAAAATACTTCTTAAAGATTTTAGATATTTCTAATAGAAGTATTACAGCAACAAAAAAATCGCTGCAAAAAGCAGTTGATTCGTTTTTTTTCCGGAAAATAACTGTGAACACGCCTCTTCACTTCCTCGTTCTCATCCTAAACTTTTTATTGCAAATTCAACTCAAGTGACCCTC
>CALYLW010000352.1:302233-358442 GCA_944989445.1 Ampullaceana balthica
AGATCAGAAGATTTCCAATTGAACGCTTTCCAGATAACTAAAATGCTATTGCCAGACAGAGGAATGAGTGAATAAGAAAAATGTTGGAATGACCCGCAAATATGTCATTTATTTACAAACGGTTTGTGATCTCTTGTAATAACGTAGGACTCATGAATCTTCTGCAATGTGGACATTGCATCTTCTGTTATGTTAAAAAAAACGGAAAAAACAACCCAAAAAAACAAATAACCTGCTGTTTACAAAAAGATTATGGATGAAGGCGGGATTGGGAAACATAATGAAATCTTATTTTGACGTCAGCATTCGCGGAAACCGCGTTACATTATTAATTTTCCTTTACAGGTAAATGAGAACACATGGTCACCTCAATATTTATGATTGGCTACATCGCCAGGTACAAATAGGTACGTCGCCAAGTACACGTGGAAAAATTCTGGGATGCTTAAGTTACACCAGCAATAAATTTGTTCGATCAATTTTCAAGAGTAACACCTGAAAATATCACTGTGTAAATCTGGGCTCAACAAGGACGTATGCCTTTCTTGAGATGATATCACAGTTGCTAGGCGCCGATCAAGAAGTTGACGGTATCAATATACTACGGATATCAGATGATAATCAGATCAACAAAGTGCCTTAATTGGACCAAATAAGTGGACTTAAATTATATAACATTGAAAATATTTCTTTTAGTTTTGAAATGATTTGTCTCAGTTTGAGTTGAACACTGGAAAGCCTCCTGTGAACTTGTGTTTTTCTAGAGAATTTGTTTTTCTGTAGTGAAAGTTTGCAGATTGTATAAAGACAAAAAGATTTTAGATTCTAAAAATAGTTCGAAAAGACCAGAGTTTCGCAGCTCAAATGAGAATTGATTTATTTTTAAAAAAAAACTAGATACGACCCATGGTGAAACATACGCCGCAGACTTGCTTATAGATAACGCAAAGAAAGTGGGGAAAGAACGGACACAAACTACAGCACTAAGAAATCAGAGCAACGCGAGTGAACGTCGAGGGGGGGGGGAACGCCGACGCATTGTTGATCTCAAGAAATGCGCACTGCGGCTAGCTACCAGCCCCCCCTGCACCACACCAGCGTGCCAACCATAAACTGTGATTGGCCGACCCTAGCGAGGACCATTCGTCATGCGTATCTGCACTTGTCTTGTGCTTGTTCTGGTGAATTATATATATATACTAGACGCCCCGCGGCGTAGCATACGCCGCAGACTTGCTCATGGAGAGTTCTTTTACCCCCTTAATGCACCTTTTTAAGGCGCCTACGGCGCCGACCTTTTTCAAAAGCCCAACTAACTTGTCCTTGTTTGATCAATACGAAACATTAAACTTTCTGAAGTGCACACAAAGTATTTTATAATAGGGGTTGTAGGGCGCCTATGGTGCCCCCTTTGTTTTTTAATGTTATAATTAACCATCATTAAATCCTCTTTTTACATTGCTCCCTTTTTACAAAATTAAAATATCAGCGAAAACAATGACGTCACATAATTTTTTTTACGCGCACATTTAATTTGCACACCTTTTGATGCATTGGTGCAGTAATTTGGTGCGCTGCTTTCTAAAATTAGTATCTGTTGCACATGCAGCTTCTTGTTGCCTCGCAGGGTCTGACCACGAAGAGAATTATATATATAGATATGTGTGTGTGTGTACATCCGTAATATTGTAGCTAACCTGATATTGCAATAATAAATACACAATATGATAAAGGGTTTCTGTATTAATATATTTAAGAAAGCAAATAAAACGTATTTCGAATTAATCAAACGAATTTGATCATGTTAATTAAAACCGACACTTTTAAAGGTCTGTCTGGCGATCATTTGAAGAAACTTGTAAATACATCACAAAAATAATCGAATACAACCCAAAGAAAGGCATATGGCTAGAAAAACTTCTTATTGAAACAACCATGTCCTTCAAGACTGCACTTAAGACACATCTTCTCAAAATTTAATTTCTTAATTAATGAAACAATTCTTTTAATGACTAAAGTTGCTTTTTTGTGTTATGTACTGTAATTAATGTGGTTGTTATTGTATGAATGATAATTTATTACTAATATGTATGTTAAAACTTTCATGTAAAGCGCTGTGAGCCCAGTTCCTTACTGGGATTCAGCGCTATATAAATTTGTTATTAAATTTTTTTATTATTATTATTATTATTCCGTATGCAATAACAAACACAAAATATCGTTTTTTTACCGTTTCGAATTCGTGAGTGGAATGTGTTGCCTGATTAAACCAGGAAAACAAATATTCTATCATTTAAAATTCTAATAAAAATGCAAGACTAGACTTAAACCATAGATAAGTGTAGGACATAATAATATTCTGCAATATATAGACGAGCATCTGTATTGGATAAGATACGAAAAAGTTTAATTTTTAAAATAAAACAACTTAAATACAATTCATCAGACGAGTGTTAAATGAAGCGTATTTGGCGCGTAAATTTAAACATATTTTTTTTTAAAAACTTATTTTTTTAAAGATATTGATGAGATATAAATATGGTATAAAAGGTGGCGTTAAAATAATCACACAGTTAATTGACATTAAATACAAGTAAAAGGGATCTTTTTCAAGAGCGACTAGAAAATATTTAGGTCCATATTTCTTGTTGAAAAACAGGCTAGGGCAAACCAACGTTGTAATCTCTACTTGAGCCATAAATACGTATTTCCAATAGTATTTGGGGTATAAATGTTCTCAATCGTCAAGCCTTTTTTTTCCAATACTTCTTTGAAATGACTTCGCAGTGTAAAATCATTGGTAGCTAAACCTAATGACTTTAAAAAGGTGATAGGGGTTAGTAGAAGTTATTTACTTGCAGTCGTTTGATAGAAAGCCATTGTTGTCGCAATTTTTCATTAATGATTTCAACAAATTTATGTTATTCATTATCTGGAAAAACTATCAATGTTCATGTAGATGATATATTTTAAGCGAAACAACCTAAAATATTTGCTTAAATTCTTTCAAAGCTAGCCTTTAAACCTAAGGTCAATATATTTAAAAGTTATGACATAAGGATATAATTTATTTTAAAATTAAATTTTGTTTTAAAATTATGATGAAAAAAACTTATTTATTGAAAATATTGTAAAGGCTTTGAAAACATTGTGGAAAAAAATGAAATGTAAATAGTTAAATAAAATGTTTAATAAAAAAGTAAAATTTATTTAAGGTGTTTCTTTGATTTACCAGAATATGAACTATTGTCATACACCTACAACACAAGGTAAATGACAGTATTTACTATGTTAAAAAACCGTCGTAGAAGACCTTCTTTATGTTAAATAATTGATTTTTTTTGTCTTTCATTTTGAAGAATAAGCGACAATTAAATTTTCCTCACTCTTGAAATCTAATGCATGTTTTGATATTGGTTACCTAGACATAATGCTAATCAATATGTACTCAGAAAATAACTGAAACCAAAATTAACAACTTCAGAGCATTAAGATAAAAACTGAATTTGTTTTTGTATGTTACATTTTTTAAAAAAGAAGGATACCTCTGAAGACAAAATTAAGTTCACTAAAAATTAAAATTTTCTTTTTCAAATGT
Organism: Ampullaceana balthica; assembly: GCA_944989445.1. Lineage (NCBI taxonomy): Eukaryota > Metazoa > Mollusca > Gastropoda > Lymnaeidae > Ampullaceana > Ampullaceana balthica. Next base: position 305,832 of record CALYLW010000352.1, read on the forward strand.
TTCTTAAATGCTTTACGTCAGCGGTATTAAACTCAAGTACGCAGCTGGCCAAACTACTTTTAAAAAAAAACATATGTGGGGCACGTTGGCGAGTGGCATGTGCGCTCGGCTGACTTTCGGGTTCGAATACCCGTGAAGGCAAGGATTTGTTCCCGGGGCCAAGGGTGTTCCTGAGGCCACCCAGCTTCGAATGGGGTACCTAACACTAGTTAGGGACAAAGAGGCGGCTGGGTATTGCGTGGAGCCCTCATAGCGTGACCTGTGAACGCTGCGTCACTTGCCAACAGCCCGGTATGATTTGTGGACGCAATAAACTTCTGTTAAGAAGGAGTGTCGGTATAGATAAGACAACAAAAATAAAAACCTCATTAAATTAGATAAAAACATAAAGATTTAAATTTAATAATAAAAAAATTCATTTTGTATGTAAAAGTTTACTTTTTTTTTGGTGAAGCTTTATTATTTTTCTCATGAAACAATATTTGATAAATCAACGACACCAGCAATATCATGTTCAACAGCCAAAAGAGCTATAGCTATAGCTATAGGTCAGTCAATCTTGGTGCATTCATTATTGGTCGTAATTAATTTTTCATCACATTAAATTTTAATTAACTTCTCTCACAGCTTGCATTATCGATGACAGTTGTAAAGCAATGGTCGAATTAATGATATCGTATTAGGCAGGGTAACTTGGAGCCTAAATGTCTTAACTTGTATAAATCAAGGGGGCTGGAATTCATTGATTCATTTTTTTTTAAATGTGAGGGAAACTATTCATTGCTTGACAATATTGAATAAGAAACTTAGAAATTGAATAATTTAATTTGAAGTCAAAATTTTAAAGTCCCGAAGTTTAGGTGGTGTACAAAAATCATATTATTAGCTGTTTTCCAAATTATGTAACTGCCAAAACCTCACATGAATTTCTACAATAACCTCATCTTATGTAGAATAGAAATTTATTCTGAAATGTTTTCCTACATAACATGGATACATATTCGCTTTGATAGCCAAAAATATGATATGTCGTTCTTGTGAGAGACGTGTTGTTTTGTTTACACTGGATGAGAATGCAATGACTTGACCTAGTATGAAACACGTGGTTTGTGAGATGAACTGTAAGCGTGCGTGGTCAAGGGCTGGGAGGAGAGCTGGCTATAAATGTACGGTTCAAGAGGCAATCGGGGTTGATTGCATACGAGCTGCTTAGGTAGTTGATTGTACAGTTGATCACAGTGAATTGTAAATAGTGATTAAAGACAGTTGTTAACCAGACCACAGTGTGTTAAAGACTTGTCTCTTGACTAGCCACAAATTCTATTACAGTTCTTTGACTGGAAGTTTCGATTAAAATGATGTCTCCACAGAAACATTTAGCAAATGTCAAATAATCAGATAGGTATTCCATTAGTTTCTCTGTGAGTAGCCTCTGCAAAGCATTTTTAGCTCTATACGTTTGAGAGTAATTTTGGGCATCATTGACTTCATAAAATTGATGTTTCAAAAAGTTTTTAAAACAAAATTTAAAACTTTTTTTAAAATTTGTGATTAGCGATGTTTCTGCGTCTGTTCGTGTGTTCAGCTTTTTGTCTGCCTCTGTCTGTTTTTTCTATAATCTATAGCTTTCAAAATAACATCGAAATTCCTCCATGGTATATTCACTTTTTTGTATCCTGAAGTCTGTTTAATGCCTTGCTTGTAGAAGCAATTAGGTATTCCGAACGGTTAAATATACATGGAAAAGAATGCGTAACAACGTTATTGTGTAATAAAATAGTTAGAGAGTTCGTTTTATAGGAGCAGCACTATGGCGGATTAAAAGGGGGGGGGGCTGAATTCATGAAAATATAATAAATGAAATAAATTAATAAAATCTTATATTTTAATCTGATCGCTATTCGGACCCGGTTTGATAAAAACTTGATTTTATAGGTTTAAGAAAAGAAAATATGAATAATATTGTTCATATTTTTTAAATTTACATCAAACGTCAAGTTCGTGTGGTCTTGTGGAAGAAACTCGGCTTACGGTGCAAACGGTCGCGCGATCGATCCCCGCTGGGTGAATAATTTTTTTCATGTGTCTTTTTTTTAAAAATCTCTTTTTACACTAAATTTTAGGAGACCGGCAAACAGTTATTTCTTCGTATTGTTTTTTTTTCATGAATAATCTTTTTGGCTTGGAAGGCCGATCCCGTAGTACAGACAAAGTATGAGAACTATTTAGTTACAAGTTACAGTCTTATATTAGCTGATCGCAATCATTTTATTTAAAGAAACGCTGGCTGGATAGGGCCCCTGTTTGAATTGCAGCCAGGGGCCCCGCGCAGTCTTAATCCGCCCCTGGAGCAGCATGTAAACAAATCAGGTTTGAGTGAGATTCGACATTGAGATTTTTTTATTTGCGTATGTGTTGAACTCCTGTATTCTTCTAAACTATGAAGAGATACTAACACACGTTGGCCCTCTTGTAGTACATTATTTTAAGACCATATCTTGTCTAACATCATTTTAGAAATGTCGTAAGCAGATTCATTTTATGTTTTAACGAAATCTTTGAAATATTCTACGTCTACTTTCTGTTTTTCAATCTTTACATATCACACAATTCGACTTGGTTGATTCATATGTGATATTTTTGGAAAGCTATCGAACAAAAAGGAATATTTGGTATTTCGTACCTGAAATATGATTGTTGGCAAACTTGTGTAGTTCTTTTTAAATCGTCTATTCCTTTTATATGATTTCTGATTCCTTCGTTTGATAAAACGTAGTTAATGTTGAGCACATATTCATGAGTGGCTACTTTTGGATTTATGTTACGCCAGTTTTCTTTCAATGAGATGAGCAATTTTGTTCATTATTTTTGGTAGGCAAATAATGACGCTTTTGGAGAATAAGCCATTTAAGTCAACAACATTTTTTCCAATCAGTTTACACACCCCTATCATTGCTATTTTTGTGTAACGTCCGTGTCTAATTCGGAGAAGTTAACGTAAATATCTTGGAACCTCTCTCAAATATTGCTGCACTTAAAGCAACCGAAAATTTTCACCTGTACTTACAGGCGATTTATTTATATCAATTAAGTCCATGTATGTTTTTGAAATTGTATTGGCTGTTGTTGGAATATAACGGATGCGGCAATTTTTGCTTCTACAGGATGAGCGGCTGACAAACTTGAATCAATTACATGTCCCAGCACAAACCATAGATAAGCGTAGGACGCAATAATCTTCTGTATAGAAGGAGCGTCTGTAAACAGATAAGACATCATTTATATTCCTATACTACTTCGGCTTTTGGTTTTTCGGTTAGGTAGCATTAGTTTCAAAAGACTTTAGATTCTTAATGGAGTTTAAAGTTTTGCATTTGAAAAGCTCACGTGTTTTAAGAAAGTTCCATCATTTCTATTATTAATTTCACCTGGGCATTTTCTTTTATAAAACTCTATTTTAACGTGTTTAATTTAGAAGGTAAATAAACACTAGGAATTGCCGCCCCAACAAAGTGAGGCCTAGAGCATTTTATTGGCTCATGGTTGAAATTGATAGGGTACAGTAATTTTTGCTTCCAAAAATTTGAAGAATCAAAATATTAAGTTACCAGCAGATCAGTATCACATTATAATACTACTTAAGACTCTTGGTTTTACTGTCATTAGCATTAGTATCAGAAGAATTTCTATCCCATGTTGAGTTTTAAATTTTGGCAGTATAAACTTTTACATATTTTAGGGTAGTTACTTTAACTCATTTATTAACTTGTTTGGTTATTTAATTTTTATTTTGATAAAAAAACTCCACTTTCTTAAAATATTTAGTTGCTAGAAGCTAAATAACTACGTGGAATTTGCCGCCCCTAACAATGTGCCATCCGGGGCATTTTCAACCCTTGCCCCCCTCGCTACGCCACTGGTGTAACCAAGAGAAGGAACTCTACCAAACCAGCAGTAGACAGATTTTTATGCCAGAGGCCAACATGTGAAGCTGTTGACAAAAATGTGAACTCAACGCTAAGCTATTTTGTCATGTAAATAAAGGGAACAAACGTGTCTATGGTAAGCTATAGCGTAGTGGCGTAGCTAGACCTTTTGCCGCCCGGGGCGGTCTCCAATTTGCCGCCCTTTGTAAGTAGATAGCATCATGTTTTTATAAATTAATAAACATAAATAAATAATTGTAATTGAAACAAGCAAGGGTGGCGAACATTTCTACCATTGAATGCCATATTTAAGTTAGTGGCAATAAAGGAGGCCAAATAAGATGTTATACCTATAAATACATATTTTTATAAAAATAAGAGATACTTTTTTTTAAAGGTTACAAGAAAGTTACTGAGGTTGCACCCCCCCCCCAATGAGAAAAACGTATTCCAAATTTACACCAAAAAATTAAATTACCAATTAGTATGCTTTTATTTTGTATTTATAAATAAATGATTTAATTATATTTTTACAAAAAAATTTTGTACAATAGTATGTAAACATATTATTTATACATTTATTTTCCTAACTTTCATAGTAGAAAAATCGTGTATTATGCTATCAACATTTAAATAACTTGTTATATTTTGTTCTATGGACAAAATTGCAAGATTTTGTAGTCTTAAATCAAGGGTCGGGAAACTTTTTGTCTGAGAGAGCCATACATTATTTTTAAAAATAAAAATTCAAGTAAATGTGTTCATTTTGTGTAATTTCAACACTAAAAGTACCATAATTATGTCTCTTAATTCTTTTTAATATCATTGTTATGCTGTTTATTTTTTATGCAATTCAAAGAAATCTGAATAAACTTTTTTTTTAAGACTAGTCGAACATTTGTCTGAGAGCCAGATGCAGCCATCAATAGAGCCACATCTGGCTCGCGAGCCATGGTTTCCCAACCCCTGTCTTAAATCATGCACTCATTGTGGAACGAAGATAATTTTTTTATCAACTTCAGTTTGGAGAAGCTCCTTTCACAACTAGCGACACTGATAACAATAATTGTTATAAAAATTCTTAGAATACAAACAAATTGTGCAATGAAAACAATATATTTAAGCTTTATTTATAGACTAACTAGCAGACCCGTCGTGCGTTGCAACGATCTCTTTTAAAAAATGAATAAATTGAAATAAACCAAAGATTGGCAAACTGTTAAATAAATTAATAATTTAAAAGCTTACAAAAGGAAAAACGATATTAAGAGGCCCAGCCAAAAAATGAGTGATAATTTAATTTTTTTATTGCCATTGTACTCAAGCTAAATTTCTCAATATCGTGTAAAATTGAATGGAGAATTAAATTGTTACCGTGCAGTAAAAATGACATTTGGGGCCCCCAGCTCCGAGGGAATGGACATTAGGAGTTCAGTGCCCTGTAGTAATATATTATAGGTTCTTAACTTTTTATATACTAACTTTAGTCAAAATCCATTTATTTTCTCATTATCTAACGATTAAACTAATTTTAATATAGCTAATATAGTGAATAAAACTACATAAAGGGGCCCCGGGCCTATTCGCTGTGAGATGTCAATTTCAAAACCCTTTACATTTCAATTCAGTTTCATCATGGATATATTTATCAAGATCGTTAAAAAGTGAATGGCAAAAATATCTCTAACATATATGAAAAAAGACATTTAGGGCCCTCCGTCACCGAAGAAAATGTCATTAGAAGTTCAAAAACCTTGAGTATTTTAATATGGGCTACCAAGTTTTTTTATACAAAATTTGGTTAAGATCCAATCATTTACTCAGTAGCTAACGCATAAACTAATTTTTTATATAGTTCGTATAAGCAAAAAACGTCCAGTTATTACAAGAAATAAAGTGCGAAACACATGTTCATTTGAATAAATTTCAAAATGCATAAATGTATTTATATTTATCAATAATGGTAAAATTTGACTGTGCTATAAAATATTAAACATACATTTTGGGCCCAGAGGAAAAGAAAATTACGAGTTCAGTACCCTATAGTAATAAAATATAGACCCTTGAGTTTTTATATACTAAGATGGGTCAAGACCCATTAACTTTTTCAGAATTTTACTCTAATACTAATTTTTATACAGCTAATATAATGAAAAAAATTAAATTTAGGGGCCCCTGGGCCCATTCTGTGAAAGATTTCAATTTTAAAAATGCTGTTCATTTTAATTCAGTTTCCTCATAGATATATTCCTTAAGATCGTGAAAAATTAAATGGGGAAAACTATCTCAAACATATACGCAGAAAAGACATTTGGGGCCCCAGGCCCCGAAGGAATGGAAATTTGAATTTCTGTGCCCTATAGTATTTTAATATTGGCTACCAAGTTTTTGTATACAAATTTTGGTTAAGGTCCATTCGTTTACTCGGTAGCTAACGCATAAACTTATTTTTATATACCTCATATAAGCAAAAAACTACATTATGGGCCCCAGGGCCTAATTATTGCAAGAAATAAAGTGCGAAAGACATGATAATTTGAATAAATTTCAAAATACATACATTTTTTTATATGTCTCAATATTGAATGAACGATAAAATCTTGAACATTTACTAAAAATGAAATTTTGGGCCCCCTGCCCCAAGGGAATGAAAATTAGGAGTTCAGGGCCCTATAGTAATAAAATATAGACCTTTAAGTTTTTATATATTAAGATGGGTCAAGATCCATTAATTTTCTCAGTATTTAACGCGAATACTAATTTTTATACAGCTAATATAAGGAAAAAAACGACATTTAGGGGCCCTTATTAGTGAAAGGTGTCAATTTCAAAAACCTGTTCATTTAATTCAGTTTCCTCATAGATATATTCCTCAAGATCGTGAAAAATTGAATGGGAAAAAATATCTTAAACATATACGAAAAAAGACATTTGGGGCCCCCGGCACCGAATAAATTGACATTAGAAGTTCAGAAACCTTAATTATGTCAATATGGGCTACTAAGTTTTTGTATGCAAATTTTGGTTAAGATCAATTCATTTACTCAGTAGCTAACGCAAAAACTAATTTTTATATAGCTCACATTATCAAAAAACGACATTAAGGGCCCCAGGGCCCATTCAGTGCAAGATATAAAGTTCAAAACACCTGTTCATTTCAATCTGTATAATAATGGATACATGTGTCATTAGTTGTCAATATTGTTAATAATTGAATGGTGAATAAAATCTTTAAACGTTTAAGAAAAAGAACTTTTTGGGCCCCCAGCCCCGAAGGAATGACTATTAGGAGTTCAGTTCCCTTTAGTGTTTTAATATTGGCTATCAAATTTTTATATATAAAGTTTGTTTAAGATCCATCAATTTACACGGTAGCTAGCGCTGAAACTAAATTTTATATAGCTCATATAAGCAAAAAATGACATTATTGGGCCCCGGCGCCCCATGAGTGATAAATTTAGAAAAAAGGTTGCCAGTCTCCAAAAGTTTCATGATGATCGGATGAATGGTTTAGTCAGCTATAAAGGACATGCACACAGACATACATTGATTTTTATATATATAGATTAGCAAAAACGACATTAAGGGCCCCGGGCCCAATCAGTGCAAGAGAATAACTTTAAAATACCTGTTAATTTCAATCTGGATCATGATAGATAATATTAGTCAATGCTTTTCAAGATCGTGTAAATCATATCGGGAATAAAGTATTTAACGCTTACAAAAAAAAAGATTTTGGGCCCCCGGCCCCGAAGGAATTGACATTAGCAGTTCAATGCCATATGGTACTTTAATATAGGCTATCAAGTTGTTATGTACCAAGTTTGGTCAAGATCCATTCATTTTCCAAGCAGCTAAGCCTTAAACTAATTTTTATATAGCTCATTTCAGAAAAAATTCTCATTATGGGCCCCCGGCGCCCCATGAGTGTTACATTTTGAAAATAAGTAGCCTATTTCTATCCCGGGAGCGTACTAAAAAGTCTCCAAAAGTTTCATGGCGATCGGATGAATGGTTTAGTCAGCTATAACAGACATGCATACATACATACATACATACATACATACATACATACATACATACATACATGCATACATACATACATACATACATACATACATACATACATACATACATACATACATACATACATACATACATTCATACATACATACATACATACATACATACATACATACATACATACATACATACATACATACATACATACATACATACATACATACATACATACATACATACATACATACATACATACATACATACATACATACATACATACATACATACATACATACATACATACATACATACATACATACATACATACATACATACATACATACATACATACATACATACATACATACATACATACATACATACATACATACATACATACATACATACATACATACATACATACATACATACATACATACATTGATTTTTATATATATAGATACGACAAGCGGGCCTTTTCCTCCATTTTCCCAACGCAATGGCTCTTTTTTTAGTATAGGTACAGCCACAAAACCTGGATCATTTTTCTTTCATTATGGAACTGTTCTTTATCAATGTCAATAAAATCATTTATTTGACATTCATTTTTTTCACTTAGTAGGTTACATGGGATTATACACGAATATTTTCTTACATGGACATGCAACGGATCAAAGAGTTCTTTTAATTCCTTTATAATTCGATCCATGGATTAAAACATTTCTCGTTGTACTTCATGTTCTAAAGATAGGACCACGTCTTGTGAATTTTCCCCACTCACATGTTTTTCCCTTCTAACTTGGCGTTTCCTTTATTTTCTACAAAGTAAATAAACGATTCTACAACTTTAACTTCGCCAACATCAATAACTACGTATCTTTTAATTTGACTAGTTTAATAATTGTGGGAAATATCTGGAGAGCTGTCAAATATCATAGAAAAGTTTTTAGCTTGCTTTAATTGGTTCATTATAGTTTTTCTCGCTGCACCTCTCAATAGGTCTATGAATTCATTTTGAATCATTTTCCACAAATAGGAGACACTATATTTATTACCCATCTTAATTTGTACTAAATGTTCACATAATACTGGGTCGTACTTGGCCAACAAGTCCAAAAGCTCTAGAAAAGGTCCGATATTTTCAATTGAATTGATGTCTTCCTCATGAATACTTTTTCGATTACCCCTCAACGCCAAATTTTGTTTAGCTAAGAATCTACTTATATAAAGTATTGTGACAATTTCCTTTCATTTTTTCTTATTTCTTTATCAACATTCTGTTGTTGTAGATTATCAAAAGTTGCACCATGTCCAATTCTTATTTCTAATTCCTTCCATTGGGAAAATGATCGAATCTGCAGTAGACTCAACTCGTGTTGACTTATTCAGTAGACTCAACTCATGTTGACTTATTCAGTAGTCTCAACTCGTGGTGACTTATTTTGAGATTAAATTTCCACTATTTGTTAAAAGTATTTTCCGTGTTAAAATTTGATTGGAAAAAATCATCAAACAGTTGACAGCAAAAACAATATATAATTTTCTTCAATGGTGAATACACCATCCACGATCTTAACAAATTTTCACCAGTATGCACAATTTGGGGGGAAAAACAACAATTGCGATTAATCTTTCGTGTAAAAAATCGTAATAATTTTCACTAAAATAGACTAATTCAAACTATCTAAACATTACTTTAATAGCATATGCATAAAAGTTTTATAGTGAATAAACGTATTTTAATGAAACACACACATTTTGTTTGTGCTACTTTAATGAAAAAAAAACAAACAAAAAGAAATATTTTTTTTAAAAAATAAATTACCTTACAATTATTTTCTGAAACTTAAACAGTAATATAAATTACTACTTGCAAGTTAAACACAATATTTGAACCACAATGCCATGTGGGTACTTTTTCGCGTATCATTCTGTGCATGTCGAAAATCCACGCAATAACTGTCGCGGCGATATTACATGTAATCGTATATTCGGTCCAGCAGTGATGTGTACTTTGTGTTGTTTTCTTATAAAAAGCGTTATCTGTGATGTATACCGCATAATTTTCAAAACTAATCGATACAATTTTTAAACGATTTTAAATTTCTTAACGGTTATGCGTTAGTTATAACAAACAGTATGTAATAAAAAAATGTCTTCAGAATCCGTTAACTACGACTCGAAAGTATGAATATTTTATTTTCACACGGGTTTTCCTCTTTCAAAAGAAAAAGGGCGGTTGTTCGAAAGGGCTGTACTTTTCAAATTCCCCAAGTGCCGCCCCCAAATCGTGTGCCGCCCGGGGCGGACCACCCCCACCGCCCCCCTAGCTACGCTACTGCTATAGCTGCATTGTGAAATGTATCCCCCAGTATTTGAGGGAGTCCCTTCATTTCAATTTCATCTGCTGTAAAAAAAGTTGTTTTAATTTGCGTCGCTTCTGCCATACTCGATATACTTTCAAGGAAATAATAAAATACTTATGTGCAGGGCATAAGTGTAGCCATGTGAACATTATTTTTAAAAGAACAACAACGCTTGTATCTTCTGAAGTGTAGTGTAACTAAGTTATATTTCACATCCTGTTAAAATTAAATTGAAGTCAATAAATCATCTAGAACAAAACGGTAGCGTACTAATCGTTCCCAGTAATCATGGCTTTGGAGTTTAAACACAAAGATGTTTTAAAAGATACTGTCGCCACTTGTTGCAGTGATGTCCCATATATAAAGTGCCAAGTATTAATGTCGCCGTCATACGTGTAGAGTACTTCTTCGTTCAATGGATTCAGTATATGTATACACTGCCAAGCATTCGTGATGCTGTTATTAGTTCAGTTAGAGTAACTACTATATCCAATGGAGGATTCAGGATACATTTTGATTCCTTTGAATATTTTATGGAACGCGCATTTTTAAACAAACAAGTATTTTAGAGCACGCGTGTTTAGCAAAAAGTGTGGGCTTCAAAGACAAATCTGTGCCATAAGTTTGTCAATATTGGTGTATACTCGCATCACGATTTCCGCTATGACGAAACTAGGTGCTCAAGATTTGACCGTAACAATGTCACAACCTAGAAACATGACTGCTGAAGACTATTTGTCAAATATGCGATACGAGTCTAATCTGAGAGATATACCGTCGCTCATTTATTTCTTTGTTCTTGGAATTATTGGATTAATCGGGAATTCCCTGATTTTAATTGTGTACTCACGCAAGAAAAAGCAGACTGCTACAGATGTGTTTATAAAGTTTATTGCTGTTATTGATTTGATAACAAATGTTGCCATTATACCTGGTAAATATGACGTCACATCAAAACTCGCAACTGAAATGAAAAGTTCCACTTAAAAATTTGGTGTATTACAATTTATTTTATGATGTTTTACATGGCTTCACGTGTGTTACGACATCAGAGTGCAACCTTACACTAAATACAAACTTAAATGACAAAAAATGTGATTTAAAACGTGCTCATTTTCACAAAGAAATACAATTTTTTCCAAACAGTTTACAAACATTAAAGCATTCTGGCGTCACCCCTATCATTGCTATTTTTGTGTGACGTCCGTCTCCGTTCGGAGAAGTTAACGTAAATATGTTGTCATAATGGAGGGGGGGGGTATAAGTTTTTGTGACGACGCGTGACGAGGGGGAATGGGGGAGTGAAAAATCATTCAAAAATCGCGTGACATCATTAAAGGGACGGCCCTAAAATCTTCGCTTACTAAATGTTGATCCTAGGAAACTTGTTTTTTTACTTCCATTTTTAAATCCTTTATATTAACTCTTGGCGTCTGCTTGATTGCTTGATTGTTTGCCGAAAAAACTTTGGATATATGTTTAGCCCTCTTTTCTATATGCTAGCGAGCTGAAATTTTGCAGGCATACTCGTGTGGACGATAAAAATGATCGATCAAAATTTTGCATCGATTGAAAGTACTGTAATTAAATTAATGCATTTTTAGATTATCTCTATGTATCTCTCTATTTACCATATTAATTTTTGTGCTAGACTGTCGCGGTGTCTATTACATTGAACAATCCTTTAAATATTTTCCTGTTGCGTATTATATTGACGATACTTTTTAAAAATATATTTCTGATCTTCAAATGTTTATGCTAATCTGTCGCGTGGTGCGCATTATATTAAACTTGTTTTTATAACCCTTTTCCCGTGATCAAATCGAGCTGAAATTTAGCCTGCAGACTGTGTTGTTGTTTTTTTGTTATAAATCTTTTATATATGAGACATAACTAAAATTTTGGATTGTCGTGCGATGCGTATTATAATGAACATATTTTTAGTTATATCTCGTAAATAAAGGATTTATAGTCAAAAACTTAGTTTTTACGGGGTTTATTTTAAATGTTTCTGTGATGAGTCAGGCAAATTTCATTGAACTGCGCAAGAACTGTTGGTGGTGGTTAAATGCAGTCATCGGAGACCCAGGGTTGACAGCTGCGCGTTTGTCGTATCTTGGAATTTGTTTTCGTATCTAGAAACAAAAAAATTATTCGAGTGAAATTTCTTATCTCGGGTTGTCGTATCTTGAAGGATTTGTATCTCGAAGTACCACTGTATCTTATTTGGAAATCGCCAATCGCAATCATATCTGATCTGAAACTTAACAACTCCATTATAATATCTATAATCTATACTTAATTTAACGTCCACTTTTTGGAGCTACTCTATACAGCGGCGTAGCGTGGGTATGTGACCCCCGGGGCAAAACCCAGGTTTGCCGACGGAAAATATGTTGATGCTATAAAGGAGAGATACTTTTTATTAGAAAGAGATAATAAGGGCACTATACTTTTTTACATTAGAAATAAATACATTTAGAAAATTTTTCATTCTTTGCAAAATGATTTACCGGTAAGTTTTCTGTTTTCCTCAAGGCAAAATGTTTATTATATAAATCCATTCTTAATAGAAAAAATGGGTATAGAAGGGTCAATCTCTGTGCATTCATTATTGATCGTAATTAATTTTTCATTAACTTACTTTTAGATAAGCTTCTCTCGCAGCTGTAAGGAATATTCGACGTTATGTTATTATATCAGAAACCTTGAATTTAAATACTTTAACTTGAAGGCGAAATTTCAAAGTCCAGTAGATTAGCTGTTGTAAGAAAATAATATCTTTTTTTTCATATTCTGTAACTTCCAAAACCTCACAGGAATTTCTACAGTAACCTCACCTACATCACAACTTCTCAACTTTTTTCTACATAACATTGCTAAACATCCACTTCAATCGCCAAAAAAATTGTGATCTCGTACTTTTGACTCGTTTGATTAAAATTGATAATGATAAGGTCTTCACATAAAATGTTAGCAAATGCCAAAGCATCCTCTTAGTATTCCATTAGATTCTCTGTGCGTAGTCTCTGCAATGCATTTAGCTCTATAATTTATAAATAATTTTGGGCATCATTTACATTATAAAGAACACGTTTCCAGATAGTAAATGTTTCCAATCATCAAATTTAAAATAATTGTAGCTAAAAACTAACAACGTTTCGTGCGTTTTGCTTTTCATCTGACTCGCCAAACGAAAGAGCACATTATTGGCGATAATAATGTCAAATATTCTAACAAGAACTTTTTGCCACTTTGTTTTGTTTTCTTTTTCATCAACGTTTCTTTTTTTTTAAAAATAATCTATTCTTTTTAATCCGATTTCTCATTCCTTCTATTTATATTTAAAAAAAACTTTGGTTATTTTGAGCACATGTTCATAAGTACATTTATTTTTGGGTTTATTTTACGGCCGTTGTTAATTGTTCATTAGAATTTTGGAGAAGTATTAAATTATATCAATTACCACCAAGGCAATTTTCGCTTCTAAAAGATGAGCGCTTAACAAACTTGAAACAGGTATAATTATAGGTACACGCACATCAGTGTTATGTTCTTATATTACTCCAGCCTCTTGGTATTTCAGTTCAGTAGCATTAGCACCATAAGGTACCATTATGTAGTTTGAAGTATTTGGCATTAGAAACGTTCACGTATTTTAAAATAGTTTCTTAATATTTTAAGAAATAAAGTTTACCTTAATTTTTTATTTAATTTATTTAACTTAAATTTAAAGTTTTTTCATTTCCATAAAGTAGTTAAACCAAGGAATTTCCCGCCCAACAAAGTGCTGCCCGGGACATTCGATCGACTCATATTTGAAATTGCTTTGAGTACAGTAATTTTTGCTTTTACAACAGGAGTGGCCGTCAAATTTGAAGAATCAATTAACTTACCAGCAGATCAATTCCAAGCTCTCATTCTACTTAAACCCTTTAGATTTTCATTTCAGTAGCATAAGTATCAGAATAATATATGTCTTATAAAGTAAAACGTTTTACATAGGTTAGGATACTTCTTTATCCGTTATTTCCTTTATCAATTTCTCATTTAATATGTATTTTATTGTGATAAAAATTCCCAATTTATTTTCTAAAAATTCATATTTAGAAGCTAATTAGCGACGAGGAATTTGCCATCCCTTAAAAAAGTGCCGCCCGGGGCATTAGCCCCCTTGCCCCCCTCTCGCTACGCCACTGACTTTATATCTTTAAAAAAAATTCTACTCTGCATCAAATCTTTCTCCACATTTCACCTCCCAACACATTTGTTTCAGCCGTGATGTACGCAAGACTAAACATGTGGAACTTTCACCTCCTATCTCTGTGCAAGGCTTACATCTACCTCAACAATGTGACGGCAGTGACATCTGCCATCAACATCTTGGCGATAGCAGTAACCAGGTAATAATATCTCACAGTAACAAGGTAATCATATTTCACTGTATCAAGCTTATCATATCTTACAGTTTCTAAGTAATCCTGTCTCGCAGTAAACAGGCAATCATATGTTACTGTACCCATGTAATCAGGGAGACATTATACATATCTTAAATATGAGTATGAACAGAAAAATTAAAACATATCTATGACAAACCATTGAACCAACACACTATCAACATTCAAAACTTTAATAAAAATGAAAGACTAGATAAAAACATAAAAACCATCGAGAAGCATCGGACGCAAAATCTTCTGTATAGATGGGACGTCTGTAATAGATAAGATAAGATAAGACTAATTATTATTTAATACGTAAATGCAGGGGCGGGAAAACTTCGTAGGGCGAGGGCCGCATTAATAAGAAATGAAACATCAAGGGGCCACACCTAACCAAAATTTAGCCTTGATTCAAGAACAAACATCTATCTGTAACATAAATTTATTGATTTTTTTTCGAAATTTCCGCCTGCAGCAAACAACTCCGTAGCGGACCGCATGTGGCCCGCGGGCCGTAGTTTTCCCACCCCTGCGTTAGTGTGTACCTTTCGTGCATAACACTGTGTTCAATATCCCTACAATGACCAACCCTAGAGTTGAATTCAATTTGAAAATAAATTTTTTTATAAAATACTCAAATACGTTTGTTGGGGTATGTTCTATTTTATTTAAAGGAAACAAATTAAATTCAAATATTCTGTTATATTCCTTATATATTATGTAGCTAAGAGCAGATTAATTTATTAATTTATTAATTTATTATAAATATTAGTTTATTTTAATTGCGATCCTTAAATGAATATAGGTTTTGTCGAATACATGTAGTAGAAAAAACTTTAACGATACCTTTCTTTTGTTAATTACTTAAAAATTTATTTATTTTTAATTCTTAATTTAAATTGTTTAAAATAATAAATTGATTTTTTTTAGAGCCATTGAGTTGGCTGATCGTGATGACAGTCTGAAAAGGTTTGGCCCCTACGTGGCTCAGGACACGAGTACGATCATAAAGGTTTGGCCCCTACGTGGCTCAGGACACGAGTACGATCATAAAGGTTTGGCCCCTACGTGGCTCAGGACACGAGTACGATTATAAAGGTTTGGCCCCTACGTCGCTCAGGTCACGAGTACGATCATAAAGGTTTGGCCCCTACGTGGCTCAGGACACGAGTACGATCATAAAGGTTTGGCCCCTACGTGGCTCAGGACACGAGTACGATCATAAAGGTTTGGCCCCTACGTGGCTCAGGACTCGAGTACGATCATAAAGGTTTGACCCCTACGTGGCTCAGGACACGAGTACGGTCATGGAGCAGACTAATCTGAAAACCAAGAGTACCTCTTAGGGCCACAACGATGTCCGAACGGTTTTGTAATGTCATACATGATTACGGTCTCTGAACGAATATGTGACAAAGCATGCGTAAAATTGCAATGTCGATAATAAAAAAACAACTCCGTTAAGGGTCGGGTAATCCTAAGCGACCGTTTCATCCCTCTCCATAGCTAACATTAAGAGGTAATCTTTACTACGGCCTTAAGTGCAAGTACGGAATTGTAAATAATTACCGCGAAGAACTGTTCGGGCGTTAGCTCTGGGTAAAACTTCTGACGGGATGACACCTTTAGATTAACCACGTTGAGGATCGCCCATCTAGCGACGGTCCATGGCCAATAGGTTCGTATTCTGAGCCCGGTGGTGATGAGGTTGTAGCGAGTTGAAGAAGAGACTTCCACCCTTCATTTGTGAGCAAAATTTCTTTGAAGGCACCTCCGACCGTGTGCCCGGATGCCCAGGCGAAACCCTCTCAGAGAAAAACACCACTGGAATATCCCCTAGTTATTATTTCCTCTGAGGGGGAGTTTTTAGGAGAATTTTAGAGAAGACCTTTTCAGAAATTAGGCTTAGCTCTATTGACACCACGCCACATGTAGGATAATGATCACCCAAACAATAACTAAGTCAAATGAACAAAGCACAAATGTACATTTTTTAAACGTGGTACTCATTTAATTGATAATCTTAACTCACCTTCCCATGTCTTTAACTGTCTGGCCTGTTATTTTTACACCAGGTACAGAAAAATATGTCACCCATTCGGCTGGCAAGTGTCTACCCAGCAGGCAAGAATCGTCACCATCATAGTGGCCATTTTGTCGTGTCTATACTGTATTCCTTACACAATTGTCCACGGTCAGCAGACGATACCCACGCCAGTCCTTGGAATCAACGTCACGAGGTGCAGCATCCAGGACGACTACGTTAACACCAAATGGCCGTCTATAACAAGAGGGGCGCAGATTCTTATGTTCCTACTTTGTTGCGTGCCCCTGACTATTCTCTACGTTCTCATCGGGAAACAGGCATGGCGGCACAGACACAGGGGTACATCATTTTCAAAGGGAAAGAACTTCCCGGTCGTGAATAGTCCTCCCGGGACAAATTTACTAGAAAGTGACGATCCGAAACATACTGCCATGGGTAGTAAGTCTGAAATGCTGGCTACCGAAGAGCGAGACAAATCCACACAATCAATGAACGAATCCACAAAGCAGATAAAAGAATGCACACAACAAATGAACGATTCCACAAAGCAGATTGACAAATCCACAAAGCAGATGGACGAATCAACACAACACATGAACAAATCCACAATGCAAATGGATGAATTCACAAAGCAGATAGATGAATCCACAAAGCAGATGGACAAATCCCTAAAGCAGATGGACAAATTCACACTAAAGTGCAGCAAAGGTTCAGACAAAATGGTTGACATCAAAATGATCAATTGTGGTGTTGAATTCGAGGCGAATTCTGCAGCGCCCCTGCCACCAGGTATTACGCCAAAGGCGCCCCGGGTGTCAATAAAACCTAAAGGTGAGTGTCAGAAAAACATCGGACGGATAACCCGGATGTTGTTTGCCATCAGTGCCGTCTATGTGCTCTCTAACCTCACGACGCTGGTTCTCGTGTTCACAAGTTCAGCCTTACCCAGGACTTTTGCGAAACTCAGTCGAGTGCCAGATGCGATGTACCATTTGTTCGTGATGAGTTATCTGATTAACTGTGCCGTCAATCCGATCATCTACAACTTTTACGACAGAAACTTCAGGAAGGAATGCTACAGGATGCTTAGGCTGTCAGGAAGGAATGCTACGGGATGCTAAGGCTGTCGAGAAAATAAACGATTTCTTTAGTCGTTGAATCCGAAATTTGGAGAATAGTTTTTCACTTTGCTGCGAAAAAAACAACAAACAATCAAACACGAGAATAAACGTTTGTGTGACGTCAGAGTTGTTAGTGTATTCAACTACGTATTTCTGTTAAACGAAAGTGTTTTAACAAGCTCATGAAAATAAAATGTATTAGAAGATTATCTATTGATCTTATTACACATATAGGGCTGCGGAAATTAACGATTAATTTCTCGATTGATCGTTAACAATTTTTAACGATTACATTATGTTTTAACGATTAATCGACCCATCAAATTTTTGAAAGTCAAAAAGTAAAAAAAAATAATAATAAAAAAGGAGCCGATAAACAATAAATTTCCACACGATTACACGAACATTTTGGTTTTAACTAATGACTGACGGGAATGTTCAAAATGTTGATTAAGTTTGCCTACCATGGTTCTTAACACTTCGCCTACTTATCAAACCAAATAAAAAGTGTATTAAGCTAATGGCAGTAAGGGAGTCTGACTCAGATACAGAATGTGACGACAGATCTTCCGATGAATTACTGCGTTACAAAATGTTGATGAAAGTTCCTGAATCCATTAACCCTCTACAATTGTGGAAACTTAATGAACACCGATATCCAATAATGTCATTCCTTGCCAATACCATTTTTTGCATACCAGTTACCTCAGTTACGCGTTAATGATTGTTCAGCTCGGCTGGTTATATTGTCAAATAGACCCGCTCATCGCTTGAACCAAATAATGTCAACACACTTGTCTTTTTTGCGTAGATGGTTAAAAGATGACATATAAAGGAGACATTCCAAAGTTATTTAGATTTTTAACAAGAACGTTATATAAGTGTTACTTACAAATAGGTACACTGCCAAAAACAAGTGGAAACATCCTGTGGCATATGTAACACCAGTTACACATTCGTTCATCAAGGGTTTCATCCGGGAATATCACTGTGTAAATCTGGGCTCAACATGGACGTATGATTTTCTGGAGATGATATCACAGTTGCAAGGCGCGGATCAAGACGTTGGTAATATCGTATCCTATTGAAATGAGACAAACAATATGCCTTAATTAGACTAAATAAGTGGATATTAAAATATATAACATTTAAGATATCATTTTAGTCCTGAAACGATTTGTCTTAGTGTGATTTGAACACTGGCAAGCGTGTTTTCTTCCTGTAGTGAACTTTGGCAGATTTAACAGAGACACAAAGATTTTAGTTTCTAAGCAATAGTTACAAAAGACCTTAGTTTGAAGGTCAAATGAGATTGGATTTATTTTAATAATAAAAATGTTCGTACATGGCATAGGCTCAATGTCACCTGACATTGCAATAATAAATATACAATATGATAAAAATGTTCTTAAGACATAGAATCGATTAAATGTTTTAGCCCGATTAATCGATTAAAAAATTTATCATTTCCAACCGTACTTCTTTTAAATAAAATCACAATATGTAATATCATTGTTAGTTAAACCCAATGACCTTGTAACTGTAACTTTATTTTTACTTATTAATATGTAACTTGTAGGCGTTTTCTCAATACATAATCTTGTACAAAATAATCCACTGAAGAACTTGTTTCAATAAAACAACTTTAATATGTATACTATGTACATAACATATAATTTGAGGTTATACAAAGTGGAAATCTTGAGACATACACACATTCCGTCCTTCCACTTCGGAACTTCTCTGACAACTCATCCAACAACCTTCTCAGCCAATGGGAAGGCTTCTTTCTTCCCGCGCTTATTACTCACGTGACCTCTCCTTCATCTGATCATGCAATACACTCATGATACATCCGTGACATTCACATGTGACATTCACCCCCATCCTTCAAAAAAAATGTTTATGAAATACAACATTTTTAGTCTTAATAAAATCAAACTAATCTATATCTATATTCAAATTCAAATATTTATCATCAATGAACATTCATTGCCTTACATACAACATCTGTACATAAAATCAATAAGAAAGAATCTGTAGGACTGTAACAGTCTACCTGGCTGAAAAAATGAAAATGGAATTTTAAACATATCTGTAAATTTGTGTAATTAAAATATGTTTAACAATCAATATTATTAACATTAACTAATAATCCAGTGGAATTCAAACACTATTCCTTGTCTATTGTCAGCGAATAAAAATATTAATGTATTATAGTCTCTGGTTGTATCATTTAGGAATTCACAGACTATTATAATACAGTCTCTGGTTTTATCACTTAGGAATTCACAGAGTGTCTTTGTTTATTGTCATTCTACTTAATATGTCTGCAACCACATTGTCCTTTCCTTAACAGGTTTAATGTCAAATTTTTAGTCGGCTAATAGCAAAGCCTAGTTCAAAAATAGTCATTCTTCAGTTGACGAGTATGAATTCAAATCGTTGGCTTTGAATGTTTCTTCAGACTGTTAAATTTTCAATAATTCACCAACCACGACCACGATTATGTTCATTCACAATATAATTCCAGCATCTTGAATAAGTTGCTTAGCTTTTGAGATGTCATTTTTGCTTCCATATAATTCAATAGAATTTCGACCAGATGAGTCACTGTCAGAAAGCTTTATCTGAAAATCATTGTCTTTATCTATGTCTTTCATTCTGCTTAATACTCAACCAATTATTGTTCCTACTTCAGATGATTTCACACGAATGGTTTCAGACTGAACAGTACCATCTCTATCTCTGCTACATGGTCTTCATTTCTTTTATCATAAATGGGATTGTCAATAGTGGCTACAGTGTCACTAGTTTCTATTTGTAATCGATTCAACTTTATTATTTTTCTATCATTCATGTCTTGGTTTTCATTCTTTCTCCATGGTTGATCATAATTTCTTTTTCTGGAATCAAAACTGTATTTGCCTCTCCATGATCTTCTACCTTGATTATAATCTCTATATATGGAATTATGAATTATATCTGTCTCTCCATGTTTGTCTACCTTCATCATAATCTCTATGTCTGGGATTATGATTATATTTTTCTTCAATGCCTGTCTATCTTTGTTTTCAAAATGATCTTGTCTTGATTTTTCTTCTGTTTTCTTTCTTATAGGGCTGCCATTAGGTGACATCCTATTTGATTGTCCTTTATTGTGGTAACACTGCTTTGCCATATGTCCTGGCTTGTTACAGTACCAGCAAATAGTTTGTCTGTTGCCTTGGTTTGGCAGACTCTGGTTTCTCATACCTTGTCTTTTTTCTTGACTTTTAATTTGTATTGCTGCAAAAATATCTTGTCTCTTATCCATTTCCACATTCGGATGAGAGTCTTTGAATGTTCGTAATGCATTTGTTAGCTCTGCTTGAGTACGAACTTTCTTATCAGTTAAGTATGTGAATAGAGTTGGTGTTGCATTTTCTAAAAACTTGTCAATTAACACCATGTCTATTATGGCATTTGGATTGCTTGTATCTACTGCTGTAAAGTTCCAGCCATTTTGTTAATTAAACTTGTGCTTCATGCACTATGATCTGTGGATCTTTGTCCATCTTGATTCTCATATTCATGAAATTTCTTTTCTATAATCATTTTCTGACTTTTAGAAATGACATAGGAATGCCTTTTTGACATTTTTATATATGCTTTTGTCTTCTTTGGCTATACTGTTGTAAGCTTCAAATGCTTCTCCAGTTAGTTGAGTCATCAATTGCGCTGGCCAATCTTCTTCATCATAACCTTTCATGGCCATTATGGATTCCAAATAATCCAGATACACATCCATTTTTTCTTTCTGGCTATCATATTTTCTAACTTTGATAGTGTCCTTTCGGTGCTGACTTTCTATTTGTGTCATTACCAGGATTGTGGCCTCTACTCTCTAGCTCAATTTGTAATTTTAAGTTGTCAATTTTTAATTTGTTCAAGTTCGTCTTCTTGCAGCTCTTCTTCTCTTTCAATAATTTGTCTATGCCTCTCTTTTTTCATCAGCGATTCTTTGATTTTCCTTTTCTTCAGCTATAGCTATTTTTACTTTTTCTTCATGAAATCTCTAATTTCTTTTCCACTTAATCCGATCTCTTTAGCTATGGCAGTGAATTCTTTGTAGTAATCCATGTTTTGTTATATGGAATAATACGAGTCTAGCAATTCGGTAAGGAATGTAGGTATATATTGATAAAGTTATAAATCCTCAAAATGAAAAATCTTGAATTCAAAATGTTAAGTCCAAATAAGTGACACGTCTAAACCATGCAATTTAGTTTGACAAGATGAGACAACAAAAGAAGCCTCACACGGGATCTTTAGTATACTTTATATATACGCTCCCTCAGATTGACAAAACACATCCAATGGCCCAATCGTTTTGAATAAAAGTCACTTGGTTAAATTTTCAATTTTCGAATGTTTTTAAACAATTTATTTCACTCCATTAATCCAAAATTGCAATTATCAAACTCTTCACGCAATGAATGGATACGGCTTAAGTACCTTGATTTATAATTCACACTGACACAGTTGTTAATAGTCCATAGCTTCTCAAGTGCAATGTTATGTTACAAATATTTCCTGGAATCATGTTAGCACCATTGAGCTTTCTGACCTATATACGTTCACTTTGTGTTACCATACACTGTATGCCACGACAGTAGGCTTGTTTACGTCACGACCTACCAGCTCTCGGCAGTGTGTATACAGTATACCGTAGTAGCTTGTACTGTGCAGACCGTGTCGCTGCATAGTGAGGACAAACCTGTATGAAGAAGTTTTGCAGCGCCTTGTGCGTTTAAGCTGTCATCTTGAAATATTCTGTATCAAATGTTTCATTGAACCATGAAAATTTATTCACGGCTGTCTTACGAACTGGAAATATTCACAAAAAACGATAGCTGCTAATATTTCTTCTTTTTAATGAATACTTTCCTTTTTGAAATATCCAATACTTGTCACTTCCACGAAACTCTTTTATCAAATTTCGTTTTTTTCTTCTGACACCAATGTAACTGTAACTTTATTTTTACTTATTAATATGTAACTTGTAGGCGTTCTCTCAATACATAATCTGTACACAATAATCCACTGAAGAACTTGTTTCAATAAAACAACTTTAATATGTATACTATGTACATAACATATAATTGAAGGTTAACATATTTCTTCCCGGCCAACAGAGGCAGTCTCATGGTCATGAGTCTGTCATTAATGCACTTTGGAGGACTAGCGAGTTTGCATACTAATGATGTCTTCATGGCAAAGCCAACACCCGGCCTCACGGCGTTCCTCGCTCCCTCTGCCACTCAGAAGAAGGTGTAGCCGAGCCTCTTTCCACCTAGTTGCCTTCTCCTGGTAAACGGTCTCGCTGAGAGCGGCAATGTCGACATCATATCTTGAAAGGTTCGTGGCCCACCAGGGCAGTCCTCCGTTGGGGTCTGTTAGTTTCATCTCTGTCATTAGTGTGCGCACATTCCATATGCCCAGGGTGAGAGAATAGTCCTCGGCATTTTCTTTAGTTTGCGCCCGCAGAGCTGCGGTAGTCCTGGCCAGGGAAGATTTGAGCAGGCAATGTTTAGGGCACCTTTTCTAGCCCCTCCCTCGTGCCATGGAGATGACAGTGCATTCCTAAAGAGGGCTGCTCAGTCGCTCAGGGCTGCCCGCCACCCCTGCTGCTCAGTGTCAGTGGTGAACGACCCTATGGCCTGAGCCGCCTGCATGCAGGTTTGTGACTACGGCTGCCAGTGTACACTCACCTGCCGCTTCGCCAATTGCCTGTCGCTACAGGGCTTTGGAATGAATCGATGATGATGATGAGAGCGACTTGCGCTGTGACTTTGTTTAAAGTGAGGAAGATTCGCACAAACACGTCGACCTCACTCTCTCGCCCAAAACCATATGATCCAGCAGCAAGACGTTGTTGAGACAGCTGGGAATGGGGTTGGGTGCAGTGGATGATCAGGACGTCCTATGCGTCTCGTCAAGCTCTTATGCACTCCACAAATGCTTTGCTGTGTTTCGCCTCTTGCCCGTTGGCCCATAGAAGAACCAGCGCGCAGGCAGCCGAAAACCAGTCTTCACATGCTGGGTAGGACAAATCCCACTTCACCGAGGGTTTTTATCCCATCGGCTTACCCTCACCTGGTTTAGCCGTCAGTCGAGACCGTTTGCCGGGATCTGGCCACTATGCATGCTACAGCTACGTTGGAGCCACAGTGAGACTTGAGTATATACAACGAGGAAATCTTGAGGAGCACACACACATTCTGTCCTTCCACTACGGAACTTCTCTGACAACACAACCAACAGCCTTCTCAGCCAATAGGAAGGCTTCTTTCTTCCCGCGCTTATTACTCACGTGACCTCTCTTCATCTGATCACGCAATACACTCATGATACATCCGTGACATTCACATGTGACAGACCTAAAAATGTCCTGGGTTAATTAAGAGAAGTTGTTTACTGGCAGTCCGTTTTGATAGCAATCGATTTTGTCACATTTGTTCATGAATGGTTCTAACAAATGTACGCTGTCATCTTAGACAACTATCAATGCTCATACAGAGAATAGTTTTAATGAAAAACCTAAAATGTTTGCTTAACATTTCCAAAGTTAGCTTTGTTAAAACTAATGTGTATTTATTTAAAGTTACGACATAAGGATATAATTTATTTCAAAATTAAATTTTGTTTTAAAATTATGCTGAAAAATAACATTGTTGAAAATATGTAGCGTTTCACAAATGAAATGTAAATAGTTAAATAAAATTTGTAATAAAAAAAGTAAACTTTATTTGGTTGTTTCTTTTGACTTTTTATATTGGCCTTTATCAAAGATTGTTTTCAATGTTAATGAAAAAAGTTTTGCATATACTGCAAGACCTTGTTGAAAATCTAATTATGCATACAAGGGAACATGTGATTTTTTATCCTGACACGTCATTCCTTTTAATTTTTTATGTGCCCCACCCCAAACTGAAGTTGTTGGCTTATTGCACTGTTGCTCAAATATTTTCTGTAACGCTCCCCCCAAATAGGAAGAAGAAAACATTTCGCGCGCGCGCGACATAAATAAGTATCGATTTGTCTATAAATTGTTATAAGTACACATTTTGCCCCCACTATTTGAGAAACACTGGCTTATTGTAACAATGAACAGTCCATTAACTATACAACTTTTATTTTTGTGTATGGTGATCGAAAGCGAGAGCTCTAATGAGTATATTACAGCTAAACAACATTTCTTATTAGTTGTGAATTAGTATTGCCTTTAAAATAATTTAAACAAAAAAACTTAACAACTCATTCTTTTCTGTATATAAGGTATGCGAATTACGAATTAAATAATTTAATGTTGTTGACATGGAAAGGAGCTACTGAAACAAAAGTCGTCGTGGTGACTGTCACGAATCCGTACAGCCATAAGATAGTGACAGAATCTCATAGTCTGTTCTTTCAGGCACGGAAGCCAGTAATACCCTAAGTCCAGTTTAAATTGTATGACCTTCTCATCCTCAATACAATTTGCGCTGCTGCGTTTATACTTCTGAAGCCTCTGCAGTATTTTTTCATGATGATCCCCACAGACTACTGTTGGAGTAATCCAGTCTCGTTTGTATTGAAGAAACTGCTTTGGAATGTCCTGTGTCTCTTATTGGTTGAGGACGCAACTATTCAAGCGCTGAAGATCGGGGGAAAAAACAACAAAATAAGCCCCTGGATTTGACCACAGAACCAATGTGGCAGTCATCATGAGTTTGCTGTCAATATAGAGGCCCAGTTCTCTGACGGTGTATACTGCATGATATCATTACTGCATTTATGACCAAGAGTATGAACTCTACTGAACCTGCAGTAGTTAGATTGTTTATCACAGAGGTTGCCATTTGAAGCTGTTTGACCAAAATTGAACTCAAAGCCATATATATTTGTCATGTAAATAAAGGTAACAAAACATATCTACGTTAAACTTGCGGATTTGCAGATTCTATCTGCTAGTATTTTAAGTGTCTGACCATCTCAATTTCTCCTGACGTAAATAGAAGTTTTCATTTGCGGCATTAAAAAAAATCATACTAGATGATACAATTTTGAAGGAATATTGTCTTCTTAATAAAGTATTTTTACGCATAAAAATTGTGGGCCGATCTACAATGAACATTTTAAAATTCATTTTAACGTCTTGAAATTTAGGTAGAAAAAAAAACTGCACTTGTGCCCTGTGAGCAGATATTAATCAATGACGATGTACATCCTGGTGAATGTAAAGTGAAGTAAGTACATAACTTCCTAGAAAAGACAGTCTAAATCACTGACAGTCATGATGTTACGGAACTAAAACACAGATGATTTTAAAGATAATGGCCACCACTTATTGTACGTGATTGCTAATATACAGCGTCAAGCATTTGCGCAGATGGCATGAGTTACATAATAGTAATTCAATAGCAAATAGCAGAATAGAGGAAAAATTTATTTCTTAACTATTTTTTTATTGCGCATTTTTATACTAACGTGCATTTTATTGCAATTTTCAACTTACCTATTAAGTTGGCAAGCGTGGTGGGATGAAAAGAAAAACAAAGGATGAGAGGGGGGGTGGAAACGATGCTTCTTGCGTTCAGTTGCGTTGATCCTTCACAGAACAACATATGATTCGCAGTGTAGTGGTTATCACGTCCGCCATGCACGCGGAAAGTCATGGTTCAAGCCCAACCAGGAACATTTAAAATATAAAAAAATTAATGTTTGTTTCTGCCCGTTATTTTCACCCTTTTTTGCAAACATGACTAACCCTCGCTATGGTTGGCCAATCACAGATTATGGTTGACAATGGATGGTAGTAAATGAGGGGAGGGGGTTGCAGGTAAAACAAACCGCAGTGCGCATGTCTCCACGTTTACTCGCTTTTTTCATTACTTCGTGCTGCTGTTTGTGTCCGTTCACTAACACCCCCATCCCCATTCTTTGCACTATCTATGATGAGCAAGTCTGCGGCGTATGCTACGCCGCGGGTCATATCTTGTATACCTATAACAAACTAGGAAAGCAACACACCATCGATATTTAAAAAAAACTCTAATAAAAATACAAGACTAGACAAAAACCATCGAAAAGCTGTATAGATGGATCGTCTGTAATAGATAAGATAAGACTTATTATGATTCATTACGTTCGTGTGTGTCTTTTGTGCTTAATACTTTGTTCAATATCCCTACTATGACCAATCCTAGAGCTGAATTCAATAAGACAATACAATTTTTATAAAATATTCAAATACGTTTGATGCGTTAAGTTCTATTTTATTTAATGGGAACTATCTAAATTCAAATATTCTGTTATCTATATTATATCCATATTTATAATGTTGCTAAGAACCGTTTGAAAGGTATTTATTTATTTTAATAGCGATCGTTAAATGAATATAGGTTTTGTCCAATACATTATGTTCATCAAAACTGATAGATTTAAAGGTCTGTCTGCCGATCAATCGAAAAAACTTGGAGTTACATCACAAAAATAATCGAATACAATACGCAGAGAGACAATGGGTTAAAACAATTTCTTTTTCCATATGCAAGAACAAACAGTACTCATCTCGTTTTTATCGTTTCGAATTCGTGTGTGGAATGTGTTGCCTGATTTAACCAGGAAAACAAAATTCTATCATTTAAAATTCTAATAAAATGCAAGACTAGACATAAACCACATAAAAGTGAAGGATATAATAATGTTCTGTATAGAGCGAGCATCTGTTTTAGATAAATACGAAATAAATAAAACTAGCTGACCCGCGGCGTAGCATACGCCGCTAATGATTTAGTGACGGGTGAAGACTTCCTGAAAGACACAGTTGTCAAAATGGGGTGGGTTTGGGCAAACGACTGTGAGTGAATGAAAAGAAGGAACTCTGGAGAGACCCGCGGCGTATCACCCGTAAAAAAATGAAGGAAGTGTTCAGCTGAAATCTATTTATTTTGAAAAAATGCACTTTTTTAGGGCGCCTGCAGCGCTCACCTTTTTCAAAATCCCAACTAACTTGTCCTTGTTTGATCAATACGAAATATTAAACTTTCTGAAATGTACACAAAGAATTTTATAACTTTTTACATTGTTCCCTTATTACAAAATTAAAATATCAGCGAAAACCATGACGTCATATATTTTTTTTACAGTGCATATTTATTTTGCACAACTTTTGATGCATTGGTGCAGTAATTTGGTGCGCTACTTTCTAAAATTAGTATCTGTTGAACATACTTACAGCTTGGTGTCTCGCAGGGTCCGACCACGAAGAGAATTATATATAGATTTTTCTATAGAAGAATAGATAGATAGATTCTTTTAGTTATGACTTGTTCATAAAGGATTTATAGTCAAAAACTAAGTTTTTTACGAGTTTTTTTATTTCTCATTTAAGTTTCTTTGTGGAAAACGTGTCATGGTTTCCTGTAATGAGGGGAAATGTGTGCTGTTATGGTGCATTTGAGGAAAATGCTTGTTGACAAAAGGTCTTGATATGTGAATACTATTGGCTTACCACGGCTGTGTGCCACATAAGACTTGCGATAAGAAGGTTTAGATTTATTGTCACATCAACAAAAAATGCAAAATCTGCCAGCCAAGCTGGATCAGATAGTTCTTGAATTGGTTTTTCTTATTTTCCATGAAATTCCCAATTTTTAAAAAAGTGTGTAGGAGCGCTCAACTGCTGTCCCCCAACTGAGCCATTTTACCACCATTGTGATACACACCATCTTCGTATTCTCCCTGAAAGTCAAAACGAAACCGCTGAAACTCGCGGGGAAACAGGGAATGAATCGAGGTTATAGCTTTTATCCCTGGCTTTATGAAATCTAAGGTGTTTGGCACAAAGAACTTGTTTATGAATGATACAGCGAAGTTTAAAATCTTTGCCAACCTCTTCGCTGACTTTGTTACAGACAAGTGTTGCAACTCACTTTGCTCACCATTCAGTGCTCACAATTCAGTGCAAGGGCACCATCAGAAATAATTCCAGAGATTATTTCCATGGTAATTTTATGCTATTGACAGCATATCAAACGGAAGCAAATAAAGCCGTCCCCGCCCCCATTTTTCGTCTTTAAGACTCTGAAGGTCAAGTAATTGGCAAACAATAGAGCGTTATCGATTTTCGCCATCGTTTGACGTACTCAGAACATCACAATTAATCAAATTTGATTAGAAATATAATCTGGTTACAGATATAATACGTCAGTCAATTAAATGTTTAAGACGAGGCCTTGGGCCATTTAAAATTTAAACGCGGGCCGTATTTGGCCCGTGGGCTGGACTTTGGACACCCTGTCATAAAATATTGTAAGGGAAAAAGGTTTGCTTAACCTTTTCAAAGTAAAAATAATGTGAATTAATTTAAAAGTTACGAAACCAGGATATAATTAATTGTTAAATT
This sequence comes from Ampullaceana balthica, assembly GCA_944989445.1. Taxonomy (NCBI): domain Eukaryota; kingdom Metazoa; phylum Mollusca; class Gastropoda; family Lymnaeidae; genus Ampullaceana; species Ampullaceana balthica. The sequence goes on from CALYLW010000352.1 coordinate 335,185, forward strand.
AAATTTTGTTTTAAAATTATGCTAAAAATATTTTTAATATATTGCAAAGACTTTAAAAAGATTGCAAAGGAAAAAAAATAATAAAATAAATAATTTTTTTTTAAAATGTTAATATTTAAATAAAATGTGTTTAAAAAAACAAACTTTAAGGCCGGTGTCTATTTGATTTTCAGATTATAACATATTGTTACATACCCCTAACGAAAGGTAAATTAATGTATCTAGTTTGTTAAAAACAGTTGGAAAAGCCCTTCTTTATTTTAAATAATTCATTTTATTTTGTCGTTCATTTTGAAGCATGAGAGACAGTTTAAATGTTCCTCACTCTTGAAATCTGAAGCATGTTTGATATGTTTATTACATAGACACGAGATTAATTAACATGTACTCAGAAATAATAGAAATCACACTGAACAACTTAAGAGCAATAATTTTACAACTAAAAAACTAAACTCTATGTTATATTTTAAAAAAAATAGAAGAGTACTTCTGAAGACACAATTAGGTCTACTAAACATTAAGATTTTCATTTTCAAAGTTTCTTAAACGCTTTACGGCCAGGGTATTAAATTCAATCGCCCAGCAGTCGAAAACTAAAAGAAAAATAATACATATAGGATTGTGGATTAATTGCGGTAACATTCAATTGCGGAAGATGTAACTTTAAAAAAAATATTTAAAAATATATATAAATTTTAAAAAAGGATGTGTGGCACGGTGGTCGAGTGGCATGCGCGTACGGGCTTGAATCCCCATGAAGGCAGGGATTTGTTCCCGGGGCCAAGGGTGTCCCTGTGTCCACCCAGCTCTGAATTGGCCCCTAACACTGGTTAGGGAAACATGTGGGTGGGTATTGCGTGGAGCCCTCATAGCCTTGGCATGTGAACGCTGCGTCACCTTCCAACAGACCGGTGTGGTTTGTGGACACAATAATCTTCTGTATAGATGGAGCGTCTGTATAGATGGAGCGTCTGTATAGATAGAGCGTCTGTATAGATAGAGCGTCTGTATAGATGGAGCGTCTGTATAGACGGAGCGTCTGTATATGATGGAGCGTCTGTATAGATGGAGCGTCTGTATAGATGGAGCGTCTGTATAGATAGAGCGTCTGTATAGATAGAGCGTCTGTATAGAAGGAGCGTCTGTATAGATAGAGCGTCTGTATAGATAGAGCGTCTGTATAGATGGAGCGTCTGTATAGATGGAGCGTCTGTATAGATAGAGCGTCTGTATAGATAGAGCGTCTGTATAGATAGGAGCGTCTGTATAGATGGAGCGTCTGTATAGATAGAGCGTCTGTATAGATAGAGCGTCTGTATAGATGGAGCGTCTGTATAGATAGAGCGTCTGTATAGATAGAGCGTCTGTATAGATGGAGCGTCTGTATAGATGGAGCGTCTGTATAGACGGAGCGTCTGTATAGATGGAGCGTCTGTATAGATGGAGCGTCTGTATAGATGGAGCGTCTGTATAGATAGAGCGTCTGTATAGATGGAGCGTCTGTATAGAGGAGCGTCTGTATAGATGGAGCGTCTGTATAGAAGGAGCGTCTGTATAGATAGAGCGTCTGTATAGATAGGAGCGTCTGTATAGATGGAGCGTCTGTATAGATAGAGCGTCTGTATAGATAGAGCGTCTGTATAGATAGAGCGTCTGTATAGATGGAGCGTCTGTATAGATAGAGCGTCTGTATAGATGGAGCGTCTGTATAGATGGAGCGTCTGTATAGATGGAGCGTCTGTATAGATGAGCGTCTGTATAGAAGAGCGTCTGTATAGATGGAGCGTCTGTATAGATGGAGCGTCTGTATAGATGGAGCGTCTGTATAGATGGAGCGTCTGTATAGAGGAGCGTCTGTATAGATGGAGCGTCTGTATAGAAGGAGCGTCTGTATAGAAGTAGCGTCTGTATAGATAGGAGCGTCTGTATAGATGGAGCGTCTGTATAGATAGAGCGTCTGTATAGATAGAGCGTCTGTATAGATGGAGCGTCTGTATAGATGGAGCGTCTGTATAGATGGAGCGTCTGTATAGATAGAGCGTCTGTATAGATGGAGCGTCTGTATAGATGGAGCGTCTGTATAGATGGAGCGTCTGTATAGAAGGAGCGTCTGTATAGATAGAGCGTCTGTATAGATAGAGCGTCTGTATAGATGGAGCGTCTGTATAGATAGAGCGTCTGTATAGATAGAGCGTCTGTATAGATAGAGCGTCTGTATAGATGGAGCGTCTGTATAGATGGAGCGTCTGTATAGATAGAGCGTCTGTATAGATAGAGCGTCTGTATAGATAGAGCGTCTGTATAGATAGAGCGTCTGTATAGATGGAGCGTCTGTATAGATAGAGCGTCTGTATAGATGGAGCGTCTGTATAGATGGAGCGTCTGTATAGATGGAGCGTCTGTATAGATAGAGCGTCTGTATAGATAGAGCGTCTGTATAGATGGAGCGTCTGTATAGATGGAGCGTCTGTATAGAGGAGCGTCTGTATAGATAGAGCGTCTGTATAGATGGAGCGTCTGTATAGATGGAGCGTCTGTATAGATGGAGCGTCTGTATAGATAGGAGCGTCTGTATAGATAGAGCGTCTGTATAGATAGGAGCGTCTGTATAGATGGAGCGTCTGTATAGATGGAGCGTCTGTATAGATAGAGCGTCTGTATAGATAGAGCGTCTGTATAGATGGAGCGTCTGTATAGATAGAGCGTCTGTATAGATAGAGCGTCTGTATAGATGGAGCGTCTGTATAGATGGAGCGTCTGTATAGATGGAGCGTCTGTATAGATGGAGCGTCTGTATAGATAGAGCGTCTGTATAGATGGAGCGTCTGTATAGATGGAGCGTCTGTATAGATGGAGCGTCTGTATAGATAGAGCGTCTGTATAGATAGAGCGTCTGTATAGATGGAGCGTCTGTATAGATGGAGCGTCTGTATAGATAGAGCGTCTGTATAGATAGAGCGTCTGTATAGATGGAGCGTCTGTATAGATGGAGCGTCTGTATAGATAGAGCGTCTGTATAGATAGAGCGTCTGTATAGATGGAGCGTCTGTATAGATGGAGCGTCTGTATAGATAGAGCGTCTGTATAGATAGAGCGTCTGTATAGATAGAGCGTCTGTATAGATGGAGCGTCTGTATAGATGGAGCGTCTGTATAGATAGAGCGTCTGTATAGATAGAGCGTCTGTATAGATGGAGCGTCTGTATAGATGGAGCGTCTGTATAGATAGAGCGTCTGTATAGATAGAGCGTCTGTATAGATGGAGCGTCTGTATAGATGGAGCGTCTGTATAGATGGAGCGTCTGTATAGATAGAGCGTCTGTATAGATAGAGCGTCTGTATAGATGGAGCGTCTGTATAGATGGAGCGTCTGTATAGATAGAGCGTCTGTATAGATAGAGCGTCTGTATAGATGGAGCGTCTGTATAGATGGAGCGTCTGTATAGATGGAGCGTCTGTATAGATAGAGCGTCTGTATAGATGGAGCGTCTGTATAGATGGAGCGTCTGTATAGATAGAGCGTCTGTATAGATGGAGCGTCTGTATAGATGGAGCGTCTGTATTGATAAGACAAGACAAATATTAAAATAGATCAAAACATACCAAAGATTTAAATTTAATAATAAAAAAATCCATTTTTGCTCCCATTCTAATTTATCAGAGATGGATATTTTGCATATTTTTTTGGCTACAAGTTCGTTTAGGTTGGGAGTCGTATTCTGTAACTTTGAGATTCTCATGATGGATAGCAAGTTTTCATTAGTGCGTCATTTGCCAACAGACAAGGTCCGTGGACGCTGTAATCTTCTGTATAGAAGGAGGTTTGTGTAGATAAAACAAGACAAGTTAGTATACATAAGAAAAGACAAACATTAAAAACATAACAAAGATTAAAATTTAATTTTAAAAAATTAATTTTTGCTCCCATGCCGACGTGTTAGAGATGGATGTTTTGAATATTTTCATTTCTACAAGTTCTTTTATGTTAATAGTATCCTGTGTCGTTGAGACTCTGATGACGGATTGTAAGCTTTCATCAGAAAGGACGATGTTTAGTTAAACACCGTTATAGAAATCAGCTGTTAACACAAATATGTACGTCCGAATATGCTCAATGTTCGATCCACATAAATATGAAGCTGGTCATTATTTTGCGTGAATGAAACGAATTACGTTTGTAGGCCCACAGCGTCGTGCTTTGCCTTTAGTGTCCCATTAAGCTACATCTCTATTGCCTTCATATGAAAGTTTATAGGTGCAGTTTCAACGTCTATGGCAAAGGGTTACGAGGCGGCTTTAGATTTCTCTTCTGGGCTGAAAGTCAATAAAATGCCGTGTGATTTCGGCATGAGTATGTTATGTTTTATCAGCGAAGTTTGCATTGGGATACAGGCTCAAGTCGTTGAGATGAGATGTTGTCTCAGACAGGGAGTTTGCATTGGGATACAGGTTCAAGTCGTTGAGATGAGATGTTGTCTCAGACAGGGAGTTTGCATTGGGATACAGGTTCAAGTCGTTGAGATGAGATGTTGTCTGAGACAGGGAGTTTGCATTGGGATACAGGTTCAAGTCGTTGAGATGAGATGTTGTCTCAGACAGGGAGTTTGCATTGGGATACAGGCTCAAGTCGTTGAGATGAGATGTTGTGTCAGACAGGGAGTTTGCATTGGGAATACAGGTTCAATTCGTTGAGATGAGATGTTGTCTCAGACAGGGAGTTTGCATTGGGATACAGGCTCAAGTCGTTGAGATGAGATGTTGTCTCAGACAGGGAGTTTGCATTGGGATAAAGGTTCAAGTCGTTGAGATGAGATGTTGTCTCAGACAGGGAGTTTGCATTGGGATACAGGTTCAAGTCGTTGAGATGAGATGTTTTGTCAGACAGGGAGTTTGCATTGGATACAGGTTCAAGTCGTTGAGATGAGATGTTGTCTCAGACAGGGAGTTTGCATTGGGATACAGGTTCAAGTCGTTGAGATGATATGTTGTCTCAGACAGGGAGTTTGCATTGGGATACAGGCTCAAGTCGTTGAGATGAGATGTTGTGTCAGACAGGGAGTTTGCATTGGAATACAGGTTCAAGTCGTTGAGATGAGATGTTGTCTCAGACAGGGTGTTTGCATTGGGATACAGGCTCAAGTCGTTGAGATGAGATGTTGTGTCAGACAGGGAGTTTGCATTGGGATACAGGCTCAAGTCGTTGAGATGAGATGTTGTCTCAGACAGGGAGTTTGCATTGGGATACAGGCTCAAGTCGTTAAGATGAGATGTTGTCTCAGACAGGGAGTTTGCATTGGGATACAGGCTCAAGTCGTTGAGATGAGATGTTCTGTCAGACAGGGAGTTTGCATTGGGATACCGGTTCAAGTCGTTGAGATGAGATGTTGTCTCAGACAGGGAGTTTGCATTGGGATACAGTCAAGTCGTTGAGATGAGATGTTGTCTCAGACAGGGAGTTTGCATTGGGATACAGGCTCAAGTCGTTGAGATGAGATGTTGTCTCAGACAGGGAGTTTGCATTGGGATACAGGCTCAAGTCGTTAAGATGAGATGTTGTCTCAGACAGGGAGTTTGCATTGGGATACAGGCTCAAGTCGTTGAGATGAGATGTTGTGTCAGACAGGGAGTTTGCATTGGGATACAGGTTCAGTCGTTTAGATGAGATGTTGTCTCAGACAGGGAGTTTGCATTGGGATACAGGTTCAAGTCGTTGAGATGAGATGTTGTCTCAGACAGGGAGTTTGCATAGGGATACAGGCTCAAGTCGTTGAGATGAGATGTTGTGTCAGACAGGGAGTTTGCATTGGGATACAGGTTCAAGTCGTTGAGATGAGATGTTGTCTCAGACAGGGAGTTTGCATTGGGATACAGGTTCAAGTCGTTGAGATGAGATGTTGTCTCAGACAGAAATGAGAGCTCACATCTCTAAATTATATCCCGAAAAACTGTGGAGTCTTTTTCTTTGCTGTCCGTGAATTGACAGACTTCCATAATTAGCTGTAAAATTATCTATAGAGAACTTTCCCCAACTTAGCCATCGCACTTCCGTATGATAAGATATTTCGCTGAACTCTGAGTTTACTTCCTGCAATAATGAATGAAATTGGCGGTGGTTTAAACCTTTGGCTCTTATACAGTTGATCGGTTTGGGTAACAGTCCTCATTACAACCTTTTTTGTTGAAGGACTTACCATACAGTGACCCTTGATGTATGATGCAGTGAAAGGCTATCGATTTGTCTTTTCGGTTCTGCATCTTTAACCGCATCCTTCCAACTAGTTTAGTGGCCGCACCTTGCAGGTGCCCCCATCTGCTGTATGTCTAAAATGTAAGAAAGGCTTTTTTTTCAAAATGAACTTTCTATTTTGGCAATTTTATCTTATCTTATCTGTTTACAGACGCTCATTCTATACAGAAGATTATTGCGTCCTACCCTTATCTATGGTTTGTGCTTAGTCCTTCATTTTTATCAGATATTTAAATGTTGATAAAGTGTTGGTTTTCCTGGTTTCTTCAGGCAACCCATTCCACGCCCGAATTCCGGACGGGAAGAACGAAAATGTGTATGTTTGTTCTTGCATACGGAATAAGAAAGGTGTTTTTATCCTTATGTCTATCAGAGGGTTGTATTAGGTTATCTTTGTGTTGTATTTCTAAATTAGAATTAATTGCTTTATGTATGATTACTACTTTGCTTTTGGTTCTTCTATCCTCTAGTGTTTCAAGGTTTAATGATTTAACTAATGGTGTTATTCTTGTCAGTTTTGAATATTCTCCAGTAATGAATATGGCAGCTCTTATTTTGAATTTGTTCTAGTTTATCAATGTTTTCTTTGGTGGATGGGTCCCATACAGAAGATGCATATTCTAGTACAGGTCTCACCAACGTGAGGTAGCATTTTAGTTTTATATCTCTGTTACATTTGTTAAAGTTTCTTTTTATAAAGCCCTAAGGTTTTGTTTGATTTTTTAATAACTTCATTGACATGGGGGTTCCATGATAAATTCTCATTTATTAAGACTCCTAAGTATTTTGCATCTTTAGTTTGGTTCAGTGCTCTTCCATGAATGTAATATTTTGAATTTATTTGTTTCTTTTTCTTTGTAACTCTTAACAGTTGACATTTTTCTGGGTGGAAAGACATACTCCAGTTAGTTTCCCATTTAATCAATTCATCTAAGTCTTTTTTTTAAATTTTGCTATCTTGTTTATGATTTAATTGTTCTATAGATTTTAAATCATCAGCAAATAACCTAACTTTTGTTCATGTTGAGATGTTGTTAAATATTTAAATATTTTTAAATCCCTTATATTAACTTCACCGCTGTCTCTCTCTGTCTCTCTGTCTGTCGTTCGTCGTCGGGTGGGTGGAAAAACTAAAGTAAAAAATGACCCACTTCCTGTGGAGCCATCGAGCTGAAATTTGGCACATAGACCCGTGTCACCTAACAATGCATCGTTTCAAAATTTCAGATCGATCGAACGTACCGTAATTAAATTAATGCATTTTTAGTTTATCTCTATACAACGTATGTAATTCAATTTCAGTTTGTTATTTTTTTTAAACGTGCTAGTACAGTTCGCGCGTTGACGCCACATCGTCGATGTACCGGCGTTCTTTTGTATACATTTTAAGTATCACGCTGAACTCAGTCCAGCGATCGGTGACCAGACTTCCCCCCCCCCGGGTTATAAAGCAAAGGGGAGTTAAGACAGATTCAGTCTGTAAATTTTTGTCGCGTTTGAACATATTCAATACTTTTAGTTAAGTCTCATATATAAGGGATTTATAGTCACAAAACTTTGTTTTTACGGGTCTTTTTTTTCTTCAATTTTTTATTTAAAAATTGTGCACCTACCACAAGACTCTTGTTGAAATCCAGTTGGTACGCTATTCCCAGCCGCCTTTGTTTCCGGGCCGGATATAACTGTGCGACGGTCAAGGCCACGAGGGCCAGAAAATTGTACTGCGTGCTGAATGTCAAATACAACAAACAGACATAGGGATAAAAACACTTTCTTGTTCCGTATGCAAGAACAAACACATACACATGCTTGTTCTTTCCGAATGGAGTTCGTACGACGAATTGGTTTCGTGATCAAACCAGGAAAACGAACCTTCTATCAACATTTAAAACTCTTATAAATAATCCAGAATAGACATAAACAATGAATAAGAGTACGCCACAATAATCTTTCTGCATAAAAGGAGCGTCTGTAAGAGATACTATAAGATTAGATCCTTTGGCATCAAAAATATTTATTAACAGGATTGGAAGAAATGAAGCTATACCCTGATTATAAACTTTAAGTTACAATGCTGCAATGAACTTTAAATAACTCAAAAAATTATGCTCGATTAACTTTGTTCCTCTGGTTAAAATCTATGAACTGTAAATTTTCTTCGCCTCCACATTTTTCCAATCATTATTGAAGAATTCCCTCTCTGTCAAATTCGGTATAGCGGTTTATGCTTTTAAAGTTGGTTGAATCAGTTGAACGGAGTTTAGTTGCAGTAAATTGTCGGCATTTCCTGTCGATTCCGTGTGACATTCTTAAGTTGAAGCAATTAACTTTTTCGACTTTTAAAAAAAACTGTAGAATAATTACAGACGTGTGCATTTAAATTCGTTAACAGGATTACCACTATTTACAAGTCTGTTTAATATAAGCGGTTTCTAATTTACTGGAATTCCTGTATCCAAACTTTCTATCCTTTAAAATTTTTTTAATCACTTTTCTTTTCCTATTTGTAATTAAAAGTTTATGTTTCTAACAATTCTAATAAAGACAATTTGTTAAATAAATGTTCTTCGAAATATTTTCAAAAAGAAACCATGGTTTCTGAAGTCCACTTCCCATCATGCATGTGTAACCAATAGTACGAACTCTACCAAACCTGCAGTAGTCAGATTAATTACCCTTGTGAAGGTTTTGACAAAAATATGAACTCAACGCCAACAGATTTTGTTGAGTAAATAAAGGGGAACCAACATGTCTATGGTAAGCTAGCGGCATTGTGAACTATATCCCCCAGTATTTCAGGGAGTCCTTTTATTTCTATTTCATCTGCTGTAAAGAAACGTTGTTTTAATTTTCGACACTTTGTTTAGAAGCGATATAATTTTAAAGAAAATAAAGTATTATGTGCATGAAATAGGTGTATCCATGTGAAGTTTATTTATATATATATATTTTAAAAAATACGTTTTGAAGATTGATAGAAAAAAAATAAGACAACACTTGTATCTTCTGAAGAGATGCTAGATAAAATTATAGATCATCTAGTACAAAACGGGAGCGTCTTAATCGCTCCCAGTAATCATGACCTCGGAACTAAAAAAACAAAGATGCTTTAAAAGAGACTGTCGCCACTTGTTGAAGTGATGTCCCATATATAAAGTGTCAAGTGTTAATGCCACCGTCATGAATGTAAGTGAAGTACTTCTACATTCAATGTAATATTCAGAATACATTTCCACCGCCAAGCATTCATGTAGCTGTTTATGTGTTCAGTTAGAGTATCCGGCACGTTCGTGACCGGCTCGGTGCCGGACTATCAAAAGATTCCGGTCTATCGGGCGAGTACGATCATAAAGATTTGGCCGCTACTTGGCTCAGGACATGAGTACGGTCATAAAGGTTTGGCCCCTACTTGGCTCAGGACACGAGTACGATCATGGAGCAGGCTGTAATCTAATAAACAATAGAACCCTAGCTGGCAACAACGATGTCCGAGCCGTTTAGTAAAGTCATAAATGATAACGACCCCTAAACGAATATTTTACAAAGCTGAAATGCAATGTCGATGATGAAAAGAAAAGCCATCGTAGAGGGTCGGTTAATCATAAGCCACCGTTTCACTCCCTCCCTAGCTAGAATTAAGAGATAATGTTTAGGGCCTAGAGTGCAAGTACTAAGTAACAAACAAGTACCGCGAAGAACTCTTGCTATTTTGATGATGCCCCCCATCTAGCGAAAGGTCCATGGCCAATAGACTCGTAATCCGAGCAGTGTGCGCCGAGGTTATTGCGATTTGAAGAAGAGAATCCCCACCTCTCATTTATAAGTAACATTCTTTGAAGGCACCTCGATCGTGTGCCCAAGCGCCCTCTCAGAGAGGAACACCACTGGATGTTTCCCATAGTAATTATTTCCTCTGAGGGAGGAGTCGCTTGGAGAATTTGACACCAATCCACATGTAGTATAATAATGACAAATACAATAATTCTGTCAAATGAATCAAACAAAGCAACAAATGTGCATTGTTAAGACGTGGTACTCATTAAATTGATAATCTTAACTCATCTTCTCAAGTCTTTAACTGTCTGGTCTGTACTTTGTCACCAGGTACAGAAAAATATGTAAACCCTTCGGCTGACAAGTGTCTACCCAGCAGGCAAGAATCGTCACCATCATAGTGGCTATATCTCGTGCCTGCTGTGTATTCCTTACATCATTGTCCCACGGTCAGCAACGATACACACGCCGGTCCCTGGAATCAACGTCACGAAGTGCCGCATTGGAGGACGACTACGTCAACACCAAATGGCCGTCTATAACAAGAGGGGCGATGATTCTTACATTCCTACTGTGTTGTGTAACTTTAACTAGTATCTACGTGCTCATTGGGAAACAAGCATGGCGGCCCACAGGACAGGGCTACTTCATTGTCAAAGGAAATAACTCCTGGGTCGTGAAAAGTGGAAAAATTTAGAAAGTGACGATCCGAGACATACTGCTATGAGCACCGATTATAAAATGCTGGATACCGACGAGAGAGACGAATACACACAGCAGATGGACAAATACACAGAGCAATTGAAGGAATCCCCAAAGCACAATGACGAATCCACAAAACATAAAGACGAATCCACAAAGCTGATGGACAAATCCAAAATGCAGTTAGATGAATCCACACAAAAGTGCAGCAAACTTTTAGACGAAGTGGTAGAATATCAAATTGATCAATAATGGTGTTGAGTTCAAGGACAAAACTGCAGTTCCCCAGCCACCAGATAATTATTCGTCAAAGGCGCCCCGTATGTCAATAAAACCTAAAAGTGAGTTTCAGAGAAATGTCGGGTGGATAACCCGGATGTTGTTTGTCATTAGCGCCGTCTATGTGGCATTATGCATATTTAAAATATGAGTATGAACAGAAAAATCACACATATATCTGTGACAAACTAGGAAAACAACACAGCATCACATTTAAAAACAAAACTCTAATAAAAAATAAATGCAAGACTAGACAAAAACCATCGATAGGCGTAGGACGCAATAATCTTCTGTATAGTTGTGTCGTCTGTAATAGATAAGATAAGAATTATGATTAATAACGTTCGTGTATGTCTTTTGTGATTGATGATGTGTTCAATATCCCTACAATGAACAACTCTAGAGCTAAATATCAAAAAGACAATAACATCTTTATAAAATATTCAAATCCGTTATGGTGCGTTAAGTACTTTTTATTTAATGGGAACAATTTAAATTCAAATATTCTGTTATATATTCCTTATATATAAAGTGCTAAGAGCCGGTATGAACGGTATTAATTGATTTTAATTGCGATCTTTAAATGAATATAGGTTTTGTCCAATACTGATCATAGAAACTGACATTTTTTAAAGATATGTCTGCCGATCAGTCGAAAAAACTTGGAATTACATTACAAAACAATCGATTACATACTCACAGAGACAATGGTTTAAAACAATTTCTTTTTCCATGTGTCAGAACAAACACGTACTACTCCCAATTTTTTTAACGTTTCGAATTCGTGCGTGGAATGTGTTGCCTGATAAATAAGGAAAACAAACATTATATCATTTAAAATTAAATAAAAATGCATGCAAGACTGGACGTAAACCACATATAAGCGAAGTGACATAATAAATATTCTGTATAGAGCGAGCATCTGTTTTAGATAAGATTAAAAAAAACTTAAACAAAAAATAAACTACAATATAAATAGAATTCACTAAAGGAGTTCTAATTGAAGTTTGTTTGGCGCTTAAATTTTAACTTTTTATTTTCTTTTCAACCTAAATTTAAAGATATTGATGATAGATAAAAAAATATGGTCTTAAAATGGTGGTGTAAAAATATTCACAAAGTTAATAGACATTTTATTAAAGTAAACAATAGCGTTTCCCATTGTCATGGCAATAATGAGGTCAATATTTCAAGTGAAAACAAAAGATAGAACAGTTGTAATCTCTATTTGAGCCATAAACACGTATTTTCAATATTATTGGGTTATAAATGTTGCTAATTGTCAATCCTGTTTTCCGATCTTTCCTTTAAAATAAAATCGCAATGTGTAAAATCATAGGTAGTTGAACCGAATGACCTTAAAAATGGTGCTGGGGTTAAGAGAAGTTAATACTGGCAGTCGTATTGAGTAGCAAGCAATTTTTTGTCAAACTTTTTCATTAATGGCTTTAACAAATTTACGTTGTTAGCTTACACAAGTATACAATGGCCAAAGAGCAGGAGAGTCCAAAATTTTTTGTATGCGGGCCATATCACATGAAGTAAAGATATTTTGGTGTCAGATAAAGATACTTTTTTTTAAAAATTACCTACTTTGTAGAAGTTTTTATTGCAAAATTTAAATGTCAAAGATGAAACTGAGATCTTAAATGGAGTAAAATGGTGAGGTCAGGTTCAATGCAACTTGTTTTGCTACGTATGATATCACACAGGTGAGAGTCACTTATTCTCGTCCTGACACGTTTGTTAAAAAATCATTACTCAGAATGTCTGATCACACATGTCGAGCAAAACAAGCAGAGTGTTTATAAACTTGTCCTTATCCAGCTGACGGTAACAGGCAACGAGAGAAAGATGTAGTTGTCTGCTGCGACATTCAGCATCCTCTGCCAAACTCAAACAGCTCTAGTTGCAGATGTCCTGGACTATGATCAAAGTCCACGAAAATAAGCTGAAGGAAAACAACAACATAATTTCTTTTCAATAATTTCAAACTCCTCAAAGCGTCCTAAAACCCTCAGTCATGGATGTGATATCTGCAAATACCTCTGTCTTTTTCCTTAAGTTTCTTTCTAGAAAACGTGTCATGATTTCCTGTAATGATGGGAAATGTGTGGTTTTATGGTGAATTTGAGGAAAATGCCTTTGAAAAAGTTGCAGCCTATTAAAAAAAGGCCTTGATATGTGAATACTATTGGCTTACCCCGGCTGTAATTATTTAATAAGTGTATTTTTATTAAAATATTTTTCTTTGGTCACCTAAAGAACAATGAGATCACAAGAAACAAACTTGCTAAAAAAAACTTTTTTTAACGAAAATGTAAATGTGAGCATTGAGATCTGAGACAATGATCGTATGTTATTATGTGATTGATTTTATTGAACAATATACAAAACCTTTATGTCCATTCATTTTATATAAATATATGAATTTATTTCATTGCTTGACACCCAAATATCTCATGAACAAATAATTTTAAGTGAGAAACATTTTTTTTCTTAGCAAACTGCCCATAGTGTATAATAAAAGTCTATTTTGTAAATAAATGAAAATTTTTTGAGTATTGGTATACAATTTCTACTTGTCTACTAAGTGCCATTATCTATTGTTTTAGAAATGCTTGCAAGTTCATTCATGTCAAAACTTGTCCTGCTGTTATACCAATACTGTATTACTAGCGTATCACACGTAAAAAATGACAGAAGTTTTCAGCTGAAATCTATTTATTTTAAAATAAATGCACTTTTTTATGCCGCCTACGGTGCCGACCTTTTTCAAAAGCCCAACTAACTACTACGGCGCCCCCTGATTTTATAATTAACCATCATCAAATCCTCTTTTTAAATCCCTTATATTAACTTCACCGCCGTCTCTCTCTGTCTGTCTGTCTCTCTCTCTGTCTCTCTCTCATCATCTCATGGGCTCGCGGGCGGAAAAACAAAAGTCGAAAATGACCCACTTCCAATGATCCGATCGAACTGAAATTTGGCACACGGACCCGTCTTACCTAACAATGCATCGTATCAAAATTTCAGATCGATCGAACGTACCGTAATTAAATTAATGCATTTTTAGTTTATCCTTATATGAGGTATGTAATTTTAATTCACGATTTGTTATTGTTTTTTTGCCACGTGAAAGTTTGAGCATTGAGGCGACCCAACGAAACGACGGTGCGCTTTTGTTTACATTTTACGTGTCACTCTGAGCTCGGTCAAGCGAATCGGTGACCAGACTTTTCCCCTCTCCCCCCACCCACCCCTCCCCCCCCCACTAGGGTTATGATGCAAAGTTGAGTTAAGACAGATTCAGTCTGTAAATGTTTGAATATAATCAATACTTTTAGTTATGTCTCATCTATAAGGGATTTATAGTCAAAAACTTTGTTTTTACGGGGTTGTTTAATTAAATCCCTTATATTAACTTCACCGCCGTCTCTCTCTGCTGTCTGTCTCTCTCTCTGTCTCTCTCTCATCATCTCATGGGCTCGGCGGGCGGAAAAACAAAAGTCGAAAATGACCCACTTCCAATGATCCGATCGAACTGAAATTTGGCACACGGACCCGTCTTACCTAACAATGCATCGTATCAAAATTTCAGATCGATCGAACGTACCGTAATTAAATTAATGCATTTTTAGTTTATCCTTATATGAGGTATGTAATTTTAATTCACGATTTGTTATTGTTTTTTTGCCACGTGAAAGTTTGAGCATTGAGGCGACCCAACGAAACGACGGTGCGCTTTTGTTTACATTTTACGTGTCACTCTGAGCTCGGTCAAGCGAATCGGTGACCAGACTTTTCCCCTCTCCCCCCACCCACCCCTCCCCCCCCCCACTAGGGTTATGATGCAAAGTTGAGTTAAGACAGATTCAGTCTGTAAATGTTTGAATATAATCAATACTTTTAGTTATGTCTCATCTATAAGGGATTTATAGTCAAAAACTTTGTTTTTACGGGTTGTTTAATTAAATCCCTTATATTAACTTCACCGCCGTCTCTCTCTGTCTGTCTGTCTCTCTCTCTGTCTCTCTCTCATCATCTCATGGGCTCGGCGGGCGGAAAAACAAAAGTCGAAAATGACCCACTTCCAATGATCCGATCGAACTGAAATTTGGCACACGGACCCGTCTTACCTAACAATGCATCGTATCAAAATTTCAGATCGATCGAACGTACCGTAATTAAATTAATGCATTTTTAGTTTATCCTTATATGAGGTATGTAATTTTAATTCACGATTTGTTATTGTTTTTTTGCCACGTGAAAGTTTGAGCATTGAGGCGACCCAACGAAACGACGGTGCGCTTTTGTTTACATTTTACGTGTCACTCTGAGCTCGGTCAAGCGAATCGGTGACCAGACTTTTCCCCTCTCCCCCCCCACCCACCCCTCACTAGGGTTATGATGCAAAGTTGAGTTAAGACAGATTCAGTCTGTAAATGTTTGAATATAATCAATACTTTAGTTATGTCTCATCTATAAGGGATTTATAGTCAAAAACTTTGTTTTTTACGGGGTTGTTTAATTAAATCCCTTATATTAACTTCGCGGCCGTCTCTCTGTCTCTCTCCTCATCATCTCATGGGCTCGGCGGGCGGAAAAACAAAAGTCGAAAATGACCCACTTCCCAATGATCCGATCGAACTGAAATTTGGCACACGGACCCGTCTAACCTAACAATGCATCGTATCAAAATTTCAGATCGATCGAACGTACCGTAATTAAATTAATGCATTTTTAGTTTATCCTTATATGAGGTATGTAATTTAAATTCACTGTTTTGTTATTGTTTTTTTTTCCCCACTTCCACGTGAGTTTGAGTTGACGCCGATCGTCGTGTTGACGCCGACCGTCGTGCCGACACCCCCTCACATCCCACCCCCATTTATTAAAGACAAGGGACATCACTCGGTGTCAGTCTGTAAATGTTTGAAAATAATCAATACTGTAGTTATGTCTCATATATAAGGGATTTATAGTCAAAAACTTTGTTTTAACGGATTTGTTTATTACATTGATCCCTTTTCCAAAATTAAAATATGAGCGAAAACAATGACGTCTTATAATATTTTTACAGCGCATTTTTAATTTGCACACCTTTTGATGCATTGGTGCAGTAATTTGGTGCGCTGCTCTCTAAAATTAGTAGCGTCAAGGACAGACACTACAGACGTGACATTGCAAATTATATTGTTTAATTTTTTTATATTAAATGTTCGTTTTTTGTATGTGTCCATGTCATTATTACGTACGTAATTATACATTTAATTTCTATATTAATATATAACATTCGGTTTTCGGTTTACGAAATTTACAATGGTTGTCGCTTGTTTGTCAAGTTTCGATGCGTTTTGAACTACAAAGCCATTATTTATTACTGCAAATGAACTTTGCCAACTTATGCTTCAGTTTAGCGTTTGTTTTTCTTGTATACACTTTGAGATTGCATATTTGTATGTTTAAAAAAATAACATATTTAAAAATCGGACTCCTCCCCACAATAGTTTTTTTTATTGTTATTTACATGCAATATTTTAATGCGTCTTAGACCAATTTTGCATAAAAACATCTTTGCTTTTAATATAGAACTGGAAGGGGTGCTGACTTGACAATAATGAAAACGTTTATTAGAATTCCTAAAACGTTTATATTAAATTTTATATACGATTACCTGCTGATACTTTAATATTTTCTTTTATCCAGTGCTTAACTTTTACTTCAAAGGTTTCATGCAAAATAAATAGTTCGTTGTTATTCATATTTGTATATAGTTACAATTTTTTATTTACATGTTTTTGATAATGTAAAGGTAATAATGTATGGACCAATTGGCACATAAACTGACAAGTCATAATACATCTTGAAAAGGTGCTGACTTGACAATAATAAAAACGTTTATGTGAATTACTAACACGTTTATATTAAATTGTAAATATGATTAACAGTTGATAATTTAATCTTTTCTGTTATCCTGTGACAAACTTTGCTTACTACGTTTCATGCAAAATGAATAGTTCTTTGTTATTAACATGTGTAAAAATTACATTTTATTCTTTACATGTTTTGGTAATGTTGTGGTAATAATGTATGGACAAATGGGCGAATAAACTGACAATTCATAATCATCAATTAAGGTTAAACTGCTATAAATCACAGATGTTCTTAATGTGGATCACATTACAGCCACATAATTTATTTTTAACTCACTGTGCTGTATTATTGGTGCGCTCATAATTGGTGCACACTATTCAATGCCACAAGTTAACGTCCGGCTGACTCCTCAGCAATATTTGTTAATACTTCGAACTTCAAACTTCTTTGCTGTAGTATCACCTTATTCTGTGTGTAATTCACTTTGCATTTACTATTATCCTGATTATATCATTATTATTCATGCAAACTTATATAACGCGCAGCCTAAGCTAGGAGGTTTTCTCATAACACATATATTCGTATATATAATCAAAATATATACTCTGCAATGTCCGTTCGTAACGCTAGATTTTAGAAAGCACACCGCGAAAAAATAGCCTTAAAAATACTGGAAAAAAAAGAGAAAAAAACACCAAAAAACCCATAAACAAACGCTATTTTCAAACGTCCGCATAAAATTGGTCAATATGGAAAAGATTATTTCTGATTATTTACTATGCGGATTTCAGGCAAAAGGGACAATTTAAAAAAACTTAAATATATCCATTTTGAGAATTCCGTTATTTTTGACGGGTAATATACTAGTCGTATATATAATCAAAACATATACTTTGCTATGTCCGTTCATAACGCTAGATTTCTAGAAACCGCACCCACTAAAAATAAAATAGCCTTGAAAAAAATACTTAAAAAAACAAAACAAAAAAACCCCGCTATTTCAAACATCCGCATAAAATTGTTCAATATGGAAAAGAGATTTTATTTGTCACTCTTGGTCTCTACATTTTCTGATTATTTACTATGCGGCTTTCAGGCAAAATGGACAATTACAAAAACGGAAATATGTCCATTTTGAAAAATTATGTCATTTTTAAGGGTAATACACTAGTTTATATATATATATATTCATAATGGCTCCGGCAAATCCGGAATCCGGCCATTTTAAGAAATCTGATTCCAGCTCCAGCCGCATTAGACTTCATAAATCCGGCATGAAAAAATACGATTTCCGGTTCGTGAACGGTCACTATTTCTACTAGAGCTAAGTTTTCATATATTTTCATATATTTGCCTAACTTCATAATACTAAATTCTTTTCAAACCCTTAACTAATCTTTAATTAACCAAATAATAACAATTTTAGCTGTTTAATATATTATTTATATTCTAGGATATTTTATACTAAAATTACTAAAATCCTATGTAGTTATGTAGGCGGCTATTTTTATTGTTATTGTTATTAATTTTGAACTCTTCTAATCGTAACTGTTTACATAACATAAAAGCACCAATTTTATATACCTTCCAAATAAATTTGATTACTAGGTGTAGAATTCATATTTAAATTTAATTGAACTTAATCAAATTAGAACAATTAAACACACTTTAACAAAAGTATACATAATTTATCGTATCATAAAAATAAAAATAATAATAATAGTAATAAACTTAGTAATAGTACTTAGTAATAGTCTTAAGCCTTAAAATTAAATCTAGTCTAACACTAACCCGAAAATGAGAATTTTCATCTTAGTCTTAGTAATAACCACACTACTTTTAAGGACATTAACGTCAACCAACAAACATCCTAAAAATCAGAGTAATATATCAATAATTATAAACCACCACAACACAAAGCACACTGAATACACCTCTATCTTAAGCACAATAAAGGAAATCTCCATCAAACAATGGAAACATAAAATATGTAGATATAGGCAAAAACACTTAATCTTAATTTTGCTTCACTCAGGCGACATAGAACTTAACCCAGGCCCGTATCATCTAAATGTCAAATTTGTATTAAGGCATGCACTAGCAAACAAGGAACCATTCAGTGTGACACCTGCAATGAATGGTACCACATAGCATGCCTGCATGCTAACACACCAAAGCACATAGCAATAGGCCTAAGAAATAAATATGCATCTTGGCACTGCATACATTGTGGGGTTGCCCCAAATCAGTTCAGATTTATTTAACTATAAGGACCTGATCACCACAAACTCTTACAGTGTTTTGGCTAATCCTTTCATAAATAAACCACTAAATAAAATGAAACCTACCACACAAACCCATAAAATTACCCATAAAAAATATAATAATAATAATAATCAAAACATTCTCAAAACACTAATAGTTAATTTCCAAAGCATAAAAAATAAAATTCCAGATTTAGAACTACTTATACAAACAGAAGAGCCAGACATAATTGCTGGTTCTGAAACTTGGTTGAACCCCAACATATATAACTCTGAGATTTTAAACACCAATTATAATATTTTTAGGAAGACAGACCAGACAATTATGGAGGAGTGCTACTTGCAATTAAATCAAATATCATAGCTGAAGAAATTACTACACAGCAAATTTTAATATAGAGTCTATTTATTGTAAAATAATTACACCAAACTCATCCCCACTTATTGTAGGCAGTATATATAGACCTCCGAATACAAACCCTAGAATACATGAACAATCTTTGTAGTCAATTAACTTTCATAAAAGAGAATAATAAAAATGCAGTTCTATGGATTATGGGGGACTTTAATCTTCCAGATATAAATTGGAAAAATTATACAATTGATAACCATCAAACTAACAAAGAAATTAATGAACACTTTTTAGACACTATAAACAACATAAACCTAGAACAGATAGTAAAAACAGCAACAAGGAAAAATAAAACACTAGATTTATTCCTAACAAATAGACCAGGACTAGTGTTAGACTATAAAATAATTCCAGGACTGTCCGACCATGATATTGTTAGGGTCACCAATACAATAAAAACTAAAATTAATAAGATACCTAGAAGAATAATCTATCTTTGGAATAAATGTAATTCAATAAAACTACACCAATCAGCGGCTAACTTCCAACAAACTTTCCTAAGTAAATTTAACACAAATAGCCCAGTAGAAGAAATTTGGAAAGATATAAAAACAAATCTAAAAACTATAATGGATGAGAATGTTCCAACAAAACTAACATCAAATAAAATTAACAAATGCTGGTTCAATTCTAGATTGAAAAAGCTATGCAAACTAAAAGAGAACTTATTTAAGAAATATAAAGCTACCAATTCATATAGGATACACAAAAAATACTTAAAGATTAAACACTTGACACAAAAACTTAGTCGGAAACCTCCAAAATGAATATATAAACAATGTAATTACCAAAGATAACAATAAAAACTTATGGTCCTTTATCAAATCTAAAAAAATGGAACCTTCAGGAATAGCCACACTAAAAGGCTCAAATAATAAAACCTATAATGATAATGAAACTAAAGCTAATATCCTTAACACATATTTTGCATCATCTTTTTCTGCCTCAGGCGACAAGGAAGTTTTAATAAATTTAAATAAAATGGAGGAAATAGGTAACATAACTGTAGATGAGATAGGTATACATTCACTCCTAAAAAACTTAAAAATAAACAAAGCTACTGGCCCAGATGATTTGCCTGCAAGATTATTAAAAGAACTAAGCAATGAACTGTCCCCAATCCTTGTAGTTCTCTTTCAAGCCTCTCTAAACCAGGGTAAAGTGCCCCAGGATTGGAAATTAGCTAACGTAACTCCACTCTTTAAGAAAGGGGATAAATCAGACCCTGGTAATTACAGGCCTGTATCACTTACTAGTATCACCTGTAAATTACTAGAACACATAATATATAGTAGAATAGTTAACCACCTTGACAAATATAATGCCCTATGCCCACATCAACACGGCTTTAGAAAAAACAGATCATGTGAAACACAATTAATAGGTTTAATAGATGAACTATCAAAAGGCTTGGACAAAAATGATCAAATAGATACAATATTACTAGACTTCTCAAAAGCATTTGACAAAGTTCACCACCTTAGTTTACTTAAAAAACTTAACTACTTTGGAATCTCAGGTTCCTTACATCACTGGATCCAAGACTTCCTTTTGGGCAGGGAGCAAACTGTAATAATTAATGGATCTAAATCTGCACCAATAAAGGTTAACTCAGGAGTTCCACAAGGAACTGTGCTAGGTCCCTTACTCTTTTTAATTTATATAAATGATTTACCCAACAACATCTCAACAGGTACAAAAGTTAGGTTATTTGCTGATGATTGTATAATCTATAGAACAATTAAATCAGAACAAGATAGCAAAATTTTACAAAAAGACTTAGATGAATTGATAAAATGGGAAACTAACTGGAGTATGTCTTTCCACCCAGAAAAGTGTCAACTGTTAAGAGTAACAAAGAAAAAGAAACAAATAAATTCAAAATATTACATTCATGGAAAAGAACTGACCCAAACTAAAGATGCAAAATACTTAGGAGTCTTAATAAATGAGAAACTATCATGGAATCCCCATGTCAATGAAGTTATTAAAAAATCAAACAAAACCTTAGGCTTTATAAAAAGGAACTTTAACAAATGTAATAGAGATATAAAACTAAAATGCTACCTCACTTTGGTGAGACCTGTACTAGAATATGCATCTTCTGTATGGGACCCATCCACCAAAGAAAACATTGATAAACTAGAACAAATTCAAAAAAGAGCTGCCAGATTCATTACTGGAGAATATTCGAAACTGACAAGAATAACACCATTAGTTAAATCATTAAACCTTGAAACACTAGAGGATAGAAGAACCAAGAGCAAAGTAGTAATCATACATAAAGCAATTAATTCTAATTTAGAAATACAACACAAAGATAACTTAATACAACCCTCAGATAGACATAAGGATAAAAACACCTTTCTTATTCCGTATGCAAGAACAAACACATACAAGTTTTCCTTCTTCCCGTCCGGAATTCGGGCGTGGAATGGGTTGCCTGAAGAATCCAGGAAAACCAACACTTTATCAACATTTAAATCTCTAATAAAAATGCAGGACTAAACACAAACCATAGATAAGCGTAGGACGCAATAATCTTCTGTATAGAAGGAGCGTCTGTAAACAGATAAGATAAGATAAGATAAATTCAGCTGCGGCCAGATTTCAAAATTTTGAATCGGGTACATCCCTACTTTTAAGTGGAAATTTTATATTTTAATACAGTTTAATAGTGAAGTGTAATTTAAGTATTACATTTTTATTATTTTTAATAAGTGTTAATTAATTATTTTGTTCGCGATTGTGACGACACTATTGTGCCGCGAAAAATTGTCGTTTTTGCCGTGACAGTTTTGAAAAAAAAAGTATTTTTATCGCTGGGTTTTGAAGCTAAAATCCTCTTCTCCGTCTCTTCAAGTTGGACGTCACGTATATTTTCAGTCATTCGAATGGTCGAGTTGATAAGTTAATGCAACATTTTCTCTCAGCCGAGCAACGCAATAAATTCGGATCATTTTTAACTGCAGATGGTTTACGTATATATTTTTTTTGTTATTGTCCCTTTTGCCCGAAAGTGATCAATTAAAAGATCAGAAAATGTTGAGACAAATAGAGAAATATTAAATCTCATTTGGATATTAAACAGCTTCATGCGGACATTCAAAACGAGTTCATTTTGGTGCGGTATTTTTTCCAATACTTGTTTTTTGAGCGGTGCGCTGTCAAAAAACTTTTATTGTTAAATTACGGTGCGCATATTTTCGTGTACGCATCTTAAATTGACCTGATTTGTACAAAGCAGTTGCCTTTTTACGTGTACTATTATCGAAATGGTTGGTAATAGATAAATCAGATAAATAACTTGGGGAAAAAATGTAATAACCAGCACCTAATACTGGGGAAAAGGGTCAGCACACTCCCGCTACAAAGTCGGGTATATTTCTTGTATACATATATATATATATATATATTGACAAATTAATGGACAATTTTTGTTTTTAAATCGAAAGCTTTTCACTTACACAAGTATGCACTAAAATACTTTTTTGTTTAAAAATGCGCATTCCATAACATATTCAAAGAAATTGAATTTGTTCTAAATCTTCCATTTAATGTAGAAGTGCTCTGTTTTCACTCATGCCAGCTACACGAATGCTTGAAGTTGTATATAGGACTATCACTGCTCCAGTTTTGTACGACATGATTTATTGACTTCACTTACAATTCACCAGGATGTAAATCATAAAGATCCTAGAAAA